>OZ018334.1:14151091-14511091 GCA_963969495.1 Ceratothoa steindachneri
GGACTCCCCCTCCCGTTCTCCAGGAGGATGGGACCGCAATCCTGGACCCCGCGTCCTTGGCGGAATCCTTAGCGACCGCTTTTTCTGCATTCTCTAGCCGTGATGCTGCTCCGCCAGCATTCAATGCACCTCGTCATGTCGCGGAAGGCCGCCGGCTGGACTTTACCTCCAGAGGCGGAGAACCCTTCAACGACAAGTTTACTGTGAGTGAGTTGCGTTCCGCTCTCGCTTCGTGTGCGGACACCGCCCATGGTCCGGACGATGTCCCGTACGCCATGCTTCGACACCTGGGTGAGCGAGGCATGGCCTTTCTGTTAGATTTGTTCAAGAGGATCTGGGTGGAAGGATCCTCCCAGACTCCTGGCGAATCACTACTGTGCTCGCATTTCGCAAGCCGGGGAGAGATCACTCTACTCCGACCGGTTTCCGCTTAATCTCTCTAACCTCTTTCGTGTGCAAGTTGATGGAGAAATTGGTAAATGTTAGATTAGCCTATTTCCTGGACAGCGGAGGCCATCTTTCTTCTGCACAGTGCGGCTTCCGTAAGTTCAACTCCACGTCGGATGCTCTGCTCCGACTGGAAAATTCCGTCTGCGAGGCTTTCCTTCGTAGACAGCACTACGCCACGGTGTTTTTTGATCTGGAGAAGGCCTATGATACCGCATGGCGATACGGTATCATGGAGACTCTCCACACGATGGGGTCGAGGGGACGCCTCCCAATGTTTATATCTGAATTTTTGCGAGATCGTCGATTCCGCGTACGGGTGGGGGAAGCCCTCTCCGGCCCAAAGGAGCAGGAAGAGGGTGCCCCACAGGGAAGTGTCCTCAGTGTCGCACTCTTTGCCCGAGCATCAACGGCATCACCTCGGTGCTGCCGAAAGATGTTCTCGCTACGCTCTACGTGGACGACCTTTCGATCTCTTTTGGCGCGGCTCAGATGCCAACTCTGGAGCGTCGACTCCAACAGGCATTGAACCGCGTCTCTCGCTATGCCGAAGCGCACAGGTTTCGGTTTTCTTTGGCCAAGACTAAGGTGGTGCACTTCTGCCGCCATCCACGGCTTCACCCCGACCCAGATTTGTTTCTTAATGGGGTGTGCCTGGATGTGGTTGAGTCGCACCGTTTCCTTGGTCTTGTATTCGACCGACGCCTCACCTGGGAGGCTCATATTCGCAGCCTTGGGGTCTCTTGTACCCGTGCCATGGACATTCTCCGTTCCGTGACTTTCAGCGCTTGAGGCGCTGATAGGGCTACTGCCTTACTTTTTTATCGATCCTTTGTTCGCTCGAAGCTCGACTACGGATGCGAGTTTTATGCATCCACAACCGAGCGTTTATTGCGGAAGGTGGATTCGATCCACCACACCGGCCTTCTCCTTGCGACCGGTGCCTTCCGCACTTCCCCCATTGAGAGCCTGTTAGTCGAGGCTGGGGAGATGCCACTTGCTCTGCGCCGCGTGCAGTGCATCACTCGCCTGTACGCGCGAGCCCGGCGCCTCTCTCAGTCGCCAACAGCTCTCACTGCATCCGCAGCTGATCTCGATGGTGCCTATGCCGCCGAGAGACGCCAGTCATACCCTAAGCCCTTTGGGTTTAGGGCCAGGAAACTCCTTCGAGAGGTATATATAGTTCTGGGGCCGGTGGCGCCCCTGGTTCTGCCCAGGACGCCACCCTGGAGGGTACCACATTTGGCTATTTGTCGCCACGCCTCTGCTCCCAAAGCTTGTACTGCGCCGGGAGTATTGCGTTCGACCTTTTTGGAGCACACATCGTGTCACGCTGGTACCGTTCCAGTGTATACGGATGGCTTCAAGTCCCAAGAGGGGGTCGGCTTTCACGCCGTATCCCCTCTGTTTGAAGTCAGCGGGGCTCTTCCAGGCGCTGCGTCTGTCTTCACGGCCGAGCTGGTGGCAATACACCACTCGGTACGGGAGATTACGCGACGTGCCCGGTTCGGAGACCGGATTGTGATCTATAGCGACTCACAAAGCGCCCTGAGTGCTCTCGGGGCATTGGAATCTCCGCATCCCCTGGTTCGCGAAATCCGTGACGCCACGGTTTTGGCGAGCCGGGCAGATGTCGAAATTATCTTCTGCTGGGTTCCTGGACATGTAGGAATTGCGGGGAATGAGCGCGTCAAAGAATCCGCGAGGACTCTCCGACCGGACCAGCGTTTCGCTCTTCCTCACACTGACTACATGGCAGGAATACGGGCAGCTCTTCGGACTGCTTGGCAAAGAAGATGGGAGACGGTCGAAGGGAACTTAAAGTTGCGTGCCATTGCGCCGCGACTGTTCCCATGGACCTATCCCCAGGTTCCTTTCTGTCGTCTCCGAATCGGGCACACTCGTGTGACGCATCGCTATTTGATGGAGCGCTCGCCTACGAGCTATTCCAACGACTGCGTCGTCCCCCAGACTCTTCGGCACATTCTTGTCGAATGTCCCAGTCTGGGTGATCTTCGCGCACGACACCTGTCCCGGTACCGGGATGGGCGGGGTTGCTACCGCCTGTCCCTTGTACTCGGGACGAGTGCGTGCACTTTGACTGGTGGACTTGTTGACTTTTTGGGGGAGGCCGGCCTTCTCCCTTTCATTTAACCAGGTTTAATTGTTGTTATTGTTTTTGTTATTGCTTTGTTATTGTTATTGTTTTTTCTTTTTATTGTTGTTTCCTGTTAAATTTTTTAAAGCAGCCTAGAACTAGGCTGTTTGTTTACGGCGACTTATGCCTAAGTCGGCAGTCGCCAGATAGCCCCGTAAATAAAAAAAAAAAATCTATATCTCCTAGTCTATACTTTGCTCTAGTATCTACATACATGCTCTTTAGAGTGTTAACTATCTTCTGACTAAGTCCTACCTTCTCCAACACTCTACACACAAAACCTCCCTGTTTCCCCTCATCTTTGACCTTCCTTTCAATCCTTTCATTCACCACGAACATGTTGTCTTCCGCTCTTCTGTCAAACCTGAAAGCATTCCTGTCCTCACCTATGTTTTTCCTGCCTGGGATTTCTGTCCCAATTCTTGTTAGAGCCGGACTGGGAGAAGGACCCTTCCTTTCTTTTCTTCTGACAAGTTTATTTCAAACTTTACACGAAGTACAAATGTGCATTAATAGAACCTTTGCTGGGCTCAACCAACTCTGAAGTCAACTGATCGACCAAAACGCTCGAAAGCTGATTTATTTGAACAGTAACGCGTGATCTAAACCCGCGCGCCTCCTCTTAGGATGCTCCAAATCTTTCTCTGACGTCATCGCGAAGAGGAAATGATCCCACAGGAATCACGCAAAAACAAGGAGAATACTCCATGGAGTACATTGAAATTTACAATAACAAAATTTATACGATGCAATCAACATACATATATGTATGTTACACAGTAAACGAAACCCACATGTTCATTCTCACAACAATGTTAAAGTCATGAATGTTATACAAAAAGTATACACAGCACAAAATACATGTGACAACGAGTGTCAAATAAAATTCAGCACTAATCAATATAACAAAAGCACAAATAAATAAAACTAAAATAATCAAATCGAATTTAAGCGTCAACCGAAGTGATTGACATCGCCGAAGCATAAATCAACTGTACAAAAACAAAACAAAAACGCGCACGATACTAATATACATTTATCAAAGTACAGCGCGACCGATCCCAACAAATAGCGACAAAAAATACCTACCTGGCTACCTACATGATTACCTGTGAGTAACCATGTAACAAAAAAACCCATCCCGGTCCAAGGATAGCCTACTTGATACATACAAAATTATACAGGTCAAATGACCCAAGTAGAGGCAGACCTACCAATCTTCACAGCTAACATACTGACAATCAGAAGTGGGCACTAAATACATTTAAAGTAATTAAATACTAAATATCAAATACATGAGCAAAATGTATTTAGATACTAAATACATTTTGAAAATGTCTTTTGTATTTAAATACTAAATACATTAGATGTATTTAGATACATTTTTAAATACATTTCAAATACATGATATATAATGACAATCGATAAGGACCATTGGTATCGTGACAAAAGAATATCCATTAAAATGAAATTGTATTTTATACTTACTAATGTAGGATTTGATGACAATTGGAGTTAAGTAGTACAAAGAAAATAGAAAGTTCCATAGAATGAAATCTCAGTTAGCTATTTATATCATCATTACATTTAAGTAATATCAGTTGCTGAAATGTTTCGTCAGATAGAGAACTCCGTTTTGGAGATAAGGTCAATCCTCCTAAAGAGAAGAGCCGTTCCCAAGGAGCTGACGGTGGTGTTTTATTTAATGAATAACTTTTTTAGGTTTGGATATCTATCTAAACTTTGAAGTGTTTTATTTGAATCCTGAAGGTAACTGAACAATTTTAAATAAAGCGAAATATTATCAGGTGAAAATTGCGAACGAATACCGTCCGTACCCTGCATATATATTAAGGACAGAAATGAAGGAATTCTTATCACTTTTTCTAAGTTCACGAACAATAACAAAGTAGGAGCTTGCGTAGCTAATTCTGTATCTACAGCTAAACTCCGCTTGGACCTGAAAATAATAGGTAAATGATCTGAGACCTGGCAAATATTGCAGATCAGCGCAAATAAATGCATATATGGTACAGAAACCAGAGAGTACTACTCACTATAAGACGATAAGTTAAGGTTACATCAGAGAACAAGGAGTAACTTGGAGTTATTGTCATGAGTCACGTAAACAATGTATATAAAAGAAAGCGATAGAAATAATGGATTACTTCTTCAATTCTAATTAATTTGCATTTGTGAGGACACATTTGGAATATTCTTCATATGTGTGGTCACTTTTGCCTAGGAAAGACTTCTAGAAGCTAGAGAAAGTGATTGCTAGGGCGACTAAATTAATATCAGGCCTAAAATTTTTGGAACTGACTTAATAGACCTGGGCTTATTTTCATTGTAGACAAGAAGACCCCGAGGGAAACTAATAACCGTTTACAAGTTTTTTAAATGGTCGTCAATTACCAAAAGTCCGACTTGTGAAAATGGTTGGAAGGGATAGTTAAAAAGAAACTCCATTAATTTAATTCATGCTATAATTAGTACTCCTTCCTATGATGTGTTTAATTCGTAGACTCGAATGCGATATCATGTGAAAAGTACTCGTGTAAATACGTCTAAAAATATGTTGGAAAAATATTCATACAATATTTCGCTTTTGGATAAGGCGCTACAGTGATTGCCGATAATAATAAAACTAGTTTTACTAGGTACTACAATTTACAGGAATATCTTGGACTGGTCCATGAGGGATTTGACGTTTATTTCTTTCCTTGTAACTAATTCAATTTATCTACGGTGATTGGGTCGTTAAGACGAAAACTTAAAAACAACAACAAATCATTAAAAAAATAATAATTTCGTCTGTTTTCATGATTGTTGCTTTGTGCACATCTGCGCATCTCACGGTGCGTTCAAGAATAGGGCGAAAGAGGAAGTATTAGAAGAAATTTAATTAAATTAACAACTGAAGGAATTTGGAGAATACAAAAGAAACACGGTGCTTATAATGTAATTAATGCACCGACCTCTTTAATATTCCCTAACACATATACAACTACTTATTCCCATACACATACGTAAACACACACAAGAACAACTCGCTAACTTTGTTTTACAGCTACCACGAAGGTAACTAAGCATGTTTGGGTTAATGGCAACTAAATAACATGGCATCCAATTTGGGGAAAGGAGATGCGCCCTTTACAGCCACGTTGACAAAAAGAAGAACACATATTATTTTCCACGAGTTTACCATACTTATTGGACTTATATTTCTCATGATTTTTTTTTTTTACCACCAGTATAAGCGAAGACGACGAACGTGCCTGTCGTAGAATTCCCCTCCTTTTAGTTCTATTCTAAGAGTGTCTAATATATTGATATTCTAAGAATATCTTAACGAACAGAGCCGTTACGAAACACGTAAGGATATATAAGAGAAACGAACCTTAATCCCAAAATAAACTTATATTTTAACTTTAACCATTGAATACCCAACATCTAAACATTAATTACAGCTATACTCTGAATATTATCCTAAACAAGAATTAATTAAATTAGTTTACCCACAAAAATTGGTTGTTTTCTCTACACACAACAATAATATAAGAATTAGGCTTACGGACTCATGTGGAGTTTAAAGGCCTCAGAAATGTTATTTAGTCTCGACGCATGCCGCCGGCCAGATGGAGATGAGCGAGATCACACGGTTGTTTTGGCGAGGGTGGCAGCTGGAGGGTCCACACGTTCTTCCGGGGGGGGGGGTCTTAAAGGACGAGAACCAATACGGTGCTTTATGCAACACCTAGGCAGTCGTGGTCTATCTGGCGAGAGTGAGTCGAAAACTTGGTTCTTAAATCAAGTTAACTTGGAGTGCGGTGTGACCACCGAGTAACGAGCTCGAGGAGGAGCTTTTCTCCTTCGTCCCTATTTCCTTATGGACGAGGACTAAACTCGGGGAGGGTCTTCTTCAAGGGCGAGGATAACCTAGGGGGGTTTCTCTGGCGAGAATAAATTACTTAACGTTCGGTTTGGTAACCCGGAACTAGCTCGAGGATGAGCTTTTTCTTAATTTCAGTCTTCCTCAAGGGCGAGTATAACGGAGGGGGATTTCTCTGGCGAGAATAATTTGAACTTGGTTCCTTACCAAGTTAACTTAGGAGTTCGGTGTGGCCACCGAATAACGGGCTTGAGGGGGAGCCTTTTCCTTCTTCTTTTCTTAATTCCTCAAGGACGAGGAATACCCCTGGTGTTTAAGGTGCACCAGGATATGAGGAGTCTCTCTGGCGAGAGTAAGTTGAACTTACCAAAGTTAACTTATCGTTTGGTTTGATAACCAGGGACTTAGCTCGAGGATGAGCTTCTTCTTAGCCCCTTAAGGTAGGTAGCCCTGCCTCTATTGCAGGGTACTTCTTGGTAGGGCGAGCCAAGTACACTACCTCTCCAGTCTCGGTAGCTCGGTTTTGGATCCGAGGACTTCGTCACCTAGAGACTGACGTATACTACTCCGATTTTTCTCAGAGTTCCTCATTTATACCTCGTCACTCCACTGGGGAAGTGGTAAGGGGAGAGGGGCTTGAGGACGGCCCCAGGAGAGTTCTTTTGGCCAACGGTTTTTCCCATGAAGTCAAACATCGGCTCCTCGTTAGCCTTCGAGATTGGGAGAAACCCGTCTCCAATTTCTTATTCGACGTGAAACTGGATCTCACTCTCCTGGGGGAGATCTTACATTTTGACCTTTAGGGTCTTTCATGGCACCGAGTTGTGCCACACTGCGGTTAAGCACTGAACCCGCCGATGCCTTCGACGGATGTCTTTGCGGTAACCGCCTTGTGACTGCACCAAGAGTGAACGGGGGGGGGGGGAGGTGACCATTTCCCTACAACACCTCGCATCGAAGAACTTAATGGGGAAGGGGGATGCTCCCGGGAATTCAAAACAACTTACTCAACCTAGTCGAGATTAGCAAAGTTGTATTTCTTGAGCCCTCTCATACATTAAGTTTCCTTACACATGTACGCCCTCGCGCCCGTTTACACAGGCAATGTGTCGAACTAGACATACTCGATTTACAATTTTACATGAAAATAACAAAACCTTAATTCATCGATTACCCACAAAAAACAAAACAAGCTACTTCCTTACATTTCTAAGTTTTTGAGAACTTAAATCCTACCGATAAATATTCACACGACCAACAAATGAAAACATGGTTTCACGCTCATTAGGTACTGAAATAACCCTCAATGGTATTCCGTCTCCGCCTATAGAGCAGCTGTCCTTCATCGGCTCCTTTGATGTAGCTGATCCTAAAATGGTGCTCTAAGACCAATACTTTACCACGCCTGAGTCGGCCGTTCGGGTTATTGAGTCTACCCCAGTATGTTACTAAATGGTAGCGGTATTTCAACCTACTCGAATTACCCTTCTTATGGTACTTGACTACCTTTAAATTGAACATTAAGGCTAGAGCGGCCTGTTGCAGCGGGGCATAATTGATGAGAACTTGAGTCCCATAGCTCTCCTTTAACCAGGTACACGGGAAGATCGTGTCTGGGTTCGATCTTTGGGGATCGAGAAAACTTTTCCCTGCGAGGTCGTTAATGGGGGTGGCGCTCACTACGACTTGGCGATTTAGCGGTAACTCCGTGGACGTTCCGTTTGGGGAGGAGACTACTAGGGGTAGAGAATACTCATCCGTGTCTACCTTTTGATTACTCTTACCTGGTTGTATCGCAATAGCACCTCTTTCCTCCTTCCTTGTCAACTCATTGGACTCACTTCTCTTAGTAGGTAGTTCTTCAGGTACACCTGCTCGTACCTCTATCCTACCTTCTACATCTTCCCTGATAACTCCATTTGGCTGGGTTCGCCTCGTAGGTTCTTCCTTAGGTACTCCTGCTGGTACTTCATTCCTACTTCCTACTTCTTCCATTGTTACCCCATTTGACTGGGTTTCCCTCGATGGTCCTTTCTTAGGTCCAAGCCAGGCTACAACTTCCTCGGCCTCTATGAGATTCTCGATAGGTGCTCTTTCGAGTGCGAGCAATCTTTCCTTTTCTTCTCTCTCTTCTCTTTCAGCTTGAGCACGTTCTTTTTCCCTCTTCATTCTCCTTTCCTCAGCCTCTTGTTCTGCTTTCGCTATTTCATTTTCCCGTCGGGTTCTTCTTTCTTCATCTTCCAGGTTTATCTTTATTTTTCTTTCATCATCTTCTCGTTTTATCTTTATTCTCCTTTCCTCATCTTCCCTTTCTATCCTTATTCCGAATTCTTGTGCTTCTCTTTTCAACAGTATTATTCTTTCGCTTGTTTTACCTCCTCTCAGCATTCTTCTTTCCTCTCTTTCTATTTTTCCCTGTATTCTGTCTTTCTCTAATTTTATGTCTCTCCGTATTTTTATTGCTTCGCATTCTCTTTTCCCTTCTCTTTTTATATTTTCCCTCTTTCTATCAAACTCTATTATTTCTTCTTCTTCTTCTCTTTGTATTCTCAATTCTTCAAGAATGTAGGCATCTATATCATCGCCTTCAAATCCCAGAATTTGGGTTTGTAAGTAAAATCTTTTGACCGGATCCATTTTGTGTTGGTCAGTCGAATTTTCCTTACTGTACTCTCAGGTAATTATGCCACCACTCACCAGGTAGCGCTCAGCATAACTTACCCTTAATCCCACTACTATGCTGATTGAAATACCACTCCCGACAACAAATTTACCACTTGGCCTACCAATTACCTTTAGATTATTACCACCCCTAACTCTAACAATTTTCCTCTCGTCAATTATTCTCTTATTCCTGATCTGATATTCCTTTACGTGTTGGCTCTTTCTTAATTAGACACTGCTGGGTTCTTTCTAATAACAACCTACAAACCTGACACCACTTTTATTTATGTCGTAGAATTCCCCTTCTTTTTTGTTCTATCTCTAAAAGTGCTAAGAGTGTCTAATATATATTGATATTATAAGAATATCTTAAAGAACAGAGCCGTTCTGCAACACGTAAGGATATATATAAGAGAAACGAACTTTAATCCCAAAATAAACTTAGATTTTTCCTTTATCAATTGAATACACAACCTTTATACATTAACTACAGCAATACTCTAAATATTATTATAAACAAGAATTAATTAAATTAGTTTACCCTCCAAAATTTGGTTAACGTTTTCTCTACACAAAACAATAATATAAGAATTAGGCTTACGGACTCATGTGGAGTTTAAAGGGCCTCAGAAATGTTATTGACTCACGACGCGTGCCGTGTCCAGTTGTAGATGGGAGAAATTCCACGGTTGTTTTGGCGAGGGTGGCAGCTGGGGGGTCCACATGTTCTTCCGGGGGGGGGGTTGGGTTCTTCAAGGACGAGAACCAATACGGTGCTTTATGCAACACCTAGGCAGTCGTGGTCTCTCTGGCGAGAGTGAGTCAAACTTGGTTCTTAAATCAAGTTAACTTGGAGTGCGGTGTGACCACCGAGTAACGAGCTCGAGGGGGAGCTTTTCTCCTTCGTTACTTATTTCCTTATGGACGAGGACTAAACTCGGGGAGGGTCTTCTTCAAGGGCGAGGATAACGGAGGGAAGTTTCTCTGGCGAGAATAATTTACTTAAAGTTCGGTTTGATAACCGGGAACTAGCTCGAGGATGAGCTTTTTCTTAGTTCCAGTCTTCTTCAAGGGCGAGTATAACGGAGGGGAATTTCTCTGGCGAGAATAATTTGAACTTGGTTCCTTACCAAGTTAACTTAGGAGTTCGGTGTGGCCACCGAGTAACGGGCTCGAGGGGGAGGAGCCTTTTCCTTCTTCTTTTCTTAATTCCTCAAGGACGAGGAATACCTCTAGTGTTTAAGGTGCACCAGGATATGAGGAGTCTCTCTGGCGAGAGTAAGTTGAACTTACCAAAGTTAACTTATCGTTTGGTTTGATAACCAGGGACTTAGCTCGAGGATGAGCTTCTTCTTAGCCCCTTAAGGTAGGTAGCCCTGCCTCTCTTGCAGGGTACTTCTTGGTAGGGCGAGCCAAGTACACTACCTCTCCAGTGTCGGTAGCTCGGTTTTGGATCCGAGGACTTCGTCACCTAGAGACTGACGTATACTACCACGATTTTCCTCAGAGTTCCTCATTTATACCTCGTCACCCCACTGGGGAAGTGGTAAGGGGGGGAGGGGCTTGAAGACGGCCCCAGGAGAGTTCTTTTGTCCAACGGCTTTTCCCATGAAGTCAAACATCGGCTCCTCGTTAGCCTTCGAGATTTGGAGAAACCCGTCTCCAATTTCTTATTCGACGTGAAACTGGATCTCACTCTCCTGGGGGAGATCTTACATTTTGACCTTGAGGGTCTTTCATGGCACCGAGTTGTGCCACACTGCGGTTAAGCACTGAACCCGCCGATGCCTTCGACGGATGTCTTTGCGGTAACCGCCTTGGGACTGCACCAAGAGTGAACGGGGGGGGGGGAGGTGACCATTCCCTTACAGTGCCTCAATGGTGTCCATGGAATCTTTTAAACGTGGTTCTTTCATGAAATCGAGTATTTGCGGAACATCAAAAATAGTCTCTTTCGGCTTTTCAATGCTCAGAGTAGGAGGCATTTCCTGGATATGTAGACCAAACGCGTGTATTTATTTTCATGGCTGTTTCATCAAGGTTTGTGTGATACACGGCGGTGGCTGCACAAATCCAGCGCCGTATCACTCGGGGAGGGGGGGAGGGGTTCTTCCTCACCCAAATACAGACACTATGGCTCTTCTTCCTCACCCAAATACAGACGCTATGGCGGTTCTTCCTCACCCAAATACAGACGCTATGGCGGTTCTTCCTCACCCAAATACAGACGCAGGGCTCTTCTTCCTGCCCCACAAAGCTTAAATAAAAATAAACCCCAGGGATTCGAGCTTTTCAGGAGTCGGTTGACCTGAAACTGCTTAATCCATTCCATGCCTCTTACCCCCCCACCCCATCCCCACCCCACCTGACACTCTCACCCCAAAATACGCTCTAGATTTAGATAGGCTTCATTTCTTAATGTTTTGTCGAATTAAGAAACGAAGCCTATCGATAGCCCTCACCCTTTTTGGGGGGAGGGGGGGGAGTTTCACCCTGATGCATTTCTTGAGTCGAAGTAGTGAAACTATTTTCCCCCCGAGGCTTATGATGTTCTGGCAAGGGAAAATAATAGTTTTATTTATTCGAAAATACTATTTTCAAATGCTACTCACTCGAAAACTATTCCCCCCCCCCCGCCCCGAATAAACCGCATCAGACTATTCAGATTGGACGGTAGAAGAGATGAATGCATTTCGAAAAAAGGTTTGTTAATCTGTCCAATTTCCTAAATGAAAATATCTGTGGATCAGAGAAACTTTGTTAATGATTATTTAAATAGTTTGGTTTACATTATTAAAAAAGTGAATTTATATCAAATGTTTCAAAACAGCGTTTCTGGCTCATTATTTGGCCTAGAATATCTTTTTGAGATTTATAGGAGTTGATTATCGTAAATCTATTATAGTTAATTGGGGACAACTGCCGCTTTTCTCCTCTCGTATGCGCAGTTACCTTAAATTATTTTTATTTACTTTATCCTCCATTATTAATACTACATCTTCAATTTATGATTTATTTCATTATTTAATAAATATTCCAGGAGTAATGGATAAAATTCAGAGGTGTACAGTGACTCACTGTACATTTTAAAATAACGGAAGTAGAGGAAAACGTGACTAGAGCCGCCTTTTTCAAGGAAATTCGAATCTTAGCTTCAATAAGTTCGCGCCAAGTCTCAAATATGGCGCGAAAAGAGGAGGTTGGTTCTGACGTTGCTCAATTTAAGTTGGGATAGAAAACCAATACCGAGTAGTGTGCAGAAAGATATATATCTTCCTAAATTAACTAAATCTTCCTCCATGGTACCCTCAACTTCTCGCTCTTTAGAAATACAAAAGTTAAGATACTAAATTTGTTTTTATATCAGATACATAACAGCAGCCATCGTTAAACTGACAAACTCCATCTGCCGAATTGCCACAATCGCTGTGACTTCAATTTGCGTTGTTACCACTCGGTTACGCCGAAGAATCACTCGGTGAAAGAGAGTGGCAATTAACTTGGGCATTGACAAAATACCGGGCACAGAAAGGAGGGATAAGGGAACCGACACACCTAACCTTGAAGCCTGGCACGGGAGAGGGTGCATAACAGAATCCATGTACAGTCTTGCACAACATCTGGCCAGCATTTGAGTTGTGTGGCCTACATAGAGAATGGTTGACCCCAGGTGACCATTGAACTTACTGGGGGGGCATTTTTCAAAGCATCAGGTAGCATGACTAAGATTCCTTTATTTTTATAAGGCAGCCAGGCAATGGCTTCACCATTACCCCCCTCCGGGTGAAGCTTGCGCTTCGCTACTAAAATTAAAATTTAAAATTTAAAAAAGCAGCCATGGTTAAATTTTTATAAATTTTCTGAACTTCACCATTTTGTTTTTTGACTTTATAAAAGAATTATTAGAAATAACTTTGATAAAAAACATAAGTCATAACCAAACTAAGATGAATTATTATTCAAATACTAAAAAAAATCCCCCTTCTTAAATTATAGAGTTAGTGAAGTGATGATGATGATAATGATGATGATGATGATGATATTCGATCGTTAAGCAACGCTTCACTCAGCATGACTGGACAGGGTCCGCATAAAGATAAACGACACCGGTGCGTCATTCTTTGAGGAGTTTCCTCTTTGACTTTAAAGAGCCACCGAGGTTGTTCTCGTTGGATTACACACATTTAGAATCAGTTTGAAAATAATATTTTGATTGATTAAAGAAACCACTCTCAAGTACAAAAAGAAACTTTGGTATGAATGAGTTTTCTGATAACCTGAAATGGTACCAACGTGGTAATTTGTTATGTAGACAGTTTTCGTGTTTGGGGAAATTATCGAACTGAATTCACAGGTTGTCTCCAATCGGACATAATTCGGTCAAATATTCGAGTAATTTTTCCTTATCCTTCGAATTTACCATCTTGTCCTTCCGTTTATTCGCTGCTCTTTCATCCTTGGTCCTCTTTTTCCTCACCAGGAAGACGGAATCATAAGATGTCAATTAAGATTATATGCACTACACCAAAGACGGACTTTTGTGTCTCAAATAAAGCCAGAAGGACCTCAGAAACGGGCTAAAATAAGCCCGAATGAAATCCTAAAAAGGCTTTTAAAAAGCCTACAATGGAAAAGCCTAGCATTAAGATTCATCTTTACGATGTGCACCAAATATTATGTACATACATACATTTTTTGGTCTACACTTGTGCGCTAGGTGGAACACTCCGTGAGCCATTAGGGACGTGTCAGGCTATAAGTGCCCCATTGAGGAACGCTATAACTTTCCTTGTAGGGTTCTGTAAACGAGGTGGCATTGGCTATGTTGCGTTGTGAAGCCTGAGAGGGAAATGATAGCGGTGTCGTGATAGGGTAGGAGTCGTGTAACACAGTATCAGTGTATCCGCCCACACTCACATTTACATAGTAATAATAAATTGAACGTACACATGTATACATTCACACGCCTCAATCCATTAGACATCGAGTCAATTGGAAAGGAAAGTGTCTTTCTTAGGAACGAATTCCTCGTGTCTTAAATTGGACCTTTTCAAAATTCAGGGCCCTCCCCCCCTCCAATTTCATCTTTCTTCCTATCTTCCAATCGGCAACATTTTTTATCATCATCCTCACTTATATTATCGTTCGGCGAATGATTTTGCAGGCTAGTCGCCGACTAGAATCCATCTATTGACCCTTGGTTGGGGCAGGATGAGGACAGAGGGGCATAATCCCCTCTCCATTTGCTCCAGTTGTTATTGGTTTCTAACATGTCTGTATTCTTCCCCTTTTCACAAGTTCTTTTTTATTTTCCCCCAGGTTACGCCCGAATACCGGAAGCACGGAACGTTCGAACGGTCACCCCGCTAGCGAGGGGGAGAGGCGCTCCCGAGTTTTGGTGCCAGTTCTACCCCTCCCCCTGCCACGCTTTGAAATAGCCCTCTAAGAAGTTATGCTGCAGTTAACATCTGGCGGAAGAGTGGTGTGGATTTGTGCTTGTCCGTTTGTTTGTGTGGCTGAGTGCAAGCAAAATAGTGTGTTGAAAGGACACGTTGGTGCCGCCAAGTATTTCGGGAGTGTAATGGCGTAGCTTGAGCTGAGTGTATGGAGAGGAAGTGATTAACCAGTGAACCACTGGAAGGAAATTCAGAGACTCCAGAGACGGGTACAAAGAATTTGACGGGAGTGGAAATGTGATAATGTTTGGACAGAACGGACATAAACGAAGGAGGAGAGGAAGCCTCTTTATTCACTTAACGAAGGAGGAGAGGAAGCCTCTTTATTTCCTTAACGAACTTGGAAGAAACGTCTTAATTTTAAAATCCTTCCCCCCGCCCTCCCTTGGCTCTTTAGAGAAGGTTCACCTTTCGAAGTTACACGAGAATTCAAATGCAGTTGCCAGACGTCGCTTGGCGGCTCAATATCGTATTCTATTAATACTATTTCTAGGTCTGCTCATTTATTAAGAAAAATACGAGGATAAAACCATAGTGATTTATTATTATGTATTAAGAAGCCTCTATTAATAGTATATAAGAAACTAGCTAATTATTGCAATTAACATATTTCCCCCTGAATACATGGCTCATTTTAAATGGAGGAAATATATCAATTCGAGTGTGAGACACAGCAGGACTTCCCATTCCGTCCACGTCTCACATAATGCCGAACATCTTTCCCTCGATGCTCATTATAGCTACTGGCCTTTCTGCTTCTTCTCTTTTCCTCTATCTTTGTAAATCAGGTTGATTCAGCTTTACTACCATTACTCGTGTACCAATCCATCCATCAACGTCTTAGTAAAGATTGCCACTAACTTTCTTATCCTCCAAAGTTCAAAAATTCCCAAACTCTCCCTTCTCCCTCACTTTTGCCACCCCATATTCTAGCTTCCTTATAGATTCTCTTCCGTCTGTCTTCTGCTTCCTGTATTATATTATTTAGCTCTTCATTCCCCTCTATTTCTTCTCGTTCAGCCGTTGCCTGTAGAATTCCTCCATTTATTTTTATTTCTTCTCCACTCTTCCTTTCCGGTCTCTCCCGAATTACTCTTCCTTCATGCAGGGCCTACTTCATGTATCACTACCCCTCTCCCAATCACTCAGCCCTAATTTGTTCCACTGCTTTATCCTTCTCTTTGTTCGTCGCCTCCCACATTGCCTGTGTCAGAGTTCTTCTCTTTCCATCCGGTGGTTTTCGTGGTTTCGACATCATGTTTGGTATGGAATATCTTGTTTATTTGTGGGGTTTAGGAAGATAAAGCGGAAGAATTCCCTCCACTCTCGTTTATCATTCGCGGCATTTGTTGGATCTGGCTCCTGTAACCTCCTCTCGAGTCCCAGAACCGTGCCTTCCGTGTAATAGGGGCCACGTCCCCCATCAACGTGGACATCAGTGCAGATTTGTCGGGACATAGGAATTATTTTTAGGCTTTGGTCGATATTTTCCATCTTATCTCGAAAGAGTTGATGTTTTCTATCTCCATAGCCGTATTTCTCGCCATAAATAGGCCTCTGTCGACATAAGCGGCGGTGCAGATTTGTGATATATTGTCCGCGAATTCAACATATATAGTACCCTCGAAGAGGGGCTGTGTTAAGTCGAATGTTGTAATTAGGAGACTGATCCAGCACCCTTCCGGGACCCCTGCTTTGAGCTCGAACTCATGGCCCCGGTATTTGTATGAAAGCTCTCCTCCCCATTATGTAATTGCAGATAATCCTCTCGAGAATGGGGTTGCGGCCTATTTGCAGGATCTTATATTCCAGGCCTCCTTTCCATACCTTTTTGACATCCCGGAGAACCAGGTCTCCATGGTTATTTCTGCCTTAACCTTTGCCAGCTTTTCAGTGACCACAGTGAGTGTCGTGTCCGGCCCTCCCATTCTCCTGACGCCGTCTTGCTGCTCGTTATGCAAGTTGTCCTCTTCGAGGAATGAGTTGACTCTGTTAGCCAATATCTTTCAAAGACTTTACCAGAAATTTATAAGAGAGATATTGGCCTAAAGGTGGCAGGGCTGTCCGGGCCTTCCCCGATTTGGGAATAAACATCCTTTGGGCCCATTTCCACCGCTCAGGAAATTAGCCTGTGTTTCGAGCAGGGTTCATGATAAGTAGGCCGCTCCGAAAGTTAGACGGGGCCTGGATATAACTCTCCCGGGTCAGCCCCGGACGCTAGGACTCTCTGCTTGTGTTGTTCGTTTGTGAGTGTGTTTGTGCTATTTTTGGCGGGTGTGTTTTTAGTTTCTGTGGCAAAAGTGGCTGGCCACATAATGTTTGCAATGTACGCATAATATATGTTTCATATGATTTTACTGAATCTGAAAACGGGGTTGCTCATGGTACCCCAGATTCGACCCTTGCTGGGGCGTGAAGGTATTGATGGAGTAAAGAAAGATGTGGGCAGCAGAGAGGGGAAAGATGTGGAAGAATGCAGTCATCTTAAAAACAGTAAGAGGGACGGGTGACCTTCCCCCCTCCCTTCGCCGGATCACCTCAGGAATGAATGCACAAAATTCTATCTGCGACTAGCCTGCAAAACCAGCCACCTGCCGTGTGTTTCTTTAACGAAGCCCTGGGGGAGAACATTCATTTCCGCTTCCCCAGACGACCTCTTTAGTCTACTCTCCAGAGCGCGAAACTCACCCGAACACCGCAAGCAGGTATTCGACCGCCGTCGGACCTTTCCTTTCAAGTTGGCACCGCACAAATGCCAATTAAAAATGACCCCTAATTTAGTTTGGTCTGACTCCAAAATTGCAAGTAACCAGTACCCATTACTCAGTGGAAGGCAATATTCCAGTAGTGTTACCAGTTCTGGTAACTATTGTAGCTGGTAACTGTTTATAGAGCATTTACATTTTAATGGAATGCTAGTAAAGGCTTTGGATCATTTTAGAATGACATATAATTATTTGGTAGAGATTATTTCTTAATCTAAGTGCCATCTTTTCATTTGCAGATATACCTGAGATTAGTGTGACAATGGCGAAAATCAAGACAAGGTCCAAATCAAGTTCTCATCTGACTAATTTTGTTGGCACTGGGCAAGAGCTGATGGTGTCTGAGTTACCAACAATAAGAGATATTTTGAGGTACGGCATCTACCCGAGGGGGCAAAGTGAAGATGACCGGAGAAATTATGAAGTGGACCAGCTGGTAAAAGACATGTATCAAACCTTGATTAATCAGTGGACCAAAGCTAATGCTCTCTTCAACCACCTGTTGTAAATCAAAAGGTCACAATAATATCAAAGTTAAGGAGTTGTGGAAGGAGGCAGTAAAAGTTTCCCTTGGTAAAGGAAAGATTGAAGTAAAAGAGAGGTTCATTGCAAAACTAGATAAGTAATTTGATATATTTACATGCAAATGTCAAATTTCCAGTTGTGGGGAAGTAGGTTGTAATGGTTGTGAGACTGAAGCCCACATTAACTGCTGTTGTAGTAAAGAGAAAAAAATACCTACTAGGGAACTGGCCTTTATTAAAAGACAAAAGGAGAAGGTTGGAAGTAAAGGTACCTTTCAAATTAGAGGTCCTGATATTCCAGAGTATAATAGACAATTAAGAGCTTCAGAAAGGAAAGAAAAAGAAAGGATAGCAGAAAGAAAGAGAAAAAGTAAGGAGGAAAGTGCTGTTTTAGCAGGAAAAGCAGCAAGAAAATAAATCGAGCATTTGGGG
The DNA here is from genome assembly GCA_963969495.1 of Ceratothoa steindachneri. Classification (NCBI taxonomy): domain Eukaryota; kingdom Metazoa; phylum Arthropoda; class Malacostraca; order Isopoda; family Cymothoidae; genus Ceratothoa; species Ceratothoa steindachneri. Next base: position 14,169,430 of record OZ018334.1, read on the forward strand.
GCAGAAGGTGAAGATCTGAAGGCGGAAAATTCTGATGGTGACAACAGTTTGTGTGATGAAGGAACTTTTGAAGCTGTCCAAGAGCCGGAATCTTCCATCAGGAATAGTAAGAATTATAAGGTATGGTGACAGATTGAGACCAACTGCAACTCTAGCAACAGCAGCTTTAATAGATGCAAAGTAATTGATAAGAATAAAGTTAAGAGGGCACAGGAAAAGCTAATGACACTTATGAACATGAGTTTGAGGAAAACTTAAGGAAGGATGGGGGATTTTCTTGTGTTCTCTTTGATGGACAAATTGATGTGACAAATTTTATGATGGAGTCAGAGGGAAGTGAAAAATTGTTTCCAGCAAAGACAAAAGAGGAGCATTACACTGGCATCAGTGAGCCTGGGAGCAATTACCAATTCCAATTTGTCCCAGAAAAGGATACAAAAGAAGAATGACATGCAGAGAAGATCGCTAAGGCTATGTTTGGATGGCTGAGGGAAAGGGGTTTGGATAAAAGCTTAATGGCCATTGGAGGAGACTCCACGAATGTAAACACAGGTGTAAATGCTGGGGTAAAGCGAAAACTGGAGCTCTATTTGAACAGAAAGCTCGTTTGGTTGGTCTGTAACCTGCGCACTGGGGAACTCCCTCTCCGTCGTCTAATTATCAGCCTGGATGGCCCAACACTATCTGACAACAGATATGCCAGGCCAATAGGAAATCTCCTTGACTCTGTTACAGACTTGGATATCAACCCAAATTTCACTTAAATAACTTTAGGTCCTCCTCTTACCAAGATACCTCAGGAAGTGGTGCAAGATCTTTTCACTGATCAACACTACGGCTATAGAATTGTATCGGCAATCAGAGATGGAGTGCTTCCTCAGGGCTTTCTCTTTTGGAAATAGGACCAGTAAACCACAGTCGCTGGCTGGAAACAGCTAACAGACTTCTTCGGCTGTGGGTGACAAAGCATGAGCTCAAAGGAAAAGCCTTTAAGAATCTACGACTGATTTTTGAGTTCATCAGTGGTGAATATTACCCATGCTGGTTTAACGTTAAGATTAAGCACTCTTGGACCGAGAGACCTAGGCACATTCTTTATCAACTTCACTGCCTTAAGTCTCAGAGGAAGGTGGTGTTGGATATTATTTTGCCAACTGTTAAGAGATCATCGGCTTGGTATGAATACAGTGAAGCTATCCTACAAACTCTCCTATGCTCTGAGGATCAGGCGGAGAGAACTGAAGGATGTGAAAAGAATCCAGACCATCAGGGGAGAAGAGGACCCAGATACTCAACTGGAAGACTCCTTTGTAAGGCTTAGAAGAACACCAGACATCAATTGTGATGCTACCAGGAGTGGAAGTCTGACCAATTGGTCAGATGATGACTCTAAGCCACCTCTCACTTGCTCTTTAAGTACTTCTGAATTGAAAAACTTCATTGACTCTCCTATGAAAGTACCTGACTAGCCTTTCCACAGACAGAGCATTGAGAGGGTTGTAAGAATGGTAACTGAGGCTTCCTCCTAGTATTTCTCTCATGAAAAGAGGGATGGAGGAATCAGGGCACAAGAGACAAGTAGACGTCTGATGTCCAGGAGTGAGTCAAAGCAAGATTTGTGTGCTCTGGTGAAGTTTAACTTTTGAATATGACCCAAAGTGACCCATGCAGCTCTATGTGGAGCTTTGCATACACTTGTCTCACTCAATAAACATGTAAATTTGAAGTTACTTTGTGTTCGTGTGTAAATGGATTAAATAAAAATAGGTTACATAAGCTCGTGACGAAAGGGAAAAATTTACTTTTATTTAAATGGAAATTGACGTAGGTAGGAGCAATCGAATAACAAAATAAAGTTCTTTTTTCGAATTCTACACCGGAAAATCTACCATTTAAGCTCCCCTCATTAAAGAATTTAATGGAAATATATGGTTGCCCCAAAGTATGTGACCCGCCCTAATGGAATAAGCTCGCTAGTCATGTTATAGTATCTTCACTCTGCGGAGTTTTAAGAATAGATTGGATAGATTTATGGAAGAGGATGGTAGGTAGTCTCCTCTTTAGACTGCTCTGGCTATATAAAATCCACATTTCCACTTTCCCCAAATTCACCAATTTATGAACCTTTCTCACTATTTTCTGGTGGAAATCCTATTATTCGGTTTTAATAATGAGAAGTAGAATGTTTGTATGGCGCTGTTCGACGTCATTGGCCTTCACAAAGCGCCTACCATCGACTATCGGTAAGGGAGAGAGAAGAGATTTGGCTTATCTTCGGGGTAAGGGTTCGAGCCCCAAACAGAGCTTTAGGAGAAGGGGGTCGGGGGTTGTTTACTAAAATCCATAACCCGCATGTGGATGCAAGGCGACATATGTGAGATTGTGCCTTACCAGCCCCAACATTGCGAGCTTCCTTCCCTGGCTCCATTTAGGGGAGGTCTTCTACACATCTCCACCCCTCTGTTATCTTCTCTTTATTCTTCTACGCTCTTATATTCTCTTCTTCTTTGGGTACCCGAATGAAGGCGACCGCGAGTATTTTCCAGCAGAGTTTTTTCCATTTCCTCCAAATTTGAAGCCCACCACGGGGGCGTATCAAGGAGAAATCTGTGAAGAAAGAGGCGAAGATGAAGTGAAAACGTGCGGAAGATGTATAGCCACAGATTGCCTAAGAGGGTGTTGGGGCAAGAAAGGCACAATCCTTTAGATTTCAACCTTAGCGTGGTCGCCCATGCTACCCCAGATCCTCCCTTGCTGGGGCGTGAAAGTAAAGAGTGGGGGGGAATGCAGGCAGGCTGAAAACGCTAAGAGGAAAGGGTTGTCCCCACCCCCCTCAAACCCACCAGGAATGAATGCACAAAAATTGATTGGCGACTAGCCTGCAAAGCCAGCCTCCGTCCGGGCATTTCCTTGGCGATGTCCCGGGGGAGAATAAACCCCTCCTTCCTCGGCAGCTCTTCTTGGCGTGTACACGTAATTTAGGTAACGCATTTGTTCTGCACGACCGGTAGTCCCTTCTTTTGTGTCCTCGAGGCACAAGAGAAGGCGTAAGAGCAGCACAGATCTTACAAGAGCATTGTAGATCATCTTCTCGTAGGTTTGCGCATATAGCGATGAATCCGATTGGTACTTCGATGAGCTTTACGAGAGCGACTTTTAGCTCGGCGTAGTCAGTGTCCCGCAAAGTCGGCTTTCTGGGGCTGGGTTTGGTCGGGGATGGTCCTCGAGGGGACCCTCTTAGTGAGGATCTCTATGCTGGTTTCTTTCCTCTTGCTTCTGGTTATCCTCTTCTTTCTTGCCTTGTAAACAATGTGTAATTGTGTGTTTTGGGTGTGAGATGTATTTAGCGATAGAGAGTATAGGTTAAAAAGCTGTTCGAATTTGACTGGATTGAGAGCTCCTACCGATTACCTAATTGATTCCCCGCTCGAGTACTGAGGGTGATGATGGATGGATCGTATCAACAATCGCTCGTTGTCGAAAAGTCGTCCTTCTGTGGGACGACGACGTAGTTATAAGCTTTTATTGAGGGTCAAAAAAACCTTGGTCCTTAATTCCTCTTTCCCGGAGTCTTTCATCTGTCGTTTCCAAATGGTTCACGGTAAGACCCTCGACTCCCTCATAAACTTAATGAGGGGAGAACTTTGTATTTTAGAATATCCCCTAAATTATTAGATTTGCTTCTTACCGACTCAGGGCTCCCACTTTTCATGGAGTTTCCCCATTGTAAAAGCCTTAATTATATGACTTTACAACCCCCCATTCCTACTTTGCTTCGGAGTAGGGGTATTCTGTCGTTAAGTAACCTGCGAGAAAATAAAAAAGAACGCCACAGTCGAATTGGTGAAGAATGCAGCTAAAGGCCCTGTTTAAGAAAGAGCGAGGAATTCGTTCCTAAGAATAACACTTTCCTTTCTAATTTACTCTGTGTAATGGATTGAGGCGAAAGAGAGATGTGAATGTACAGGGTGGTCGGAAAGTATTGTCGCTCCTACCGAAAAGAAATGAGAACAATATAATCACATGTGCGTACACACACGTTTTTGGTCTACACATTCGCGCTGGGTCAATCAGCGATGGTGCAACCCCTCGTGAGCAGAGGAGCGAGGGAGAGGGGCTCTCTATGCCAGAGGTATTTTGATAGGAGTGCCCCAATGAGGAACGCTAGTAATCTATGAGGAGGGTTTCGTAAAGAAGGAGATATGTTGTGCTGCGAAGCTAGGGAGGGAAATGATAGCTGTGCTGTGTATTGGCTCTGTTGCAGATACTTAGCCCCGTGATGCTGGGCATCAGTGTATCCGCCCAATGGGCGGTCACTTCATAACTCCACTGAAGGTTTTTAGCCGCTCTCGCTGGGATGGAACCCCCGCCTTGACCTCAGAAATCCAGCGCTGTATCGCTAGGGAAGCGAGAACTGTAGAGGGCACCATCTCCATACTGCTCTAGAAATTTCCTCTAAATAAATCCATCTTGGTGCAGTTGTTATCTGTAGGTTCGATCCCCGTCCAAAGGCAGTCGCCGCCCCACCCTGAAAGAGCCCAAACCAGAAAAAGGATAAAATGGAAGAGACACAGTCTCAATTGGCATCGCTTATAAATAATTTCTTCTCAATCAAAATATGAAAAGAACATTTTTTATTATTGAAGAAAATAGGATTGATTTAATTAACACTCGGCTTTGATAGGTGTGAAGTTAAGAAGCCTCGCGTCAAAACGAGGAACATTAGAAAACGCTTAACGATGTCTGTCTATCGCCTAGGTTATTACAAATATTTGCCAAGCGACCAACCACCGTTAAGGGGGATATGGGGGTGAATACCCCATTTCGAAATAATAACTGAAAGGCTCGAATTCAAATTCAGTTGCCAGACGTTATTAGTGCTCCAATGTTCATTGGTTTTATGCAGTGCTCCTCACTTTCGGGAAGGAGCTAGAAATGAAGTGATTAAATTTCCTTGAAGTGGGTGACGGTGTATTAATTCTTTCGAGATTTGATGAAATTAAAATACCCACCCAAAATTGCAAGAAGGACCAAAGACTCCATTTTTAACTCGTCCATTTAGGGCGACTCGGGAGGTCGGCCGGGTTGTCTTCGGAGGGGACCCATGTCCCCGCCGGTCTCCTGTGAATAAACAAAGTGGTAAAACAAAAGGAACCTGGTAGGCAAAAGGACTAGGAAACGAACCAAAATGGAGCCTTTTAACAAAAGGGCCAAAACGGCCGTGGAATCGGAAGACAAATATGCGTCGGGGTTGGTACAAGAAGCTATCAAAAGTGCGATGAACTCTGCTCGCATGGCGTCGGTGGTGCTCTCGAGTACAATAGTAGCCGGCTCCTGGTTCGGGAGGATCCATCGCATCGCATGGGGGGTTGCATCTGAGTACATTGTACCCTTTTTCTCGAGCGGGAACCAGGGGACCCATTCGGAGGATAACAAGACCCCCACCCAAGAGGGAGACCCTGTTCGAACGGGCGTAGGCCAGTTATGACTAGAACCTTGGCAAGGAGGAGGCCCCACAGATGACATAGGAGCCCACCCAGCCTCCCCCAGAAGAAAGAAACCTTGGCGACTCTGGGGGCCCACTCGAGCACCAGGCGGGTCCGTCGGGTCATCTCGGTGAGGCGGGTGGACCTGGAGCGCAGGGCAGCAGGGTACTATTGGAGACGTTACTGGTAAGCGAAGAGGCTTCGATATCACCTACTAATAGAGTGAGGTCTTTACACGAGCCTATCAAAAGGATATCGTCCAAATATGTAAATGCCGTGCATCCCCTAGCACGGGCCATGGCCTGAAAGATGGGGGGGCCATACACTGCTGCATTATGTAAGGACTCCCGCTGAAACCCATAGGCAGTCTCCTAAACCTGTACGAACCAACCCAGGGCCCTGGGGTGGAAGAATGAATGAATAGTGCCCAAAATAAAAGCTGCAAAGCACAAACGGACTAACCAGCAGCCGAATTCAAGGACGGGTAATTTGCATGAGTATTCTCAATAAAAATAGAGACATCTGGAGAATATACAAAAAAATAGCTATGAAATTAAGATCAATAGAATGGAAGTACAGGAATTTAAAACCATCCAAGGGTGTAAAAGGATATCAAAAATAAACTATTGAGAACTCGCTAAAGGATAAAAAAATAAACTATAGATGGATCAACAATAGATACAAAAACAGAGAATATAAAATCATGAAACAATATATTAAATTTTGGCTAAAAGATTAAATTCTTCTAAAAATTAAATTCTATTCACACTAAAAGAGACATGAGTCTCAGACAAGATGCCCCGCAAAACCTGTTGTGGGTGGGGGGCGGGGGCATTTGCCCAGTAATGAAAGGAAGACCCTTCTCCCAAGATTTCTCAAAAGGGGACACTGCAAAGATGTGAAGGATGGACAGCTGCCCCCCGCACAAGATGCACAAAGGTGGGTGCTGCCCATTCATAAAGTGCCCATGAGTGAAGCCGCAATGGCCTATCCTCAGTCGGCACAAAATACCTCCAGTCTACGTGGTTTCATGGTACGTGGCCATGAGAGGACTGAAGATTTTGTGGAATGGAGCTTGGTGGGAGGAAGCTCATCCCACATCTTTGCCATAAGCCGACTACATATTCGTTGATGAGGGGATAGACACCCCGAAGTTGGACTGGGGCTGATGGGGGTGTTCCCCATGATACCGCATCCTTGGCAGCAGCATCCGCCCTTTCATTACCTGGGATGCCCACGTGACTGGGCACCCAGCATAAAGAAATCTTATGAATAGGATAAAGATAGAAAATCCACCGCTGGATCTTGGAAACCAGCGGATGGTTAAAACGAAAAAAGCACTCAGTCCCTGCAGAGAACTAAGGGAGTCGGAGAAAATCGTAAGACAACCAGATGGCATAGGAGCAATAACAAAGAGTGCAGCAAGAATGGCAACAAGTTCTGCTGTGAAAACAGAAGCTACACTTGGTAGGCGAACCAATGCGGTCTGAGACAGAAAGACAGCAGTAGCTCCAACTCCGTCGGATGACTTGGACCCATCGGTGAACATCAAGGTGCTAGGCCGATGGTGGGAAGGGTGTTGATCATACATGGTTCTCAAGGCTAAAGGCAAGAACTGATCCTTGGGCCCACCCGTAAGCCTTTTTCATACCACTACAGGTGGTATGAGCCATGGAGGAATCTTCGGTAATGAAAACGGAATAACAGAAAACTCCCTTAGACGTCCTGTGTACTCGGCCATGCCCAGAGCAAAGGGGCGAGCCAGGGATGGAAATCTATCATATGAGGCCACTGTTCGCAAATTGAACATGCACTCATATACTGGCGACCATGGTAATTGCTCAAGTCTAAAAGGATATTTGAGGTTAGACTTGAGCCTGTGTAAAGGAAGAGGAAGGGTCCCGTTCTCTGCATAGAGACTCCACACAGGGAAGGACTTGAAGGCTCCAGAAGCCAGGCGCACACCCTGGTCACACACAATATTTAATTTTTCAAGGATGGACGGCGAGGCAGAGGAGTACACCTGTGACTCATAGTCCAGCTTTGACTAGACCAATGCTGAATACAGAAGCCACAGGGTGCGTTGATCACTTCCCCAAGAATTGTGTGACGGAAATTTCATTATGTCCATTCTCTTCAGACAAAACCATTTCAAGGCGTCCAAATGAGGCCTTTAAGAAAGTCTCTAATCAAAGATCATCCTTAGAAATCTGAAATAGGGCTCAAAGGTGACAGGGACACCATAGAATGACAAATGGGGAGGTTCTCAAGTCACCGATCTATGATTGTAAAGGTGGACAGCCTTAGTCTTTACTGCGGAAAAGCGGAAGCCCTTGGAAGAAGCATTATCAGCTACGGTATTTATAACCGGATGTAGCTTACTGATGACAAATGGAAGTCTGGGCGATGAACAGATAAGCGTTAAGTCATTCACATATAGAGTTGAGGAAATCTCAGCTGGGAGATTTGCGATCATGCTATTGATGGCCACAGAGAAACAGATGAGACTGAGGACACTTTCTTGTGGTATACCCACAACTTGCCTTACGGGCTCTGATATGGTATTTCAAGCTTTTACACGTAGTGTTTGCCACATGAGGAATTGCTCGACAAACCTGGGGAAAAAAGCCCCGCAGGCCCCAATCATGGAGTTGCTTAAGGATACCACACCTCCAAGTGGTATCATATGCTTTCTCAATATCAAAGAAAGCAGCAACAGAATGCTGCCTCTTTGAAAAAACATCTCTTATATAAGACTCAATTCTAACAAGCCGGTCAATGGTACCCTGTTTTTTTCTGAACCCTGATTGAGAGGAAGATATAAAATGGTTTGTCTCCAAAAACCAGATGGGCTTTATATTTATCATCCTCTCAAACAATTTACATAGACAACTAGTAAAGGCAATGGGGTGGTAATGGATGGGTTTCCTCCCATCCTTTACTGGTTTTCGGAAAGGTAAAACCACAGCCTCCCTCCACATAGAAGGGAATAGATGTCCAGCAAATGTGAGAGGAGGGATGGATGCATATTCCTAGTCATATCATAGGAAATGCTATCCGATCCGGGTGCAGTTGATCCACAGTGCTTCAGTGCATTATGGAGCTCATGGATAGAAAAGAACCTGTTATAAGGCTCATTATCCATGTTAGGTTCCCTAAAGTTGATAGGATGCCGCTCCTATTCGAGCCTACAGCGCTGGAATTGGATGGAATAGTTGTCTGGGCTTGAAATATTAGCAATCGATCTGGCCAAGACATCGGAAATATGGGACAAGTCTCCCAACAGTTCTCCGGCCTAAACAATGTTGAGAGCTGTAAAGCCATTGGATTTCCCCAATAGCTTTTTGACCCTCTTCCAGATTCTGTCTACAGGGGTCTGCCAACATATCGATGTGATGTAACCATCCAACGAGGTCTTTCGAGCTCGTCAAAGGGTGCGTTGCGTTGCTGCCCTTAATCGGTTACGAGCAAGTTTCTTTACCATCGTAGGGAACCGATGGTAACGTCGGCAAGCCTGTTTACATTCAGTAACAACTCTCAAGCATTCAGCAGACCACCATGGCAAATGTGGTCCACGAGCAGTTGAGTTGGAGAGCGGGATGGAGGAATTAGCTGCATGATTGAGGTGGGCTAGAAGATCATCAATAGCCACTTCAATATCTTCATGGGGATATGACCCATCATGGCTCGAAAGGTGCCTGAACTTAAGACGGTTTGCTTTTTTTTGTATTCCATCTTTTGCTAGGTGGTGGAGGAGGACCACCTGTACATGGTGTTATTACAATGGGGAAGTGATCAAAGCCTCGCAAGTCAGGATCCACTGCTCAGTCAAAATCAGCTCTACAGCTTGGTGAACCGAGAAACAAGTCCACACATGTAAAGCTGTTCGTCTGGATGTGAAATGATGTGTGGCTGCCATCGTTATGAAAGCAGACATTATTAGAAGCCAGAAATCTCTATCATATTTCCTCTAGGGGTGTTATCATGGTCCCCCCAAAGAGGATGTCGAGCATTAAAGTCTCCAATCAATAAAAAGGGAGGAGGGAGTTGAGAAATTAAATTAGCTAACTTTGTAGCTAAAACAGCTGTATCTCTTTCCTCGCCAGGAGGAAGATACAGCAAACAGACCGAATAATGGCGACTGGAAAACAGGCGGAAAGCAACCGCCTGCATGTCTGTGTTAAGAGAGAGCTGGTTATAGGGAACCTTGTTGTTAACAAAAACAGCAGAACCGTAAATTGGTTCTCCGGGGTTCTTATAGTATCCCACAAAACCCGAAATGTTGGGTACTCTGCGAGTACCAAAGCAAGTGTCCTGTAAATCAATACATTCGGGATTGTAATCCTTAACCAGGAGCTTCAACTCTTGCAATTTAAGGAAGAGACCTTGGAGGTTCCAATGAATAATTGGAAACATTGTTACCGTTTAAGCATAACGGTATACTTCTTCCTACCCTGGGGGGAAGGAGATTTTGGATTTGAACTACCAGCGGAAGTAGTTCGTGTCATACTAGCCTTAGACTTGGAATATGACAAAGGAGGCATCGGAAGCTTGAGTTTGGCCTTTGGTTTTTATTTAAAAGGGGGCGCATCAGATTTTGATAAGTGGCTGTAAGATAGAATTGTCTTCACTGGAGAAGCAGAGATGGAAGCAACTCCAGGAGTCAGTTCAGGTGTCGAAGGAACAGACGATGTTGACACAGCTGGTGGTATTGGTTGGGATGGTAGAGGCGATGGCGGTGGGGAGGACATCGGGAAAAGTTGTGAATTCGATGCTGATAGAGAAGGATGTAGAGTCAGCTTGTGAGAGTCCTCTTCAGATGAGGGGGTAACTTCCACAACAGCTAGCTCCTGGGAAGGATGAAAGGTTGGTTCCTACTCATTCAGGGATCTTAGGAATTCCTAAGCAGTATCAACAAGGGGAACTAGAGTGATAACTGAATTGGAATTGAAGAAGAGCTTGGTCCTTCAGGGGCAGGATGAATGTCCCGAGGTGGAATGGATACCACCTGAGGACCAACATGATCAACATCTACATGTTCTGGAGCGGCAGCAAAGTGCTTAACCACCCTTTGGGAACCAGGGGAGGATGGAAGGTTCCTCTTCTTGTTGGTAACCTTAGAAGCAATTTTAGGTGCTGACCAAGAGTGTTTGTCACGAGGAGATGTACGTTTAGGACGGGGAGGACATTTTACCTGGTCAGGCACAGGAGAACCAGTAGGAAGTCTCTGGCTTCTCCCTTTCTTTGGCCCGGTAGAACGCAGAACATCAGAAAATCTCACACCAGGTTGTACATACATCTCCTTTACTCTTCTTCTGGCTCTCTAAAACTGATCCTGTTCTTGTTTCTAATGGCAATGACTTCTCTCTCATAGAGAAAGAAAGTGTATTGCTGTGATGTTGCAGGGTGTTCCCCACCACAGTTAGGGCATCATTGCTGTTGAGAACAGGGCGTCACGTGATAATCTGATCCACAATTCACACACAACCTTGCCTGTTTACAAAACTTACTTACATGGCCAAGGCGTTGGCAATGGAAGCATCGCCGTGGGTTTTCAACGTAAGGCTTGACTGGCATATTAAGATAGCCAGCCTTAACATACTTGGGCGGTTCCAAGCTGTTGATGGTCAGGATTATGGTGGCGGAAGGTAACCTAGCGCTATTCACAAACCTGGTAATGCGGTGGGCACTTACAACCTTTTGATTGGTAAGTTTTGATACCAGCCTGTCAACATTGTAATATATTAACTCTACCGATCAGATAACACCTTTAATGCTGTTAAATATAGGGTGCGAAGCAGAGGAGATGTCTACAGAAGTTAAAGACTGTCGAGGTTTAGTGAGCAAGTAATCCCAGTCCCACTTCCTGGACATATATTTTATTACTGCATCGAAGTGAAGCGGAAGTGAAGCGTATCCAATACACCTACCTTAGCCCCTTCCGGTGAATAAGAATAACTCCAGGCGTATCATTTTGGTCAAAACTAAGATGATGATCCTCTGAGTGTGTTCTCCACTCAGTATAAGCCAACCATGGGCGGATCGGCGGAATAATGAGTTTTAAGCTGAGTGGATTGCTTAATAATTGCCAAGGGATCGTCCAAATTAGTTAAACACACATATACAAAAATAATCTTTGATGTACATGAATTTGAAATAAGCACAGCGTATATAAATATAAATAGGATTAATCTTGCACTGAATAAATAAGTCGTGGGGATTACTTGAAAATTACTCACTGGGATGTTTGCGTCTTAATGACACCAGACAGAACGAAAGGAATATTATTATTGAGTTAAACACTGAATTAAGTAAGCACTTCTAATATTCGAGGGTATGGGCTGAGGATGAGAATTCTAGTTCACAAATAAACTGGTGAAGTTAGGGGAGGAGATAATTCAATTAACGATACCTTTGAGTTCGTAAGTATTTTTGAAGGGGGGGGCGGTGAAGATCTTCTTCTGGTGACGATGATCGCACCTAGTCCGGCCGTCCGAGGTTACCGAATGAGAAGGTAATCCTAGACCGGTGATATACTGATCCTTTGCCGGATCACGAAGGTGAGCCAAGCGGTGACTCAATCGGGCTTCTTTCTCGAAGTACCTGTCCGATTATTCGGCTCCTGGAGTGGGTAGCCAAAACCGATTACTTAGCTACGTCTAGGGTAATCCACAGAGGGAGGTCCTGTGTAACCTCAGACTCTGAAAGGGGGGGAGGGCTGCGAGAAGTTTGGCACCTACAAGTACCGTGACGGCAACAACAAATTCCCTGAGAAGTTCCTTCCTTGCAGCGGGTGAACGATTTCTTATGGGGATCGAGTTTCACACAAACTCGACGTAGGTTCAAGGGCTTCTGCCTGATTCCAGGGAGCAGTCTTCCTTTTTTATTTCTCTCTCGAGCAAAATCGAGAGAGAGAATCGAATTCTCGTAAAATCCGTATCGTCGCGCGAAAGACTTTTTTTCATCTTTGGGCTGACGATATGTCATTCACGGCTTCGAGCCATCTCGGATTTTACGGTGGTGCGAAAAAGGGCGACAGAGAATTCGAGGCACGCGAGAGGTGCATTTGGGGATACGAGAAGGAGCGCAGCTTTGTGTCGGAGTGTTGCTGCATACACTTATGTACGCGGTATTTAGACTTCTACAAGACTGTAGGGTCTTAATCCGCTGATGCTGCTTACTTGATTTTGCCTCGACTATCAATGCGCCATCATTATGTGGCCACATTTGGGCAGGTTCGCCACACTTCTCAACAAAATCTTCGTAGACATCGAAGATGTCAGCCTTACTAAGAGGATTATCGTTGCCTTTCAAGACTAAAAATCGGTCGTAATCCAACTCAGGATCGACTTGTGACTTAAAAGGATTAAGTTGTCTACCGTCAGGGTCTATGGTACGATGACCAGAGACCGCAGGTCTCTGATCTGAGTAATGACTGAACGAGGTCAATGGGTACATGTCGTAAACAAGACGGTCCTCGGAGGAGGTCTTAGAGACCAGGAATACGCTGTGGCAGCATCTCACCACCGAGGACTTGCAGAACCCATGAACGAACCAGGGTCTGGACAATGGGTGCCATAATGGGTGGATGAAGCATAATGCTTATAAACCCCCAAGTACAACGTAACTCCCTGCCAGGCAGCTGCACGGGCAATATTGGAGGGGTGTGGCACACCCTGGCAAACACTGCCGGGCACGAAGTCACAAATTTGACGTTGCAGGCGTACCCTTACTACCTTAGCTAGAGGATCGAACACACTGGCCTGCTGCTCTCCTCGTCATCTACCTCATCACCTTCGTCCTCCCGTGACTCAAGCTGAGGCCTCGAAGGTGCATTCTAAGCAGGCGCCTCCTCAGGGAGAGGAGCAATTGGTCCGGAAGCGACGTCGGGTTCGGGGAGACCATGCAACTCGAGCGCCTCCAAGGTTGCGCGTAATCCGGGATCCTCCTCGATTATTTTTTCCTGGTCGTCCACCCAAGGGGGCGGAGGCGATATTAAGAGCCTCCACGCAGCCGCCAGGCCGGGGTCTGCGGCCAGAAGCCGCTCCAGATCGTTGAATCGGAAGTCGTCCAAGTCAGCCTCCGTCGACAGAGGGCTGGGGGAACGGGCGGCGGTTTTCTCTGGTGAAACGGAGAAGTTGACATCAATTCTACGAGGAGGGGTTTCCGGTCCGAACCAATTGTCAAGGACGGAGATCCCAAACGGATCGTCAGCGCCGCCCTCTTATCCCTCAGGGCTCAAAACAGAGAGCCTAGGAGGGGAGGAGGAAGGGAGTTGGTGGAGAAGGACCGAACAGAATTTCTTGAATGGCCCAGGACTCCTCGGCACATTCACTAAGGCTTACAGGGTTTAGAGCCCCCTCTAGGTCACCGCTGCTGCCACTGGCCCTGCTGGCGTTAGGCCTGACGTTGTCTAGAGGCATAATCGGAGTACTGGTTGCGTAATACCGCACGGTTATATAACACCGGATCAATGTCAATACCGACACGCTGGGTGGACTGTAATCGCGAGTCCTCTAAAGTATATGCCCAATTAACTAGGGACACTAGGTAATATAATCGTAGACGGGTATTCAGCCGGGCCTCTTCATGAGTCCTTGGCTTATCTCCCAGGCGGTGAAGGATAGCCAGAAGTTCTTCCAGGTCACGCGTACGGAATGGGGAGTTGGGGTAAGTGATACGAGCACGAAGGTTCTCTACAATAAGATCCCAATCGGGTACAACTCTCCGGGGCTGGACAATCTGGGGAAGAACTAGGGGCGGCTAAGCGCCGGCATCGGGAAGGTTTAACTCTAGGGCTGGGGGTTGGTCCCTACGTGTGTTCAGCAGACTTGAGTCAGCCGTACTGTTCCGAGGCTGGGGCGGCACCTCCCGAGTGCTAAGGGAGTCGAGCACTTGACGCCTCAGGGTATCCTCGTCTTCGGATTCAGAAGCAGAGGGAGGATTTTGGGGAGGGATGGGGCAGGAAGGACACGTGCCCAGCCTCGAAGTTCCGTGATCGGAGCTTATCGAGCGACGGGCGCGGGATCGCGTTGAAGGTTGGGTCCCGAGTCTACTCATTCTTGTGTAGACTCGGCCTACGTGGACGTCAAGAAAGTCAGATTGGGTCTGATTATTGTATCATGTGGGAAAGTGCTTTATTTTACCAGTGTTGTGTGTGATGACGCTGCTCGGGGGTGTATTTTTCCCCTTTATTGGCCTCGATGAATGCTGGTGGAAGCACAAGACGACTGTGTATGGCAGCAAGGACAACCAAACGGCCACCTTCTACACGAAGTGTAATGAGCAAGGAAAATGGTTTGGCGGGGCACTTTTCTCTCCATTTCTCCGCTCCTCCTTCTTCAGGTTCAGGTTGTTATGACACCCTTTGTAACCTGATTTAGTGTTTATTATTGTGGAAAAATATTGATTATCCTTTCCTTCCAAACACTCGGCGAAAATCTCTTTGTGCTTTGACTGTTCCTATTACATCTTCTCCATTTAAGGCCCAGAACCTCGATCCTCTCTACTTTTCACCATCCTACTCATCTTTTATTGTCATCTCTTCTTTCGATCTCTGGGCATTGTCCTTTGCATTTCACCATCAGGTGTACTCATCTCTCCCTCTCTCTCCCTACTCCCAAGGGTACCATCGCAAGAGTCATCTTCCCCATATGTTCGTTCCTTTACCCCAAGGGATCCCATCATGATCGAGGAGCTCGATCGCATCGTTCCAACGTCACCGCTGTTGTTCGAGAATCAATTGGTTGAGCTCTGCTTTGATCTCTTCGTTGTATTGAGTCAATTAATGCGTTTCTGAGGTTAATCTCGTACAGTGATTTCAGTTCACGGTACAAATCCTTCACGTATTAGGTCCATCTGTATGTTGAGATGGACCTATACGCGGATTTCGTGATTCATGCTCAATGTGCGTTGATTAGATGGTTGTTTAGGTCGTCGAGTGCCTCGTCAATCTCCTCGAGAATCGCATCATTCAAATTGGGATGATAGTCCTAGAGGAGGTCTGCGTACCATGCCGAGTCTGATTTTTTGGTAGTTTTTCCTAGTTACGGCTGGGCCTTCTGTAGGGTGCCTGTTGATGGGGAGTACGATCTTTATATGATCACTCCATGATACCTGGATTGGTTCCATTAAGTAGTTGAACGGTAGCTGACGATGGGCGAGACATATGTCTCGCATCGCGGCACTCCTTCCTCTAATAAAGGTGGGGAAGTCGGGGCCAATTCGCTGGACGATGTTTCTGCTCAGAAATGTATCGATGTTCCTACCGATCCCATTGAAGGTTCTATAGCAAGACTCCTGCCTCCTGGCATTCAGATCCCTCATTATTTATGGTGTGGCGGCTGGTATCTGGTGGCTATGACTATTATTCCTATGTCCAGATAAGATTCTTTGAGATTCCTGACTTGCCTGTATTTGATCCCTTTTTAATCGCAAGAGGGTCTCCTGGAATCGCTCGTGCAAATAAGTCGTGACCAACACGTCGTAATTCCAAATTTTCATTACAAGTGTCGATCCCGTGTTCCGAAATCAAGACATTTGTATCAATCTCCCCGAATATGTTTACGTAAAGAGACCTTTTCGTCTTCCAGCCTTTTGTGCTAATTTCCGGTATCTTCAGTGCACTTCGTTTCATGTTGTAGTGTTATTTACCAATGTTTCTTCTTGTTTTTCCTTTTCTTATTTACCGATGTTTCTTCTTGTTTTTCATTTTCTTCTTATTTACCAATATTTTTTCTTGTTTTGTTCCTTTTCTTCTTAGCTTGCGGTACATCTTTCGGGTGCCCAGGTTCTTTGCTCTTCGGAAGGGGACTAGGAGATTTGGATTTACTCTAGGATGGGCCCTTCGGGAATGTCCAAAGAGATATTCTCTTCATCTTCTTCCTCCTCGGATTCTTCGAAAGAGGGCGCTTCCACTGTAGCTTCGAGTCTAAATTACCTCTGTAAGTTGCTCTCGATCAATTTCCTCGAATGTCTTAGAGCACTCGGGGTTTGCCGGCATAATTACTGATATTTGCCTTCAGTATTGCATCCAAAACCTCGTTGTAAAGAGTTCGTTTTGTATTCCAGCCATTTGTTTATTGTCTCCTTCCTCCGTTACCTTTTCCTCTCTCTTTGATTCCGAGAGCTGCTTCCTTGAATCCTTCGAAGTATTTGGGCCGCCATCTTTACATCTTGGAGGCCATTTGAGGTCGTTAAACACCCTGTTGTAGCGCCTGGGTGAATACAGCGTTTGCTTCGTCCGCGTGAATGACGCACGTGTAAAATAAATCCATTTTAATCCACAGTCGATGTTTCATTTAAATCCGATCTAATATTTTTGTGCAAATGCTAAAAGCCTACAAAATTGAAGGACTCATTTTACCCGACTTTTGTTTGTGGGTAACAAAACCGTGACCTGACTCGAGCATAACAATCAAAAGCATCATTAAAATGATTTTTTTTATTATTTTACCCATCAACCATAACCTTACTGAACCAGGGAAAATTTAATCTGGATTATAGGTATTAATGTAACATAACAGATGACAAAAGCCATAAGGGCCTATCAGAGGTGATCCAAGTCAAGACCGAGCCCATAAAATGCATCCATATAATTGCGTCCGAATTTGTCTAGAGACGAGAAGGACTTCGGAATAGATAAGTCACTGACGTTTTCGAAGCAGTGTATTGAGGCCAAAAATAGAGCAAATAGGCCACATTAAGAGGAATGTTAGCTTCAAGAGTAAAGAGGTTATCCTTAAACTATACAACTCGTATGCAGTGCCGGTTTAACCTAGCAGCACAAGCTACGGACCCCGCGCTTCAGGGGGCCCCATGGAGATGTTCTTAATTAGTAATAATTAAGTTTTAGCTCTTAGGCACAGAAGGCTGAGACAAAATAATTATTCGTTTTCCTGATTTTTTATATTATTATTATTATATATGATATTTAATAGAATCCAAAGGAGGTAAGAGCGAGTATGGGTGAAACAAGATCCAACCATCTCTCTCTAATGAGTATTGAGCGCGAGTTACTGAGGGAAATTAACACGTCAAGGACACTTGAGGTGTTTTCTGTTGCCCATTCTCGTAAGCGCTTCTTCCTGTGAGTCACGTAATTAGTTGGTGTGCGCTCAGTTCAGCAAAGGGTTCCAAGCTTCTCCAAGGCAGCACAAATAGTCTACTGGTTAAGCTACTGGTATGCAGGGTGTTGTTCTTCCCTAATACGGGATTTGAGGGGGGGCATGAGGGCATTCGTCAGTGAATTTGTCTTCTAATACCCCCTCCCCGCCCTTAGTATTTATGACCCGCGAGGTTTACTCGGGCACAACTGGGCACCTTACACATTTATGCCCGTAATTACCCACCATTGGGGAGGTGTGTGTGTGGGGATGGGGAGGTGCCCTCGGACGAATGACGAGTGTGTGTGTGTGTGTGCGCGCGCGACTGTGTATCATACATACATAGCCTCTATGTACACATATCCCAAATCTCGGGTTGAGGAAAGTGACCGGGAGGATTCCTGGTGAAATCGAGTGACTGTAGATAGAAGAGGGGGGTGGGGGTGGAGTCGAGGGTGACGGTGAGGTGAGCAACGTTACAGTGGGCCATCGATTCCCTCCTCCTTGGGAAGGTCTTTGACTTATTAATTTTCTTAACTGAATTGATAAACTGAGTGGACTGTTGCTATTCTTCTGTTCAGTTGACTTTACTGATCAATCCACTGATCGTCGCTCTCCCACGAGGGACACCCTGTTGTATCCAGGGACCAATTTTGGTCCTCTTTTCTCCACCTCTCTTTGCTTCATCTGGGACCGAGACTCTACAGAAAGGAAATCTGCCAAGGAGTGACTGTAGCTACAGCAGAAATCTTCATTTATTATTATTATTAAAGTTCCAAGCCACAACCCCAACTGGAAGAGCAAATAGCTATAAGCCCAAGGGCCCCAGCGGGGAAAGAAACCTGGTATGGAAAAAACGAAACAAAGATTAAGAAAAACATAATAAATAAATAGAAAATTAAATGCTATAATGTTAAAAATATTATAATATTATATATGTGTGGATAATGAATAAAATATTAAAATTATAAGTTTCTGTTAATTAAAAATGTATTAGCACCCACTTTAAATTTCTGAAGTTCCAAGGACTCAACAACAACACTAGGAAGTTCATTCCACAGTTTAGTTGTGTTAGGAATGAAACTTCTTGAAAACTGTGTTGTGTTGAATCTCATAGGCGTAAAGGCCCTACTATTGGCATTTAGTACACCTCTGGTAACTCGTTGAGGGGCATATAAATTGGGCAGATCGTGATGCAGTGGATGATCTGCATTGTTAAAAATTTTATATAAGATGCATAAGGAGCTTATTGCTCGCCTGTGCCACAGATCAACTTTGAGGTCAGGAATTAAAAATTTTATTGCTCTCAAATTTTTATCTAATAAATTAAGATAAGAGTTGGCTGCCGAACTCCAAACAGGGGCGCAATATTCAAAACACGGAAGAATAAAAGCATTAAAACAATTTTTAAGAACAGTCTGCTCTCCAAATACTTTGTAAGATTTCCTCAAAATGCCAATTTTTTGAGCAATAGAGGAGGAAATAGATCGAATGTGATTCTCAAAAGTAAACCTAGAGTCAAGCATAACTCCAAGCAACTTAAAAGAATCACATATGGAGATGGGAATGTTATTTATTAAAAGATCTGGATGGGGAGGATCTAGTGTTCTGGATCTGCTAACAATCATACTCTGGGTTTTCTTTGCATTTAACTTCATGCCCCATGAAGTGCACCAAACATTTATCTTAGCCAGATCTCTATTTAAAGACTCTGCAACCGATGCTCTCAACTCAGGAGATGGGACTGGGGCTATTGGAGTAGCATCATCAGCATAGGCTATAAGTCTATTTTCCAGTCCAAACCACATATCATGGGTATATAATATAAACAGTAGAGGACCAAGAACACTGCCTTGTGGTACACCAGATAGCACCTCTCTCTCATCACTAAAATTATTGTCAACATAAACCTTTTGATGTCGATTTGTTAAAAATTGTTCAATAATATTTAAAAATACACCACCTACTCCCAACTGCTTCAACTTAAATATCAGGGCCTTATGATTGACACGGTCAAATGCGGCACTGAAATCCAGGCCAACTAAGCGAACTTCTTGACCAGAGTCTAATGATTTTTGGACAATGGTGGAGACAGTGAGAAGTGCATCACAAGTGCTCAGACCCTTACGAAATCCAAACTGTAAAAAGGGAAACAGACGATTAAGCTCGGCAAATGTACTTAAACGTTTAGCTAGTAAACGTTCAAAAATCTTAGATAGAACAGGAGTTATAGAAATGGGCCTATATTCAGTAGGGTTAAAACTACCACTTGCACTTTTACATAGTGGAATGATGTTACCAATTCTCCAACATTCGCAAAAACTACCACTCCTCGCCAGCTTCCGAAGAATAACGGAAAGCTTGGGAAAGCTAGGTCTTCTTCCATCTCTTACCCTCCCTAAATGTCTTCACTCAACATTACACTCCATTCCTCCCCATAAGTGTACAAAGTTCTCTCTGCCATCACAAGAAGAAACACTCCACCATCTTCAAGAGAATTCATCCTTAACATGTGCACCAAATACCATGCACACGTGCGTACATGTCTTTGCTCTACACATGTGCGCTCGGAGCCGGGATAGGGAGTCCATGTCAAGCTATGTGAATATGCACCAATAGGGAACGCTTAGTATTTCATATAGAGGTTTTCTTAAAAAAAAAAAAAGATTGGGTGGGTATGTTGTGCTGTGAAGACGGGGAGGGAAATGATAGCGGTGTCGCGATTGGCTATGTAAAGTATTGAATCTCAAATAAATCCGGCGCTGTATCAGCGAGAACTGTAGAGGGGACATTTCTACATGAATTGTCTCTAAATAAATCCCTTCGTAGATTCGATCCCCGTCCAAATGGAGTCGCCGTCCCGTCCTCAAAGAGGCCAAGCAAGAAAGAGGAGAATCTGGAATACAGAGTCACGGTGTCAATTTGCATCGCGTCATATTCTATTTTATCTCATTTTGAAACGTTTTTTTCCTCTCTATTAAAATAGGAACATTTGATTGTACTCATTATTAAAGAAAATAGGATTGATCTCAATATCATTCGGGGGCGGGGCTTATATAATGACCGGCGTCAAGAATTTGGCCTACTGACGTCTGGCAACGGCCTTTTTAATTCGAGCCTACTGCTCGGCTTTTCGAATTTTGTATACGAATAATTAATTACATCTGTGGGGGGTGTGGGTGTGGGGGGAACCCTCCACCTGTAAAGGACGGTATAGGGCTGAAGCCCGGATTAAAAAAAATAATGGCAACTGAATTCAAATTCGGTTGCCATGACGTCGTTAGTCGCGCCATGTGCTATTTTGGTATGCTATTTCTAGCTCCACCCCAAATGGGCGGAGCTAGCGGCTAACTACAGGTTCAAAATATATTTCCTCTCTCTCCATGTCTTCGGCGAACGTCTTCGGTAAAATATTCATTGATGTCCTTGTTGTCAAAGTGCTTCTGTCCATATATTTTATTTGGCTCCGCGTTCGAGTGTTTTATTTGTTAATTCTGAGGTTCCCTCCCCTCCCCTCCCCTTCCCTGGCCTGGCCGCGTAATGTGCTAAAACAAAACGTGATTCTGAGTCCACCGAGAGCAATCGCTATTATTTCAAACCAAATGGGAATTAAAGAAAGATACTACCCTTTCCTCGCCGCTATTTCCGAGCGATACCCAACACAATAAAGTAAGTGAAAAGCATTTTCCCTCTCTGTTTTTCATTTTAAAAAGTTTGAGGTTAATTTCGGGGATTTATTTACATGAATACAAAAATAATACTTCAGGGTAATATTAGATTTGGATTGCACCCACAGGGTTTGTGTTGATGCCAACTTCAGTGACTGGCATCCTGTCCACTCGGGCGTTCTGCAGGGCAGTGTTCTCGGACCTCTGCTCTTCAATATTTACACTGCTAACCTCTTTAGTATCACAAAAAACTATTATGTATGGTTATGCAGACGATGTAACTCTGCTCACGACTATTGACTCCCCTCACTCGCAGCATTGCATCTAATTCCCTCAATAAAGATCTTCGATGCATTTCTATATGGTGCCATGCATGGAACATGAAGCTTAACATCGCTAAATCTAAATGTATGTGCATTTCACGATCTCGTAGCCCCTTTCCTCAACATGAACCTCTCCATGTTGATGGTTTAGCATTGAACGCTGTGGAAGAACTAGACATTTTCGGCGTTAAATTTGATTCCAAATTAACTTTTGAGTGTCACATCAGATCTCTTGTGACTACTGCTTCGCAGAAATTGGGAATTATGAGAAAGGTCTGTGCAACCTTCAATGATGCTTCCGTGTCCGCCACTTGCTTCCGAAGCTTTATTCTTCCAGCTTTGGAATATTGTGCCCCTGTCTGGTCGTCTGCGGCTACCTCACACTTGCTTCTTATTGACAGAGTCTCATACTGCCAGCTTTCTTTGTGGCAGTAATGTCCAATGGAACCTTACACATGGCCGAATGATCAGCAATGTGTGCATGCTCTATAAGATACAATCCAATCCGCATAACTCGCTGTATATTTCATTGCCAAATCGCTTTGTATCGAGGAGAAACACTCGTCAGGCTTTGGCCCGGCATCCTCTTTCTCGTCAGTCTATCAGATGCCGCACGAGCCAGTTTCAGCGTTGCTTTCTGACAAGTGTTGTCCATCTTTGGAATTCCTTGGACGAAGAGACTTGTGCATCGAATAGTTTAGATGCCTTCACAAAGAAAGCTAATAAGATCTTGTGTTCATCATGAGCCATTATTCTGTTATTTGTTTTGTTGTTTTTTTTAATATTCTATATACACTATATCTTGTTTTGTTTGAATTTTACTATAAACTGTTTTTCAAATATTTTATTTAGTTTTATTACTCAATTTAATTTAACTGAATCCATAGATGACTGGAAGCCTTGAGGTTTATCTTTACCTATCTTCTCCCAGTTTGTTCTTCTATCCCACTTCCTTTTCTTCTTACCATCGTTCCCTCTTCGACGTTGCAGGTGTGCCGAGATTGCTAATTGCAATCTATAGTGCTTGCACTCTTCCCCTTCCACCCGTCTCATCTTGTGTAATAATAATAATCTTCTTCGTCTGAGCACCCGAATGAAAGTGACCACGAGTATTTTTCAGGAGAGGTTTTTCTTTTCCTTCAAATTCGAAGCGCCCCTTCCCCCCCACCCACCGTCCTGCCCAAGAGGGCCTATTAGGGAGATGGTATGTATGCAGAGGTGTAAAGAAAGAGGCGAAGATGAATTGAAAATGTGCGGAAGACATATAGCCACAGAAACCCCTACAAGTGTTGGGGCAGGAAAAGAACAATTCTCCAGATTTGAACCTTAGCATGGTTGCATATGCTACCCCAGATCTTCCCTTGCAGGATAGTCACTGGGGGCGACTAGCCTGTAAAACCAAACTCCTGACGGGCGTTTCCATGGCGACGTCCTCGCGGAGATCTTCCCTTCCTCTTCGCCCCCTTTGGGCATCTCTCCAGACCGCGTAACTCTCCCCGAACCCCATCGAAGCTATCTGGCCTCTGGTTGAGTGGTTGCCACCACACAATTAGGAGGAGAACGGCTCATATTGCTGAGAGACCTCCTAACCAACGAGGGCATCTGCCTCCTGACGGAGTTGCTGCAGCCAGACGCCATTTCCTCGCACCTATAAATCCCTTCGGGAGTTCAGAGGTCGATTCAATGGTGACAGGAATCGTTTAAAGGAGACGGCCCCCATCTTAGCCCCGCTGAAGGACCTCCTGAAAGGTGCTGCACAAACGCAGCCAAGTGCTGTTTATGCCTTTCAGGACGACAAACTTGGAATTTTATCAGCCACCGAATTAAGGCACCCATTCCAGGACGCCCCATTTCGTGTTTTGGCTGATGCGAAGGCGGGGGCGGGGGCACCAGAAAACACTTTCAGAAGAGAACGTGGGGCTCCCTTCCGGTTTTGTTCGAATAGTTGTAGCCGGTTCAGTCAAATTTGCCGCTTTTCCCTAATCCAAAAATTTTGCCCACGATACAAGACTCCAAGGGTCCAAGGCTTTGGCATTGCTTTCTCCCAAGTCTTCTCACCTTCCTGGTCGATGGAGAGCTGGATTTCATGACCTGCACTGGTTACACGCCAAGCATCTCAACCCTGCTGACGTTCTGTCTTACCAATACACCGACCGCAGACATTCTCTTTCATGGTCAGAATAACGATTCTCACTCACGTGGCACTGTTCGAACGCAGCTCTCCCTCTCTTACCCTCTACTCTCATCGTTGCCATTGAAATCTTTCCCCTCGTCTTTTCAAACGGTCAAGTCTGCCCCCCTGAACACTGCCCGCAAAATTCTCCTCTATGAAGACTAAGGGTCCTCGTGCCCAAAATATTTAAACAGGAAATACTCACTCTGACGTTACAGGCACACTCCAATTGGCAATTAATCTGTGTAGGGTGGGGTGGAGGTGGAGACAAAGCATATGTGGCATAGTTAGAGCGGAATAAAAGTGGTGAAAAGAGAAGGTAGTGTAGAATTGGCAAAGGGAGGCAAGGCGCCAGGTATTCAGGCCTATCGCTTTCAATATTTCTTTGTTTTTGTGTATCTTTTGTTGTTCTTCTTGTTTTAGTTATATTTGAGCGGCGTTCAAGCCTTTTGTATTAAAAAATTTGATGTTTTTTTGTATATGTAGTGAACATTTGCTGTTGTTTTACGATATAATTAATTTATTACTTATTTTAACAGTATTTTTGTATTAAATTTATACTGCGGTGTATGTTGTTCTTTTGTTTTTCCCTTCTACATGACCCATTCACAAAATACAAATTAATTACAATTTGTTTTCAGAGAAAGGAAGATAAATTCAAGAGGAAAGGAAGAAGGAAATAAGAATACCATGGAGACCCTAACTAACAGGGGCCCCCTCAGGAGCATTCGAGGATCGAAGATCCCGGCAAAAGTAAATTGTGCGAAACCCTCTGCGTCGGACTAAATGTGGCTCTGGGGAAACTAATCGAGGTTTCATAAACAACCTTGTATTAATGGTAATTAGGAGGAGGTACCCTAATGGGTCATTAATAGAAGCCATGGCTCGTAAAACCTCCCTTTTACTTTGGGCGGCAAAGGGAATTTGCCGATTAGGAAAGTGTAATTCATCCTTTGCAGAGTCCCAGCCTTGACCAAGTACCTTCAATGGCTCTTTGGCTAGATGACCTTGTTTTCTGAAAAGATCGTTACAAAGGTGGGGATTCGAATACCATTCCCTCAAATTAAAACTGGCTTCTTTTATTACACCTCTAACCTATTCATAGAAAGACGCTAAGTCTTCCTCAGAAGAAAATGTACATGGCAGGTTATCCACATAAGGACCTTTAGAAAAGATACCACTGTGTTTACCTCCTTTGTCTGCATTAGTTGCATCACGGGAGCGTTCAACGGAAATTGGTCGCTAGAGGAACCAAAGAAAACTATTATATCTAAAGGTTATCAACGGACTATCCGGTTGTGACGGATTTTTTAGCCATAAAAACCGGCAGTCTTTGGCTTCCTTTAAATTTATTTGAAGATACGCCTTCTCAATATCTACAATGCATTCAAATGGGTATTGCCTAAATCTAATAAGGACATAGTACAAATTGTTAACTAACGAAGGACCAGAATGCAGGCAATCATTTAAACTTTCGCTACCAGCGGAACAATCAAAAACCATGCGTAGGGGAGTTGTTGGTGAATCTGTCCGCACGCCGTGGTGTGCTAAATAGTGTATTCTTGCTCCCTCTATGTTAGGAGTATTTGGCCTCACTTCCTCTATGGATCCCTTTTCAAGTTGCTCCTGGAAAATATCATTATAAACCTGCAAATTTGAAGGATTATCCCGCCTCAATTTGGCTACCGGTAATATTTAGTAGACGGGACTTTGCTGCCAGAATTATTAGGGGGAATTGTTTTCCATGGTAGCCCCACAACGAATCTACCATCCTTGATCTCCGCAGAGGCCTCAAAAGCTTTGTAAACTTTTCCCTCTGCAGCAGACAAAGTTTTAGGGATAAGTTCCAATGAATCCATATCCCACATGACCTGGATATCATCTTTGGGTGATATAGCCCTTGGGTCATAGAGTTCCTCAAGGTCTTTTACGCTAGGCTTTAATACGGCTACTCCCCCTGTTAGGAAATTAGAGGTTTCACTAGCGGGTAGGGAAGGACCGACAGGCATAGCACCAACATTAGAGTTTAACTAAGTTCCATCTTCCCTATGAACTATTTCATTACATCTTCATGGTAGAAATCTATACCTATCAAAAGGGATACATTTGAAACCGAATCCCTGAATGCGGGGCGGCTAGTTTCACCTTTAATTCTGCCTTTGTTGCCTTTGCTTTGCTCAACTTTGGCATATACTGGTCATCAAGAACCTTGTCGATTACCAGAGCCTCAATACTTGCTGGTCCGTCATTAGTTATTACATTAGACGATACCTTGTCGTATACCTTTGGTAGGCCTTGTTGGTTGAACTCATTTATAGGTATCGTACCTTTACGACAAACGGTTAGCTGCAAGCGTTTTGCTAAAATTTATTAATGAAAGTTTTGAGAACCTTAGCATAGGTTTGTTTCCTAGACCCTGCCACCGTTACTTTGGCTATTGGTAGGCCAGTAGCGGAGAATCAATTGGAGAATAATGTATTGGAAGTAGATTCTGTTTCCTTTTTGGGATCAATTGTATTAGATTGATTTTTATCCTCATATAAGGAAAGACACAAACTTGTATGGTGTCTTTATTGACACCTCATACACCCAAACATCTAATCTCTTCTCCCAATGCCTCTCGGAAGATATTCAACTGCCAATACTCAGATTCATTTTTAAGTGACCTATTTATTTGATCTCTTAGGGCAGATGGCAATTTACGTGTCAATCGTGTTATGATGAAAAAACCTGCGGCGTCAATATCCAAATCAAGAGCTTTTAGGCTCGTCAAATAGCCCTCATAAGATGCCCTAAAGTCCGAGAAGGATTTAGAATTACATTTTCGGCCTTCTTAATCTAAACTTGATTAAATGTGAGTTGGAATGATTCGCCGTTTATCGCCGTACATACGTTTGAGCAACTCTTAAGCCTCTTAATAATGATCCCCAGAAATGGTAAACCCAACAAGTAGGCGCTCCACTCAATTGTCCCAGAAGATATGCAAATTTTTGTGAATTAGAAATATTCATAACATGAATGGTATTATAGAATAAATCGTGGAGGTTTGTCCACTGGAGAACGTCTCCGGAAAATATTGGTAGGTTAATTTTAGGCAGCTTAATTTCGCTCGCCGAAGTAGAAACCTTAGATGGTTTAACTTCGTGTGAGTCTTTAAAACATTTTTTTGCCTATATAGATTCCCCGCCTAATCTCGATATTACGCGTGGAGGCCTCCAAGATTTCCTTTTCCAAATCATTTTCGTCAAGTTCTTTTAATATAAGTTCATCTAATGATGAAATTTTGGCAAAATCGTACTTAAACTCGTCTACCCGGCAATACAAAGTGTCGCCATCCAGAGCCTTGACAACAACCAAAAAAGATATAGATTTAATAAGATGGGTACTTAGAGCCCTGTGTCCCCCTCTAGTTTTAAACAAACTCATTTTTGATTAAAGGTCCCGGGTCTGTGCACCAATGTAGGAATTTAATTATCCCACTATACAAGTTTACACAGCGCTAAAGCCAAATTTTAAGCTTTTGTGCTGCTTAAGGAGGAAAGACGGCAGTAAATCCTTTAAGTTTATATTTACTTATGAATGGGTTAAATATATATGTCTCTTAGTATTAAATATATTTACAGCGCTTAAATCTAATTATATAAACTTTACACAGAGTTAGTTTTACCCGCAGCACAAGACGTATGGGAACAATCTCCGTCAATGGAAATTGATTATACAATCTAAAGCATT
Organism: Ceratothoa steindachneri; assembly: GCA_963969495.1. Classification (NCBI taxonomy): domain Eukaryota; kingdom Metazoa; phylum Arthropoda; class Malacostraca; order Isopoda; family Cymothoidae; genus Ceratothoa; species Ceratothoa steindachneri. The sequence continues at coordinate 14,196,916 of OZ018334.1, forward strand.
TGGAATAGGAAGAGAGAACTAATGAAGATCACAAGAACAAAATAAATAGACTTAATCAAATGGGATAGAGTAGGAATCGAATCGCGATCCCCCATATATGACCGAATGATACAATGGTACACAATAGAGTGGAAGGCCTTCCGAAAAACTCCCCTTCTCGTCCTATCGTACAAGGAAAATTGAAACGCTTACGGTTGGTTCGGTTTAGCGAATCCTTGGGTAATTAAAATGTCACATACATTTGCGACACCTTCATTCGGTTGATTTGACAAAGAAGAGGGAAGAAAATAGAAGAATAAAGAGAAGATAAGAACATAGAAGAAGATAAGAAAAGGCATTGAGGCGCCAAGGGAGCAAACTCAGGGGGTTGGGGCTGGTAAGGCACATAATCCAGCATGACAAGCCCATGCGAATTAGGGATTTTACTACCCCCCCTTCCTAAAGCTCCGTTCGGAACTCGAACCCTTGCCCTGAAGAGAAGCCAAACCACTTCTCTCTCCTTTCCCGAGAGTCAATGAGAGGCGCTCTGTGAAGGACAAGAGCTTCGAACAGTACATGTAAGCATCATTATTAAGACCTACCATTAGGATCAACCAAAAGTGGTGAGGAACGCTCATAATTGGGTAAAGTTGGGAGAAGTGAAAAGGTGAGGATGGTACATAGCTGGAGCAGTCTAAAGAGGAGACTACTAAGAACATAAGAAAAGGAGTCTGCAAAAAGCTAATCCGCAACCTGTATGAGGCGGCTTCTGTTCTCCCCAACCCAGTTCATTCCCACCTACCATCCTCTTCCATAAATCTATCCAATCTATTCTTCAAACTCGGCAAGGAGGAAGCTTCTATCACACGACTAGTGATCCTGTTCCATTCATCTACCACTCGATTTGTAAACCAATTTCTACCAATCTCTTCTCCTAAACATATCAGCTTAAAACCATTGTACGTGTCCTATCGTCTTAACTAAAAATAAGAACCTTTCCTATGTCTTCCCCATTATAACCTTTTACCCACTTGAAGACTTCAATCAAGTTCCCATCGAACTCGTTTCTTGTCTCGCTAACGTAACGCCCATATTTAAAAAAGGCATTAAATCTCTACCTAGTAATTATCGCCCAATTATTTTAACTTCGGTCCTTTGCAAAATTTTAGAAGATTTATATGCGTCGAACTCGTTAACGAAGAAAAGAAGCTACTCAGAGACACCCAACACGGCTTTCGTAATAAACGCTCTTGCATAACGAATCTATTAGACCTTTTTAATGACATTTTTAATGAATACACCGAAAGTAAAACAGTTGAAATAATTTACCTCTGCTTTCAAAAGGCCTTCGATATAGTTCCCCACAAACGTTTACTAACTAAATTGAAACCATATTGAGTTCAATGCGCCATAGTGAAGTGGTTAGAAAACTGTCTGAGTAATCGTATGCAACGCGTAGTTAGAAATGGAAAATCATTCAGCTAGACAAACATAACTAGCAGGGTACTTCAGAGATCTGTTCTGTGACCAGTTCTATTTCTAGAATAATTAATTACTTAGACGAAGGTCTTTCAGGCATAATATCGAAGTTTGCTGACGACACCGAAATTGCGAATTCAGTACTCACTAACGCAGAGATTAATGAAATGCAAAACAATCTAAACAAATTGTCGAACCGGGCGCAAACGTGGCAAATACCTTTTAACGCGGATAAATGTAAAGTGCTCCATATCGGATATCGTAACGGTAAAGCAAATTAATCACTAAGTGGTACTCAACTTTTAAGCGTAGACAGAGAGATGGACCTAGGAGTAACTTTATCGAGCGACCTAAAACCCAGTCAGCAATGTTCAGAAGTCCTTAAGAAAACAAATAAAATAATTGGATTCATTGGTAGAGCATTCGAGTATAAGACCAAAAATACAATCCTTACCCTCTATAATTCCTTGGTCCGTCGCATTATGGAATACTGCGTTTAAGCCTGGTGCCCGTACTACCAGATAGATATAGCGAAATTAGACCTATTCCAACGAAGGCTTACTAAAATGATACCAAGTTTAAAGAACAAAACATACGAAAAGCGACTTCTAAATCTATTTCCGTTAACTCAATTCTTAAAAATTATCAAAGGCATAGACAATATGGATTACAATAAATATTTCCCTTTCAACCAGTCAAATTACACGAGAGGAAACGGTTGTAAAATTATAGGAAAACATTTTAACTTGCACGAATCCAAGAATTTCTTTTTTAACCGAATCCTCAACTTATGGAATGGGCTTCCTAGTAAATTAATACACTGCAACACCGTAGATACATCCAAACGTCGTATAGATAAATACTTTGAATCTAATCTCCGACTAACAACGTTTTCTATCGAATAACTTGTGGTGCTGGGACCACATTATAGAATCGCATTTGAGTGGAGATGAAGGTGATCGCTCGTGTTCACTGGGAAGTGTATGAAGATATTAGAAGGGCAGGTCCAAACCGGAAGAGAAGCTCTCTACTACGTCGCCTAAGCGCCGAGCTTAACACTAGAATGGCCAACATATTGTGCATATATAAAACGGCCAAGGTGTCGATTTCGACACAACCAATAATATTATCTTTTTCAAAGTATATTTTCAAAATTTTAGGGTTGAATATCTGATCTAAAAGAGCTATATTATGGGCTCTTATTCCTATAATAATATCAATGGCGTAGCCAGGAATATTGTTTCGGGGAGCCATTGTATATTATATATGACCTTTGCGAATTGGTGAATAAAGAATATTTAAAAGCTAATATCTGCTCAATCCCCTATCTGCTCAATCCCCCCCTCCTTCCTGAATACCTAATATTATTATTTTATAAAAATTAAAAGTCAGAAAATACCATTTATTTCAGATTACACTTTTTACATGTAGCGTTGATTATTCATGTTTCTTTTTCTGAACACTTCCCGCAGGTCGGTTTTTCGCACATTTTACATGTAGTGACAGTTGCATTGTTACACTTTTAACTGAAGCATTTTCTTCTCTTTTTGGGCGGGGTGGGGTGTGATCTTCAACTTCATTTTCAACGTGTGAGGATCACTTTTTTCTTTTCGAAACATATGCAGAATGAAGATTCTCGATGAGTTCAAGAATATATTTTTTCCGACTTATTTTACTGCCAGTTGTTTTCTTAGAAATGATCCAGCTATTGAAGGCTGCCATGTCTAAAATATTTGACCAAACTCCAACAGGCCAGCCCCTTGGTGCACAATGTGTACTATATTTACGCACCATTTGGTCAACAGCATCGACACCAACTTTATTCTTGTTATAAAACTTTATCATATCTGGCTTCTTTTTAGCATCTTCTGAAACTGTTGGAGCTGAATGCATTGTGGAAAGCAAACATACAGACCTATTATCTTTGCACTGATAATTCGCAAACATGCATCCACTTTCTTCTTGAAAGAAAAATTTGCTATTGTAACGGCCTCCCTTTTCATTGGCAGTCATTTCCTTGGACAGATGCTTGCTGTTTGAACGAACTATACCAACTATGGAAGTGCCTTGATCTTGAAGTTTTCTTGCAAGTTCAAATGTCGTGAAGAAGTTGTCTGTTGTTACATTATAGCCATTTCTTTTTGTTGTGTCTGTGATCTTCAGCACAACACTTTCCCAAGAGGTAGTCCATTTCTTGATTCTTTTTCTTGTACACCGAGATATGTTATTATATTAGCAACATATTTTGAATTCACTTCAGCTAAGATCCAAAATTTAATGTCAAATTTACCTGGCTTGTTTGGCATGTATACAAAAGGACAACGATTTTTCCTCGGTAAAAGTTGCTCATCTATTGTTAGGCTAAACTCTGGGGTATAATTTCTTCTGCAATTTTGAGCAAATGCCTCAAAAATGTCTCTTATATGGAAAAATTTATCATTACTTATACGTTCTGATCTCATACCTTTTAGATCAAAGCGCAGATGTTTTCAGATCTGTTTATAATGTCTTCGAGACATCGTTTCTCGAAAAATATCAGAACCATAAAGTTTGTTCTATGAAAATCTGCACTGTAGCCCTTACCATATATTTCTCGAGCATATTCCAATGCCAAAAAAATGCTTCCAATTTTTCCAAAGTGAGAGTGTTATCAAGAGTGCACTCTTTTGCTTCTGCAATAGTACATTTGAGAATTTTTCTTTCCATTGTCTCATCAATAAATGATTTCCATGCCATGTATGGAGATTTTGAAACATCATTTATCAACGCTCATGTGACACCTGGATGAGCTTTGAATACTGATGCGTTTCTTGATCTGCCAGGCCTTGATTTCTTGAGAGCTCTCCATGTTACTCCATATCGTGTTACAATATCTTCGCTTTTATCCAATGTAAGGGTTTGGGGAGCTGATGCCTCTTGGTCGTCTTCTGGGCAAGAGTCTGAAGATTCAATTGATTCAAATTGACTGTTATTATGATTAGTTGAATTTTCTTCATCTTCACAGTCACTACTTATACGTCACCAGAACCCCACAGGATATCGATTGCTTTATCAATTGGAATACATTTATCTGCACCCCTGAAGACATAATCTAGGTAGATATACAAAAATATCTTATGACGAAAAGTTTAGGCTATCAGGTTGTACCACAGCACATATTTGTACGGTCCTAAACAAGTAACTAACGATAATTTATAAATACCAAAAGCCCTAGAGATTTGAAAGGAAACTTCCATGGAAATTTCTAGAAAATTTTGAATGTCCTGCCCACAACTTATTGCACCACACAACGAAATGTTATAAATGCCCCACCCACAAATAAGCTCCACCCACACCTTATTGCATCACATTATGTTATGTTCACTGAAATAAAAATTAGTGAAAGAAATATGATCTCATTTTGAATTAACAAAAAAAAAATGGTGTCGTTTTCGACAACTTGGCTTTCCGAGGTAAACTCGCATATTCATATTAAATTACAAAAATTGAAAAATTAAAAATTTGGGTTTCAATAACTTTAAAAGAAAATAATAATTGTCATAGAAGCATAATGAGTTATATGCATTGGTTAAAGATGATATCAACCTCCAACAGGAGGAAATATGGAACAACTTATTAGACAGAGTCGATATCGAGTTGAACCCGGCTAAATTCTTACAGTAAAACAGAACATTAAAAGGACAAACAGGAAAAGCGAATGCTCGAATTAAAGACCAGGAATGATAAACCAGAAAGTGGGTAAAAAATGCGAAAGGCAGGACCTACCTGAGTAATTGATGTGAGGGCATGGGGTGTAGACCCCTTTTGTCCCATGCCTTATTAGTTGAAAAGTGAATTTGAGGTTGAAATTGAAGTTTGAAAATTTGAAGAGTTTGGTTGAGAAGAGTGATCTGCGGGTAGTAGTGAGTTGAGATTAGGTGAAGGAAGTGGTACTGGTTGTAAATATGTGCACAGTTGTAAGCATTTTACAGCCTGTACGCCATATTTGTTGTGGTACCAGCACCATTAAGTTGATTGGGTGAAAGTTCCATTATGCTTTGGAAAACGACTAGTCTCAGTATGGGAAAAAGCATAATGGTGTTTACAAGGATGTGTACAGCATTGTTACCATGTCTTTGATGGTACCAGCAGATACCCTTTTGTTGAAAAAGATTCTGGTGAGAATAGGCGGAAGATTGTGAAAATTGCTGCATCTCACCTTTTGTGATGAGGTTCCTTCGTTGGTTTCTTTTACGGCTCTGTATCATTTGCTGCAGTTTTAACCAGCTGAGGTCACTCTCAACCCTCGATAATGTGGCAGATAAATCCCTTGTTAGGGAGGATGGAATTTCGCCACGTTCCATTCGTTCACAAGCACAACTCGCCGTTACCCGACCCTGCGAAATAGAAGAATTAGCTTCAGAGCCATGGTTGTGTATACTGCCCCAATTTACACACGGGTTTTTATAGAGCTGGTTGGCTGCTTTTCCAGCTGATTCACATCGGCCGGTAAAGACCTGAGAATGAGCGGCCTAATATATTCTGGGACTTCCCTCATGAAAATTTCGGTGAGGAAAGTGTCGAAAGGGTCAGATTGTAGTCCTTTTCCCCTAATAAGTTCCTGTAAATGATTTAAAAAGCTAATGGCACACTTATCACCCATGTCCTGACTATTAAGAAGCTCCCTCAATTCTTCAACCTGTGACTTCCTAAATTCCTTTCGAAAGGTATCCCCCAATACTGCTTAAGCTCCAACTTTTTCCCCATTATATAAGATATCCCTAAATTTAATGAATATACTTATGGGAACTTTATGAATTATAGCAGCAGTCTTCTTCTCCTCTGTTATGGCTAGAGGGTGGAGAATTAAATCACAACGGTCAATCCAAGCGACTAGGTTTGTGAGAAGTGCACGAGGGATTTTGTTTAAATATTGATGTGCTTCAGTTGAGGATTGCATAGTTGAAGACGTTTGATCCTTCACCAATGTATTAGCCGATGACTTGTTTACCATTATGATGCTTTTTGGATGTATGTGGTTTTTAAATGAGAATTATCATATACATAGAGTAGAATGAATGAATTTTAGAATTGCTGTGCGTAAGAGAATGCGAGTATATACACGTATCTGTGTGTCAGCGCGCAGGTTATCACGTGACGAAAACGTGAGAAAAAATTCTGTATAAATAGAAAATTATTCACTTGTTCACTTGTAGGGCAAAATCAGAGCCTGATCTATCACACCCGAGGGTCTCTATGACAACCATTTGACTACAAAAAACACAAGGGTAGGGATCCTTATCATCATTGAAAGTTGATGAATTACCAGTGAGAAGAGGAATAGCAGCAGTATTCCTAGTGGAAGAATTAAAAGAAGGTTGCCGTACAGGTTAAATGAGGCTAAGCGCTCTAGAGTTAGGCCTCTGAGTAGACACGGCAGCATTATTGTTATTTGCGATAGAAACAACATTCCTGACCCTGGAGGAAAAGTTTGGTTGGCTGAAAGCAATATTTACATCTTTATGAACACCTGAACAACTCCCTCTACCCCCACTGGTTGCCTTGCCAGCTTCCCTTGGATTGCCTCTATCTTTACCAACCATTTCTCAAGACTTATCACAAAGATGGTTGATGGGGGTAAAAAACGACAAGCTACTTAGAGGCCGATGAATAGTCCTGGGGAAGGGCAGCAGGCGTAGTAACTGCAGCAATTGTAACGATTTAATTTAAAGACTTAATTCAACATCCAAAATCAGGAGCTCAGCAAACACGTCCCTAACGTCAGTCTTAATTTAATGGAAAAGTGTTAGATATTTTATACAATTATTAAAGTTACTGGTTGATAAATGTATTTCATATACTATATCACTTTAACTTTTTAATATATATTATTTTGTCAGCTCTTGTTTTATAAAAAAATATCTTTAAAAATAACTTTTGTTTAAAGAATTTTAACAAAGTACTATCTGAATCGCATCATATTATATTAAATATCACTTTGAATGTTTTTTGCCTGAGTTAAAATATGATGTGGACATTTCATATTAATCAATTTATAAAGAAAATATGATTGATTTAAATAACATTCAACGGCGAGCCTTTTGTCTGATTTGAAAGATGGCGGTAGAAAAACTAAAGCCCTAATAACATTTTACAATCACTTTCTAGAAGTTAAAGAGTGTGACGAATCTGTAATTAGTTCTGGATAATTAACATTATTCCAATAATTAAAATTATTCTCTATATTAATAGTAATTAAGGTTTGCTGCATTTACTTTATAAATAGGAGGACATACAGACATACTGGTCACCAGTAGGCCTCCCCCTCCAAATTGGAGGATGACCCGGATGGGTTCCCACCTGATAATATATACCTGGCATTTAAATATTTAATATCCTGTAAAAGAAGAGGATAAATTCAATGACAAACCTCCCTAATTTAGTATTGCTCTTCGAAATAGTAATCTACTTAATGATCTTCAACATCATGATGTAACTTTTACCCGCCGTACAAAAAATTGTATTATCAGTACTAATACTAAGATTAAAGATATCTTCTTGGACAGTGCAGGTTTTCCACTAGGTGAATGGAAAGTAACATGAAATTATTGTCAGATATTCAAAAACCCTATGGGTTTATTGGCCCAATTGCTTTAAATGAAAATGTAGTTGAAATAAAAAATGAATTAATATCTAAAGGCCATCCTATATTATCAATGTCTTGTATTAATAAGAGAATCAAGAAAGACATCCAGAGATTACAAAGTGAGAGTAGTTTAGATAATTTAAACCATTATAGGTCAACCAGAAATGAACTAAATAATATTATTAAGAAGACCAAAAGGACAGCAGAAATTAATTTAGCTAAAAATAATAATGGTAATACTTGAGATTCGGGCCGCACGGTAGATGGCGCTGTTAGTCGGCTACAATTTTGGGCTACAGCATATCTCTTATGACATCAGACAGTAGCGTCAGATGTGACCAATCACTGCGTTCTATTTGTTTTTTGGGATTTGTAACTTTTAGTCTATTATTTACTAAATATCTGCGCTCTACTCGTTTATAGTTTTTTTCTAAGTTAGGTAAGGTTTCTTGATGTCTTTTATTGTTTTTTGTTTGGTTTTCGTATTTTTTGTTTACTGCAAACGATAACAGCTTCTTACTGGCAACATCGTAGCTTATAAATAGGACCCGTTTTGCAAATGTTTTTCTTTCGTTATTGTGTTTTTGTGCTCTCCATGTGCTTCTTTGTTATTCAAATTCGGCTTTACTTTGTATGATCGCGAAAAACTTTTAGATTATCTAGAGGCGCATAAACTAATCAAGAAACCTATAAAAGTAAGAATTGTTTGTCATTAGGTTAGGTTTTTCTGCCAGTAAAAAGCTGTTGGGGAGAAAAAACCCCCAGTAATTCAAGGGGACTGCTCATGGGAAAGATATCACTGCAGGGGGACCACCCTGCAACGATCCTGAGTTTCAATCAATTTGGGAGGTCTGGGGGGCGCAGACCCCAGTATATACTCATATACCAAAAAATATTATGCTGATATTGTTCACATCTGACGCTACCGTCTGACGTCATAAGAGAGATGCTGTAGCCCAAAATTGCAGCCGACTAACAGCGCCATCTACCGTGCGCCCCGAATCTGAAGTGTTACCATAATAATAAAGATAAAAAAAATCTTTAACTATTATAGAATCAATAATAAATCTAACTGATAAAATAGGGCCTATTAAATATGAAGTGGTTTTGAAAGAATCTGATGAGGAAATAGTAGAGGTCCTTAATGATCATTTTGCTTCAGTATTCACAGAAGAGAAACCAGTTAGATTAATTGATGATAATTCTCGGTCAAGGGAAGTAGTGATAAATTCTATTAATGTAGACAGAGAAGAAATTAAAGGGCTTATAATGGAGTTAAATACTAGTAAGGCATCTTGCCCTGACAACATTCATTCTAGGATAACATAACATAACATAACATAATTTAACGGATGACAAAAGCCACAAGGGCCTATCAAAGGTCATCCGTATCCATCAAATCCCACCCATAAAATGCATCCATAGGATTTTGTCAGATCATGCAGCTACAATATACAATTTAACAATCCATAGGAATGTCCAACCATGCATCTACAATATATAATTTAAAGCCTCCATAGGAGTCTGTCAAAAACAAAATCAAAATCCCCCAAAATATACAATAAAAAGAAACTGCATCCACAGGAATGAGTCAAGAAACATATCCACATACCAAAAAGTAAGAAATTAACCCTCCATCCCCATATAATCATCCAATCTGCGCTTGAAAACATTCAAGTTTGGGCTGTCTACAGTCTCAGGTGGCAAACTATTCCAATAATCCACCACTCTGTTAGTGAAAAAATATTTTCTAACATGCAGTCTGCACCTCTGTTTTTTAATCTTTAAGTGGTGGCCTCTAGTTCTATTACTACCTTCTAACTCAAATAACTTGCTGAAATCTAATTTATCCATCCCAGAAAAGATTTTAAAAAGCTCAATCATATCTCCCCTCACACACCTTCTTTCAAATGAAAACATATTTAATACCCTCAGTCTATCTTCATATTGAAGGTGCTTCAGGGATGGTATTATTTTTGTTGCCCTCCTTTGTACTGACTCTAATAAGTTTATATCATGTCTAAAATGTGGTGACCATGCCTGTATACAGTACTCTAAATGTGGCCTGACATAAGAGTTGTATAGTTTAAGGATGACCTCCTTACTCTTGTAGCTAAGGTGTAGAAAGTATTGTGGTAGCTCTTGAGAAGATATTTATTAGATCACTAGAGTCTGGAGAAATACCAAATGATTGGAAATTGGCAAATGTAGTGCTAATTTTTAAAAAGGGAAGCAAAGAGGACGTAAATAACTTTAGACCGGTAAGCTTAACTTCTCTAGTCTGTAAAATTCTTGAGAAGATAGTTAAGAAGGGAATTTCTGATCATCTAGAGAGTAGCAGGTTAATTAATGATGCTCAGCATGGTTTTAGAAAAGGTAGATCGTGTTTAACTAATTTACTGGATTTTATGGATTATGTAACTAAAGAATTAGATAGGGGTGAGAAAGTTGATGTGATCTACTTAGATTTCAGCAAAGCTTTTGATAAGGTTCCACATAGAAGACTAGTTTACAAATTAAAGCTGCATGGGATATGTGGAAAAGTTTTAAATTGGATAACTGAATGGCTGAAAGATAGGAAACAGAGAGTTGTATTGAATGGAGTGAGGTCAGAGTGGAGGAATGTTATTAGTGGCATACCTCAGGGATCAGTTTTAGGCCCTTTATTTTTTATAATCTATGTAAATGATCTTGGGCAAGGTGTAAATAGCAAAATGTCAATTTTTGCTGATGACACTAAATTGGTAGCTGTAGTCATGATATATACTTGTTAGAATCAGTACAAAGGAGGGCAACAAAAATAATACCATCCCTGAAGCACCTTGAATATGAAGATAGTCTGAGGGTATTAAATGTTCTCATTTGAAAGGTGTGTGAAAGGAGATATGATTGAGCTTTTTAAAATCTTTTCTGGGATGGATAAATTGGTTTCAGCAAGTTATTTGAGTTAGAAGGTAGTAATAGAACTAGAAGTCACCACTTAAAGATTAAAAAGCAGAGGTGCAGACTGGATGTTAGAAAATATTTTTTCACTAACAGAGTGGTGGACTATTGGAATAGTTTGCCACCTGAGACTGTAGACAGCCCAAACTTGAATGTTTTCAAGTGCAGATTGGATGCTTATATGGAGATGGATGGTTAACTTCTTACTTTTTGGTATGGGGGTATGTTTCTTGACTCATTCCTGTGGATGCAGTTTCTTTTTATTGTATATTTTGGGGGACTTTGATTTTGTTTTTGACAGACTCCTATGGAGGCTTTAAATTATATATTGTAGATGCATGGTCTGACATAATCCTATGAATTGTTTAAATTGTATATTGTAGATGCATGATCTGACAAAATCCTATGGATGCATTATGTGGGTGGGATTTGATGGATACGGATGACCTTTGATAGGCCCTTGTGGCTTTTGTCATCCATGAAATTATGTTATGTTATGTGTTATGACAACTCCTCAACACGATTCATTAAAATTGACTTTTCTGTTGAAAACAAGCCAATAATAATTCAAATATTGTACACTAACTTCTTTGTAAATGATTACATTCCACAACCAATACAATGTTTTAAATGTCAGAAATTTGGACATACAGACATACTCTAAATTCTTGTAGATCAAGATTAAAATGCCTCATATGTACCAATAACCACTCAGCTAAAGACTGCCAAAGAGAAACCTTGAAATGTGCAAATTGCAATTTAAATCACGTCTCAACCTTTAAAGGATGCAGAGTGTACAGGAAAGCCAGGAAAATTGAAACAAAGCAAAAGGATCAAGTATTAGTTATGAGAGAGAAAATATAACAAAATACTAGTATAAATTCTCATCTTCCTACTAGTGCTAAGGTAACTTATGGATATACAAAATTCCCAAGAGGTAAATCACTCAAGCTATGCATCTATCTTAAAATCCAACCTACAAAACCAAGCTATATAATATAATCACTGATAAGTCAATTAACCCCCAAACCTTAATTAATAAGAACCCCAAATCAATTGCTCATGACAGGACAATTAATCCTAACCCTCACATTAATTTAAATGCATCCCTTATTGACCTGACCCAAACCAGTAACTATCAAAATACTGCAAATGATACTACTATTTACAATTTTATTCTGGTTGCTTTGCTCATAAGACTTGAGACAGGATGAATTTGAAGAAGCAATGGCTGTTGCAAAAAAATGCAACGAGAAGCTATATATTCTGAATCTGTTAATCTAACACCAAATAAATAAACTCAACCAATGCCAGGTGAAAAAGAAATAAAAAACAGGAAACACCTATTAATGTTGATAATTAGGATAAAAGTGGCAAACAAGACACAAGTAACCCACTATCTAAAGAAAATAAACTTTACTATACCTCCTAAAAATGCTGGTGTTGATAAAAAAAGATAAAAATCTTCTGTTGTTGAAGCAATTGATGCCGGTATTCCTCAAGGTAAAAAAACTTTAAATTCTGAACCTGGAAAAAAATAAAAATGTAATAAAACTAATCATCCAAATCTAATTAAATTTTCTAATAAAAGACCTGTTACTAATGAAACTGAATCTATAAATAAAAAAGTCAAATAAAATGGATAATAAAACAAATAATATGAAAATTCTACAATGGAACTGCCAGAGCTTATTCTCCTACTTATCGGAATTCAATGTTTATATGCTAACAAACCCCCACTTGTGTTGTATTTGTGAGACACAGTTGGCTACCGAATCAAATGTTAATTTCATTAACTATACAATCTTTAGAATAGATAGAGATGGAATGGGTGGGGGTATAATAACTAATTCACAAAGATATAAACTATAAAATTATAGAACTAAATAACTATATTAACAAAATCTTGGTAGCTCAAGATAATAATGCTGTTGATGTACTCAATTTATACAATCCCCAAGCAAACAACTTTATTAATCAAGAATTAGAATTCTATATCTCTCAACTGGGTAACAAATTAATTATTTGTGGTGACCTAAATCAAAGATACCCAACATGAGGATAATCATCTTTTATGTGAACCCCTGCAACAAGCAATCTCCTTCAATAACTATATCATCCAATCAGATCTAACTCTAGCTACTTCTCTTGGTCTCAAAACAAGATTTGACTTAAAAAATAACTCTTATTCAACTATCGATCTCACTCTAGTATCTGCAGCTCTTTCAGACAAAACTGAAATTAACTTGGGTAGAGATCTTGGCTCAGATCATACCCCGATCCTTATCTTCATATCTGAACAAATAATTATATCCAAAACAAGAAAGAGACCAAATTGGAAGATAAAAGATAAATGGTCAGATTCGACAACAAATCTACCTCCACTACAAGCAGATGTATCCTAAAATCCAGTCGAAGAATTAAATGAAATAACAGAAAATATAATAGATGCCAGCAAAATAACTTTCAAACTTAACACTGAACCTAAAAGCACTAAGTATAACAAACTATGGTGGACAGAGGAATGCAGCAAGCAGGTGTCACCGGAAACAGAAAGCTAAATGTATTAATGAAAGAAATTTTACATTACAGAACACCATAGCTTATAATAAACAAAAAACTATAGCACAAAGGACAATTAGAAGAGCAAAACAATATCTCTACAAAAATTTATTTCTAATATAAACTTTAGAACACAAATTCAAGATATTTGGTTCTATTTTAAAAAATTCAGAGGCACCTACAGAGAACAAACATTTCCTCTTATTCAAAATGATAATCCAGTGTTAAATGACAGAAAAAGCAAATATTTTTGGCCAAAATTTTGCAGATCTTCTTACAAATGTAGATCCAGTTATTTTAAATGAACATGAAAATAAACTGATCAATGATGCTATAAAAAACTTATCAGAAGACTATAACAAAGAATTTACCTGGGAAGAATATATGGATAGCTATATCAGGACTTCAGAAAAAGGAAGAAAAGCCATGGGATCGGACCTAATCCATAAATCTTTTCTAATAAACCTGCCACTGGAATATAAAAAGAAAATCTTAAAAATATTTAATACTTGGGGGTTACAAGACAAATTTCCAACCTAATGGAAAGAAACATTATTGATACCCATAAGAAAACCCAATCAAGATCCTGCAAATTCATATAGACTAATCTCTTTACTCTCTATTTTGGGAAAATGCTTTATAATAGACTTTATTGGTATCTTGAAAAAAAAAAATAATATAATAAAGCCCTTCCAATGTGGTTTTCATAAGAAACAGCTCAATTGACCAACTACTGAAATTAGAAAATTTTATTAGGATAAACTAAAACAAAAAAAAATATTGCACTATTTCTTGATATCAAAAAAGCATTTGATCTGGTGCCACATCAGGCTTTAATGTACAAACTTGCAGAATCTGATATATCAGGAAGATTATTAGCTATTTTAGTCAATTATCTAGAAAACCACTCATTTAAAGTTTCCATTGGGAAAATCTTATCTGATTACTTTAATTTTGTTAGAGGAATACCACAAAGTTCAGTATTGTCACCTATTTTATATACAATTTTCAATAATAACATGCCTCAACTAGTAAATTGCAATATATCTTGTTTTGCAGATGATCAGGCAACATATACCCTACAGGAAGCTGAAATAAATCTTCAGAGGGCAGTTAATAAAATAAAAGACTTTTGTGATACATGGGGAACTACAATTAATATTGAGAAAACTAAACTAATGCATTTTACAAATAAAAGAATTTTCAGAACACCAACTATATCAATTAATAACCAAAGAATAAACGATGTTAAAGAAAATAAGTTCTTAGGTCCCTTCTTTGATGCTCCTCACTTAACCTGGAAATATCATATAAATTACTTTGTCTTAAACTACCAAAAATGCCAGAATATACTTAAATCTTTCAGTAAACTATCATGTAGAGCTGATTGAAAGTCACTACTTATATTTCTTAAGGCATATATCATCAGTAAGATACAATATGGATGTTAAGTATATGACTCTGCCTGCCATTCTGTAAAAAAGAAACTAGATGTTATTGTCAATGCTGAGATTAGAATTACCTCTCTTTGTAAACATACTATCATCACCAAGCAATCATATTTTGAAAGAAAACTTTAATCCCTACAAAGAAGCTATCATTGAAGTTATGTGGACTACCAACAATAAACCACCTTATTATTATAGAACTATCAAATTATGTAATAAATTTGGCCTGGACCACTTTATATATAGAGAATCTTCCATTAGTAATATACCTCCATGGGAAATTATGAAACTACCTATACAGTCAAATTTACCATTAACTTACTTAAAATCAATGCCGAGTACTAGTAAAATATTAATAGAAGATTATATCAACAGCAATTTCATCGGATTTCAAAAAATATTTACTGATGGATCTAAAGTACTCTTAAATGATAAATACTCATGTTCATCTGCAATCTTTATTCAAAACTCTGGTCAATGCTACTCTTGGAAATTGGATGGAGATCATACTGTACTTTTCACTGCACTATTTGCTATTAAAAAGGCACTTTGGCATTGCAAAAACTACCCTGCTACATCTGCCATTATACTCACTGACTCACAATCTAGCCTTTATATATTAGAAGAACATAAGACAAACCAAACATACTCTTAATTTAGTTACTGAAATAGTATCTCTGTGGCACTCTCCTCAGAGTAATAATCCTAAAATATATTTTCAGTGGATACCCTCTCATATAGGGATTGCAGGAAATGAAAAAGCAGATTTACTGGCTAAAGCTTCACACAACTTTAATAATATTGAAATAACTCCATTCTTTAAAAGGGAAATTGTAAATTTATTAAAAAAAAGATACAAAAAGAATACTCTTCTATATGGAAAAGATCTGTAACTTCTACTCAATTTGGTGAAATAAAAAAAAACAAATTCAATCATTGGCTATGGTCTTTTGATAGACATAGGAGACTTAAAACACCACTTATTAGACAAAGATCAGGACATGTAGGCTTAAATTACCATCTAAACAAAATTAAATTAATATATTCACTAAACTGTGACCAATGTAATTTGCCTGAAACAGTAAAACATTATTTATTAGACTGTCAGGCTTACAATATAAAAAGACAAAAAATGATACACAATCTAAGCTCTCTTAATATTAAAAATATAACTCTTAAAATTCTATTGAGAGGAAGTGGTTTCAGCCCACACATCCAAGAAAAGCTAAAAGAAATCCTTCTTAAATTTCTCGCCTCTACCAGAAAACTAGCAAAATTATAAAACTCATTTTAAACGACTGCATTTGTCTCCTTTACATTTGTAAATTACAGCTATATTACTAAAATAGGTACTATGTGCCTCTTGGATTATTGCCATACCCATACATACAAGGTGTGGTCAATAAGTTTTGCAAATCGGTAGGGCAAAACAGAGGAAGGGGGATGGCTGTTTGTGGGGGTGTTAGGACAAGTTATGACAAGTCATGACCTGCAGCCGTACGCTCCTGTCTCGTCTATTTAAGAAGCAGTAGCTGATCGCAGATCGTCAGTCACAATTTTTTCAACAATGGAGAAGGTTGAGCACCGCACAGTGATCAAATTTTTGACCAAGGAAGGCAAGAATGCAAAAGAGATCCATGAATGCATGGTTGCAGTGTACACCGACACCGCCCCTTCCTATGCAACCATTGCTCGCTGGAATAGGGATTTCCACCATGGTCGTGAGTCCCTAGAAGTTGACTCCTGTCCAGGATGCCTGCGAGACGTGACCAACGAGGACAATGTGGCCGGTGTGGAGAGGAGGATCCTCAAAAATCGACGGGTGAAGGTCGAAGAAATTGACCAAGAACTTGGAATATCACATAGAAGTGTTATCAACATCATCCATGACAATTTTGCCATTACCAAGGTCTCTGCCCGTTGGGTCCCTAGAAACCTCACAAAACCTCATGCCCCATGATCGACTTCAACATTGTCAAAGTCCACAAGGCCAGAGTTGCACAAGCTGCCCTGCTCGAGTGCAGATTTGAGGAGCTCAACCATTCCCCCTACAGTCCAGGTCTAGCCCTTAGCGACTACTTTTTATTCTGCCAGCTCAAGGCTGCACTGCATGGACGCCAGTTTGGGGATGATGAAGGTGTCCAGCTCGCCGTCCAGGAGTGGATTGAACAGCAATCGGGAGATTTCTGGTTGTCGGGAATTCAAAACCTCAGGGACAAGTGGTGCAAGTGCATTGAAGTTGAGAGGGTAGTTATATTGAAAAATAATAAAACATTTTCCTCATATCTCGTTTCCTTATATCCGAATTGCAAAACTTATTGACTGCCCCTCGTAACTTAATATCTATAAACAACTTTTGATTGATTAATTAATTTAACCTGCCTATAACTACCTGATCAATTAATTTAAGCTTTCTATAACTAGCTATATAAATATTACCGTTACCTAAATTTAGCTAAGAACAAACTTAAGCCCAAATATTAAGGCTACTAACAAAGTTCCACTTTGTTTCTGAAGCCCTATCTAACATTTGAAAGCAGGTACAGCCAAAAATTACTTTATGATCCCACTTAATCATTATTTACACAGGTACTCATCCTCTAAAAGAAAAATCAATAAGATTTTAGACTTAAAGCCAAATCAATAAGATTGGGCATTGAAAGCTCAAATCCACCAGGGGCGCGGCGATTTACCATCCTGGCCGCCGTGCTGATGGGACTCAGCGCCCCATCTGGCCCCAGCTTAGCCTCTTCTCCTTCTTTCAGACAGCCTGTAATTCTCCCCTACAACCGATCCCACAACTTTATCTGGTCAGCCTCTATTTTCTCAGGGTGGATGCTGACCTTCTTCTCACCCAAATATCCCAGATCGGGGCTGAGGGGGGAGGGAACAATGTTCCCTAACCCTGATCTCCAGTTTGGGATGGTGGTTTTTTAACAACCTGCTTCATCCCCAAACATACCTTCCTCACATCTCTTTTCTTTTTATCTTCAAACTCTATCAACTTTACACCGTGTCCAAGGTGGAGCCGCCATGCTGAGGGACTGCCAGGCCATCAGGCGGTAGGGGTAGTTTTGAATGGCGGCACCTGGCTCTGTCAGGCCTATATGCACCCCTTGCAGGGCAGGCTACTGCGAGGGGTGATGAGTGATTGGTTCCCGTATAAAAAATAGTGTCACCATGCCCAATAATAAGAAAATAAAAAATCTTCCCCCAATTTCCCCTTCCCACTGTGCTTGCGCAGGTGACCCTCTAAATTTCTATGACAGGAGAGGAGGCTTATTCCTCTCCTTCGCCTACGGGTGTAGGGGACTCCCCCTCAACCCCTTGTCTGGAGATGCCTTCAGCACCTTCCTCTTTCCAACGGCAATCCACCCTTTACTTTCCATTGGGACTGGCAAGAAAGCCAGCAGGCAGCCCATAGCCGACCGATCCCCATTGAAGCAGCTTGGTAGGGCAAACCCCCTTAGGGGGGAGAGGGAAGCCAGGCCTATTTGGTTGCTTCCCTCAAAAGACCTGCTGGCAAGAACATTGAACCTTGCTGGGGTCAAGGCCTGGGCCTCCCAGGACATAACTAAAGACACTGCTGCTGCCAGTAGGACCTGTGATGTCCGGGGGGGGGGGGGAACTGGAAGCCCTTCCCTGAGATAGCCATGGTCCTTAAGGCAACCCAGCCTCAGATGGTAGGGCCTTTCATGGGAGCGAATCCAGGTTCAGCGCCAAGCACCAAACCCAGGCCACCCCTATGCAAGGTCCTCCTTAAACGGTTAGTGTTTCCGAGGCAGTACAAGGGGAGGAGGGATCTCCTCCGAGCGGTGCCCCTGCATCTGCCAGGCCCTTCTCCATCTCGGAGAAGGACCTTGCTGAGGCCGGTCTATCTGGCCTGGGGGCTCCTGCTGGCGGATGGGAGAAGCTGGTTCATTCCCGCCCTCCTCTCCTAAAAAGAAAAAAAGACTCAGGGTTCCTATCCATCCGCGGGGTCTGTAGGGACGGATGGGTCTGCTGCCACTTTGGTAAGCGACCAAGCCAAGATCGGCACATCCAGCCCCTCAGACTTTCCGGTTGCGGAGCCCCTGACTAAGGCCAAAAGTGCACATGGTGGAGCCTCAATAACATCGGGCACCTAATTCAGAGGTTGTCTGGCGTTTTCGAGCCCGCTGGCTTCAAACGCTTCTTAGTTATTCGTTCCACTGATGACACCATGTTGGCCAAGCGCAACATGATCCATCAAAGGAGAGCTTTAGCTAGTATAATTGGTAGAGAGGCGAAGGTAAACCCGTTTCTCGGACGGGAGCCTTCTGGCGAATGCAGCAAATCCCTCCGAGGCGGCCAAGATAAGTGCTCTTTGGACACTTGATGGCACCCTGGTTAGTGTGACGCCACGCACTATCATGAATTTTGTGAAAGGAGTAGTTTATGTGCTGGAACTCATAGACTACTCCATAGAAGATATCACTCTAGAGCCTGCCGACCACGTGCCGGTCAAGGTCGAACGTGTGATGAGAAAACAGGAAGGGGTTTCGAGACCCACCCCTACACTCACGTTTGACTGTGACAAGCTCCCTGAGTCGGTGTGTGCCATTTCGTACCACTACCATGTGAAGGCATTCGTGCCACTGCCGAGCAGGTGCTATTACTGTCACCGCTTCAGCCATACAAATCGCTCATGTTGACATGCAAAGTCCGGGTCACCCGAAGTATTTGTAAATTGCTCCAAGGCCGCACACGCTAATTCCCAATCGTGTGTGGTCAAGTGTGTCAATTGCGGAGAGCCGCACCCTGCTTCTTCGAAGCAATGTGGTGCATATCTCCTTGAGAAAGAAATCCTGGCCATTCAGGCCCAGGATCGACTCTCATTCCGCGAAGCTAAGGACTTGGTCCTGGTCCGCCCGGCTCTGCCTGGGATGTCTTATGACTCAATGTTGAAAAGACGCACTCTGCTCCTGGCCCATCCAGGCCAACGAACACGGTTGTTTCCGCGCCCATTCGGAGCCCTTCAGCTGGTGGCACAAAGGGTTCAGACCCAGCGCCAGCTAAATCCAGGGTTTTTCCCCAACGTGACCATTTCCCGCCATGCTTAATGGCCACACGCCTCCACCGAGTCGTTCGACTCACAGGAGGCAACCACCATGAAGTATGTCGCCAGGCCATCTTCCGGGGTTCCTAAAGCTGTCCCCCGAAAGGAGGACAGCAACAAAGGAGTTAGGCTCCTTCGCCCACGCCTAGTGGTGGGCTGAGTGGCTCGGAGACGGTGGATCCTCGAAAAGAGGGCCGCAACGCCTTCCTACGGTTTCGAGGCGGAGGGAGGAAAAGACTCGCATGGCGAGCCAAACCTTCCCCAATAAGTCATCGAAGGCAACAGCGCATTGTCCGGCCAACAGCGCCCGGGGTTCTGCCTCCGGGAAGCGTACGGCTATTCTTGTAAGGGTCTTCTGTTCCAAGAGGGCCCTCGCTTCTCCTCCAGGCTAGGCCTGGAGGGCAGATTCCTTCAATGTAATTGCCGTGGACTCCGGGCCAACTGGGTGGAGCTGCGGAGGCTCGTATCGTCCCTTTCCCCGTTAGCTATCTTTTTGCAGGAGACCATGCTATGCGCGTGCCCCCTGCCTGTCCTCCCGGGGTATAACCGTTTTGCGATTTCACCGCCACGAGATGGTGGCCGGGCTGGGGGATGCGTAGTTTACACTAGGCATGAGATCTCCGTTCTTCTTTTCACTTTAGATACCTCCTTTCAAGCAGTAGCTGTGCAGCCTCAACTGGATAGGAAGTATACTATCATTTCTCCGTACATTCCACCGTCAGCTGACTTCGATGCTGGGGACTTCCGCCGCGTCGTGGCAAGGTTGCTGAGGCCCTTTCTCTTGTTGGAGATCTGAACGGCAGACATCCTCTCTTGGGAGACTACTCAATAAATCCCAGGGGACTTGTCCTTGCCGATCTGATCGAAGAGCTTGAGATAGGTGTCCTAAATATGGATGAGTTTACGCATCACTGCCCGAGAACCGCTTCATTTTCTTGCCTAGATCTATCTCTGTGCTCTCCGGGTACACAGCCTGATTTTGGTTGGGGGGTGGTCGATGACCTCCATGGTAGCGATCACTTTCCCATTCAAATATCATTTTCAGGGCAGCTGCCGCCTGAGAGCCGACCTCAGTGGTGCTTGGTTCAATGGCCGGCATTTCAGGAAATGACTGAATTCTCTATCTCAGGCCTGACTACTATTCCTAGAATGTCTGGCCGTTTTTCACGCCGACCACTACTGTAGTAGTCGGCCGAGTGTGGGAGGACCCTCAATCAGAAGCGTTATTCCTACATCCGCTATAAGCGCCGCCCGAACGATTTCACTGCCGGTGAATTTCGTCGGGCTAGGGCTAGGTTCCGGTATATTTCAAACCACCCCTCTAGCAGAGGTGTGGAAGCATTTCAAAAGCATTGGGAGCAATTTCTCGTAGGACCCTTCCTCCCGTTCTCCAGGAGAATGGGACCGCAACCTCGGATCCCACGTCCCTGGCGGAATCCTTCGTGACCGCTTTCTCTGCATTCTCTAGCCGGGATGCTGCTCCGCCAGCATTAATGCACGTCGTGATGTCGTGGAAGGCCGCCAGGTGGACTTTAACCCCAGAGGCGGAGAACCCTTCAACGACAGGTTTACTCTGAGTTAGTTGCGTTCTTCACTTGCTTCGTGCGCGGATACCACCCATAGTCCGGACGATGTCCCCTACGCCTTGCCCTGAGCATCAACGGCATCACCTCGGTGCTGCCGGAAGATGTTCAAGCTACGCTTTACGTGGACGACCTTTCGATCTCTTATGGCGCGGCCCCGATGCCAACTCTGGAGCGTCCACTCCAACAGGAATTGAACCGCGTCTCTCGCTATGCCGAAGCGCACAGGTTTCGGTTTTCCTTGGCCAAGACTAAGGTGGTGCACTTCTGCCGCCATCCACGGCTCCACCCTGACCCAGACTTGTTTCTTAATGGAGTATGCCTGAAAGTGGTTAAACCGTACCGTTTCCTTGGTCTTGTATTTGACCGACGCCTCACCTGAGAGGCTCATATTCGCAGCCTTAGGGTCTCTTGTACCCGCACCATGGATATTCTCCGTTCCGTGACGTTTAGCGCTTGGGCCGCTGTTAGCGCTACTGCCTTACTTTATCGATCCATTGTTCGTTCGAAGCTCGACTACGGATGCGAGTTTTATGCATCCGCAGCCGAGTGTGTATTGCTGAAAGTGGATTCGATCCACCACACCGGCTTTCTCCTGGCGACCGATGCCTTCCGCACTTTCCCCATTGAGGCCTTCTAGTTGATGGTGGGGAGATGTCAATCGCTCTACGCCGTGTACAGTGCATCATTCGCCTGTACGCGCGAACCCTGCGCCTCCCTCGGTGGCTAACAGCTCTCACTGCATCCACAGCTGATTTCGACGGTACCTATACCGCCGAGAGACGCCAGTCATGACCTAAGCCATTTGGGTTTAGCGCCAGGAAACCCTGTAGGGTACCACATTTGGCTATGTCACCACGCCTCTGTCCCCAAAGCTTGTACAGTATTGCTTTCGACCTTTTTGGAGCAAACCTCATGTTACGCTGGAACCGTGCCAGTGTATATTAATGTCTCCATGTCCCAAGAGGGGGTCGTCTTTCACGCCGTATCCCCTCTGTTTGAAGTCAGCGGGGCTCTGCCAGGCGCTGTGTCTGTCTTCACGGCTGAGCTGGTGGAAATACACCATTCAGTACGGGAGATTACGCGATGTGCCAGGTTCGGAGACCGGATTGTGATCCATAGCGACTCACAAAGCGCCCTGAGTGCTCTCGGGGCAGTGGAATCTCCGCATCCCCTGGTTCGCGATATCCGTGACGCCACGGTTATGGCGAGCCGGGCAGATGTCGAGATTATCTTCTGCTGTGCTTCTGGACATGTAGGAATTGCAGGGAATGAGCGCGCCAAAGAGTCAGGGAGTACTCTTAGACCGGACCAGCGTTTCGCTCTTTCCAACACCGACTGCATGGCAGGAATACGTGCAGCTCTTCAGGCTGCTTAGCAAAGAAGATGGGAGACGGTCGAAGGGAACCTAAAGTTGTGTCCCATTGCACCGCGACTGTTCCCATGGACCTACCCCCCAATGCCGCGAATGCTTCAGGTTGCTTTCTGTCATCTCCAAATTGGGCACACTTGCGGGACGCACCGCCATTTGATGGAGCGCCATACTGTGAATACTGCGTTGTCTCCTAGACTTTTCGGCACATTCTTGTTGAATGTCTCAGTCTGGTTGGTCTTCATGCACGTTACCTGTCCTGGTACCGGGGTGGGTGGGGTCGCTACCGCCTGTCCCTTGTACTTGGGATGAGTGTGTGCACATTGACTGGTGGACTTGTAGACTTTTGAGGGGGAGGCCGGCCTTCTCCCTTATATCTAACTAGCATGTTTTGGGGTTTTCTTTATAGGTCACACATTCCTGCACCGGGGTGACCTCCCCCAGATGCATGAGCTTGCTTCCTGCTCATTGCCTTTTCCTTTTTATTATTTTTAGTCTTTGTTTTTTTGTGTTTTTGAATCTTATTTTAAAGTTGCCTAGTACTAGGCAGTTTTTAATACAGCGACTAATGCCCAAGTAGGCAGTCACCAGATGAGCTCTTAAAAAAAAATGAAAGCTCAAATCAATTGTAATTGATCTTTAATTACAACTATTGATCCATAACTAATTTCCTTCAATAAGATTATACATTGCAGCAAACTGTGTAGTGTATAACTTTCTATTAGATAACTGTAGTATTAGCACTGCTCTGTTTTAAAATTTAAATCTGTATAAAACAAACCAAATCTACTTCTTAAACTCAAGACAGAAAAAAATTAGAAGTTATTGGCTCGGTGGGAAGAGATACTCCATGCAAGAGGAGTGAAAACCTCCACAAATCAAGAGGAACAACAACATAGAAGCTGAAGCCAAATGAAATTGTTTGTATGAAGATTTAATGTGGAATCTAAATCGGGAATAAATTAAAAATTTGTTATAAGTAAGCCAAATTACATTGTAATCTTGTTTATTGTTAAGTTTAGTTGTGGATAATTTTTCACGTGATCTTTGTTACTATTTTCATAGCCTCTTTTTGACTCTATTGTTTTGAGTCTTTGGAAGCTACTTACTTTTATTTACAAATAGGGGGCTACGCATCCCCATACCCACTTTACCTCGGTGGGTTGCACCCGCTCCCCCTCCCGCTATTTTAAATAATTTAGTAATCACAGCATGATGTTAGTATTTTAGTGGCCAGTTCCATGCTCATGTTAATTCTGTTGTGAGCAAGGCATCAGTACTTTGTAGCAAGATTCTTTCTTCTACTCTTTTCTGCTCGCATCCTCTTATTATGACCTTGTTTCTGAGTCATGTTTTGACCAATTATGGAGTTTGCATCTTTTGTGTGGAACTTAGGTTATCTTGGTGACCTGAGACTTCTAGAGAGCTTTCAGCGTAGCTGGACTAAGCAGATTGACGGGTTGGAAATTTTGTCTTATAGTGAGAGATTGGAGGCTTTCAGCTTGTATTCTCTCAGGGAAAGACTAATCCCGAGCAGATAATATTTAATACTGGAAGATATTTCATGGGAAGTGCAGTATTAGTCCTGATGATCTTTTTAATTTTTCCCTTATATGGGTACAAGGGGTCATAGCAATATTCACTGCTCCACAGAGTGTAGGCGGAGATTTTTCAGCTTGAGCTGCATAGGTGTGTGGAAAGCTCTTTCTGATGCTGTTGTTGCTGTGGAGTCTTTGGACAGTTTTAAGAGAAAATTGCACAAATTCCTTGAACCTGTGCTTTACAAATATGTTGATTAAATTAATAATTTTGCATGTTGTGTACTGAGTTCTGTATGTGACACACAACTCTGCTCACTCTACTTAAGATTTTTCTGTTAAATGTGAGCTGGCATGCCTGCAGATATGTGCAGCCCATACTTAGTTCCTATCTTTGATTTGTGTCAATACTGAAATGCTTTAGGAGAGAAAATCAGGTGAGCTACTATAATCCCTAACATAATCAGGTAGTATAATTTATGGTAAAGATTCATTTTAACACAAATGTGCATTGTAATTTAATGTGTTTTTCATATGCACCTTTCAGATCTGACACTAGCTTTTGCCGGATGCTGACTGTGCCATAATCGAGCAGTCCATATGTTATCTTATAAATAGGACTAAGGGTCACCACCTAAAAATTAAAAATATAGGTGCAGGTTGGAGTAATACTTCAGTTAGTAATTGTGTAGAGTATGGCCGGATCCAAGTCCTTGCTTATTTTGGTGCTATTTTCCTAGTTATTTTTTCTGGACTATGTTTGTTTTTCAGCCAAAATCAATTAGGCGAAGTTTATGGTGATTTTACTCCCCTGCTAGTCGTAGAAGCAATTTTATAAATAAAACAAAACATGAGAGTTAATGTTAAGTTACATACTTTCTAAAAAAAATTCTGATTATATACTGGGACTGTGCCCCCCAAATGATTGAAATCCCAGGGTCATCACATGGCAATCATCCCTATGAACTGACCTTCAAAATTAAACCATTGTTTCTTACAATATGATAATGTTTGGTAGAACTGTACTTGCATTAGATGGGTGGGTACCCTCCAAAAACCCACTGCCCTTCCACAACACAGCGGCGGTTATATTTGTGGCTGCCGAATTTAGCCTCATGAATTTTGACTGTTTTCCTGGGTCCTCCAAGTGGCAAAGAAATTTTTTTGGAAATAATATAACAGAACTTCTCTGCAAAAGCTGAACCAATTGACAAAAGGTTTTGCAGCATATGCCCGTATGTGTGGTTATTATGCTCATAGGGACTAGATTAACAATGAACCCAAAAAAACATAATGTTTTTGATGGAGAGACATGAACCCATAGAAAAAGTTCCTTTCCAAGCAGTTGATTTATATTTACATAGTTCCTTTTCCCTTCAGCGCCAATAAATGATTTGTCACATCGAAAGACCCAAATTTGTTAATTAAAAGTTTGCACTACAAGTGGGACACTCGCGTTTAGATTTTAAAAGGTGCTGGGTTACACGAAAATTGACACATTTTTCATTATCAGCTAAAATAGTACCTTAATGGTGAACATTTAATGAGCACACAACTCATGAAGCAAACATTTTGACAAATGGCATGAATCCACATGGGTGGGAGCTTAAATATTACTGTATTGGCTGGAAAGGTAGCATCCATTTTTCTATAGAGAGAGAATTAGAGAATTTGTGTTTCTTGAACTATACATATATATGCATAAAAACATTAATAGTGAATCAATCTTTTTGAAACAGAAATAAAATGAAGGGCGTAAAAAAAGCTTTTTTTAAAAAAAGATGAATAGAAACGGAGGAAAATAAACCCACTTTTTTTTTAGTTGAAGTTAGGAAGTCAGACTTTGTTAACAACCCCAAAATACAGTTTAATCAAATAATAAAGAATGGAAAATTTACTAAAATGACAAAATAATATTAGGCAAAGAGTAGGTAGGTTATATTGAAAATAAAATATGGAAAAAAACAATGGAAATTAAAGAAAACTACTTTTTAACAATATTAAAAGCACAAAAAGCATTGAAACAAATAGAGATTTCTGATTGGTCAATGATGCAGCTGAATACAGATATGTGATTGGTCAGTGGGATAGCAGAAAACACTGAAAAATAGCCCCCAAAATAAGCTAAGAATTGCATCCAGCCATAACATAACATAATTTCACAGATAACAAAAGCCACAAGTGCCTATCAAAGGTCATCTGCATCTGTCAAAACCTACCCACAAAATGCATCCATAGGATTGTGTCAGATCATACATCTACAATATACAATTAGAAATTAGAACCATACACAGGAATGTGTCAAAAACAAAAAGCATCATCAAGACTTTTCAAAATCCAAATCAATTGTAATATACAATAATAAAAAACTGCATCCACAAGAATAAGTCCAGAATACCCCCCAAAGTTAACCCTCCCTCCCCATATAATAGTATAATCTGCATTTGAATACATTCAAGTTGGGACTGTCTACCATCTCAGATGGCAAACTATTCCAGTAATCTACCACTCTATTGGTGAAAAAAATATTTTCTAACATCCAACCTGCACCTCTGCTTTTGAATTTTTAAGTGGTGACCCCTAGTCCTATTACTACCTTTCAACTCAATAACTTGCTAAAATCCAACTTATCCATCCCAGAACAGATTTTAAAATGCTCAATCATATCTCCCCTCACACATCTTCTCTCAAGTGAGAACATATTTAGTACCCTCAGTCTATCTTCATATTCAAGGTGCTTCAGGGATGGTATTATTTTTGTTGCCCTCCTTTGTACTGACTCTAGCATGTTGATATCATGTCTAAAATGTAGTGACCATGCTTGTATACAGTACACTAGATGTGGCCTAACATATGAGTTATATAGTTTAAGGATAACCTCTTTGCTCTTGTAGCTAACATTCCTGTTAATGTATCCTAGCACCCTATTTGCTCTATTTTTTGCCTCAATACACTGTTTTGAAAACTACAGTGACCTAGCTACTAGTAACCCTAAGTCCTTCTCACCCTCAACTGAATTCAGCCAATGCCCATCCATTTCATAACTAAATTCCCTATTATCCATTCCCATGTTAAGAACTTTGCATTTTTTAAGGTTAAAAGTCATTTGCCACTTCTGAGCCCAAGCTAAAAACTTATTTAAGTCAATCAGCAAAAAATAACACTTTGCTATTTACAGCCTCCCCAAGATCATTTATATAAACTATGAATAATAAAGGGCCTAGAACGGACCCTTGAGGTATGCCACTGATAACATCCCTCCACTGTGACCTCACCCAATTCAGCACAACTCTGTTTCCTGTCTTTTAGCCATTCAGTTATCCAATTCAAAACTTTACCACATATCCCATGCATTTATAATTTGTGAACTAATCTCCTATGTGGAACCTTATCAAAAGCTTTGTTAAAATCTAAGTAAATTACATCAACATTCTCTCCCTTATCTAATTGTTTAGTAAATAATCCATAAAATCCAGTAAATTTGTTAAACACCTGCCACCTCTTCTAAACCCATACTGAGCATTATTTATTAACTTACTATACTCTAGATGGTCAGAAATCCCCTTAACTATTTTATCAAGGATTTTACAAACGATAGAAGTTAAGCTCTCTAACCTAAAGTTATTCAGGTCCTCTTTACTTCCCTTTTTAAAAATTTGCACTACATCCGCTAATTTCCAATCATTAGGTATTTCTCCAAACACTAGTGATCTAGTATATATAACTTCTCAAGAGCTACTGCAATACTATCTACACCTTCTTTGAGTAACCTAGAATGAATGTCGTCTGGGCCAGATGACTTGCTAGTATTTAACTCCAATATAAGCCCTTTAATTATTTCCCTGTTCACATTAACGGTATTCAATACTACTTCCCTTGACCTAGAATTATCATCAATTAATCTATCTTGATTCTCTTGTGTAAATAGTGAAGAAAAATGGTCATTAAGAACTTCTAATGTTTCCTCATCAGATTCTTTCAAAACCCCTTCATATCTAATAGGCCCTATTTTATCACTTTTAAATGTTATTAATTTTATAATAGGTAAAGAATTTCCTTGGCTCTTTATTATTATTTTGAGTTAAATTAATTTCTTCCGCCCCTTTTGCTCTTCTTAATAATTTTATTTAGCTCATTTCTTGTTGACCTATAATGATTTAAATTCTCAAAAGTACTTTCTTTCTGTAATGAGTGCGATGCCCTTTTCTTCTCAGACATTTTCTTAGCTATCTCGTGATTCCACCACAACATCTTCCTACATTTCTTCCTACTAGCCTTCATTAGAATACACTGCTCCTGTACTATGTTTAGTATAGTCTTAAAAATGTCCCACATCTCATAATCTGATTTAGCAAATTTTGTAATTTATTGTAATTTCCCTTATAAAAATTGGGAGTTTTTGTGGAGTTTGTTGATGTTCTACCTCTCACTATTCCCAAGTTAAAATTAACCATCTTATGATCACTCTTTCCCAATGCTTCCCCGCCCGTCAATTCCTGAACTAAGTGATCATCATTTGAAAGAACCAGATCTAAGATATGGTAAACATGAAGATCAGCGGCACGCTCCCAAAAGTTGGGCTTTTTGCCCTGTGCCTGCATATTCATACCCGTTTGGTTAAATAAAAACGTTAATAAAACGTTAGAACATTATTCTATAAACAACTTTGATTATATAGACCCCCTCCAATTGATTGAAACTCAGGATCATCGTAGGGGGGTCCCCGGCAGTGTTTAAAACCCCCATGAATAGTCCCCTTGAATTTACTCCAAAGAGGGGAAACATTTTGGAACACAGACAAAATAGTTTGTCCCATTGTTCGCGTTGCCGATCATAATGTTTACCTAAGATATAGGCACCCCTTGCTGGCTTATTAACAAATTGAGCCAAAAAATTATCTTCAAAGCATTCTATAAACTTACAACTTGCTCTAACCCTTCCTATCATATTTTCCCAGTCCACAGAATTTAAATTAAAGTCACAAAGAATAACTGTATTTACTTCACATCCTTTCCTTATTTTCCTGATCATTAGCTCATCAATACAGTCAGTCTGTAAAAGGCTCCCAAGTGTATTATCCTATTTTTACTGACCCTAATATCTATCCACAGTAACTCAACTTCTTCTAGCTTTATAGAATTATTTAGATTTGAAGAAATGCTATTTCTGATATAAATAATCAACCCACCACCTGTCCTATCTCTCCTTTGACTAATGGACATATCATACCTCTGTAGTTCAAATTCACTCACATTGTCATTAAATTTATTTTCCTTAACCCATGATTCTATTACACATATTATATCGATATCTTCATCAATAATATAACTAAATAACTCGTCTTTCTTATTTCTAAGACTACGAGCATTGGTATAAAGACAACTCAGCCCTCCTATCCCTGAAGCACCTCTTTTAGAATGTATACGTTCCACTCTATCGCCTCTGCATCTCTTTCTTTTCCCTGCCCCACCCTATACTCTTATATTTCACTAACCACTATCAGTAACTAGTTTTCCAACCTGCAAAGACCTAACCACACTAACTCTTGCCACAACACGTCAACCCCAGCCCAGCTTAGATGGAGTTCATTCAATGCATACAATGCCTTATTCCCATAAACCCATTCCAAACATCTACAAACACTAATCCTGACTCTTTACATAGGCCTTTCACATACTCATTCAGTCCAATTGCACAAGACAACCATTCCATCCCCACATCCAATCTCGGAAGCTCACCGGAAACAACGCCTTTTACTCTACTTTCACTTATCATCTCAACTAACCTTTTGTACCCCTCTTGTAACTCACATGAACCCCCTCTTCTTTACATCATTTACTCCCACAAGTGTAATCACAACTGCATTCCTCTCACACCCAAACACCAGACTATCATACCTCTCAGACACATCATTTACACCAGCACCCAGCAAACAAACTCTCACTCACTTCCATTTCCTCGCACTCAACTTCCTATTTGAATATCTAATCTGGGAGTCACCCATCACAAGCACTTCAGTCATCCTCCTAGTTCCCCTAGCCCTAGCACTACCTTCCCTCCTGTTTTCATTCAAACTACCACTTATTTCGCTTTCTGCCGCAACCACATCAGACAAATCACTTTCAACCGCTTCCTCTCTCAGGGCATCAAATCTGTTAGTCAAACTAACGTGTTCCATGTCCCTCAATAGCAATTAACTCATATTCACATGAGTCAAACTCTAGGAGGTGGTATTTTGGGGCTACAATTAATGTTATCGGCTCTGCATGTTTTTTGGAATAATAAAGGCGATAGCGCCGCCTACTTTAGGCTATTTCTGCCCCAAACTCACATTTTTTAGTTACCTTTTGAAGGGCTTGCCTCCCATATCCCCCAATTAATTTTCAGGGTTGCAGCCCCCTATACCCCTCAACTTAAAAAAAATAGTAATATTCCTAATTTAAAAGGCTAACAAGGCTAAATGTCAATGGCGCATTTGCTGTCTAAAATTACCTAATAAATAATCACCCAACAGCAAAGACTAAACCATCTCCACCTTTCACTATTATAATCTTTGCTTTTAAAATGAGGCCATCATCCATACAAAACTCTGAAATTGACTGAGGTATTGACAACAGTCATATTAAAGTCGAACAAGCTTAATGCATAAGAATCATACTCTTTTAACTGCTTGGCTCCAGGGTTGCACCATGTGCAACTGAGGTCATCAGGTAGAAGGGTTGCCAATGTGTCAAAATAATAGTTTATTTTAGCATTAAGAGAAGTTGTGCAATTTTATGCTTAAACAAAATAAACAAAGCATAGAAAAATTCATTACAATACTACCTAATTAATAAAATTGAGTAGAATTGCAGGCACTTACTAAATAATAAAGAAGACACACCCTAAAACAAATACAAAGCCATGATTGGCCACATCAAAAGCTACATCGGCTGTAATAAAGCCTAAATTATAGCCCAGAAATTATGCGCCCTATCGTTTACTGGAATAGTTAGCCACCTGAGACAGATTGTCCAAATTTGAATGTTTTTAAGTGCTAACTTGGGGCGGGGGATTCTGGACTCATTCCTGTGGATGTATATTTATTAGATGAAACCACAAGACCTATGCCATGTTTTTGCAGTAAAAACTACTAATCATCATTTATGGCTTTGGTTAGCCACAGAAAGGACTTATTTTTAAGATACTAGCACTCTTGAGTATGACTCTTATTTGCAGTGCTACTTAACAGCCTACAATTAGATTTGAATGCAAAATTCAATTGCTAAATATCGATATGCCTAGTTTGAATTAAAGCTTTGCGCAGAAAACAGTTTCTAAATAAAAGACTAGCACTTGTTCAAATGTGGATATTAGAAAGTCACATGCCCTTAAATGCACTAACAGAAAATTTGTACTGGGTTTTTTGCCCTTTCCAATCCTTGAATCCATAACTAGCACAACCACCACACACAATTATACCATAAAAACTATAAAAAAAGATGGCGGCAAATAGTTTGAAATGTACAGGAATCTTAAACCAAATCCTATTGGGTAATTAGTAAAGGACGCATTGCCTGCAGATAAAAAAAAAGCCTGGTATTGGTTAAATATCACCACCAGACTTGTGTGCAGGTCGCCTCCACATCTAAAAAAAAAAGTAGGCGAAATAGACCAAAAGTTGAATTTTTAGAATTAAAAACACCCGTCTTAAGAAATTACTTTGTGTTTATTAACTGATGTTTAACAAAGAAAATTGAAAGGATTGAGTGGTGTTGATTAAAAAAAAGTGGAGCTTATGGCACACACACTTGACATTTTGAAAATCTAGCATTTAAGCATATTCTTTACTATATAGACATCCCACATGGCTGAAGAGATAGCATTAATTTCAAAATTTGAAACCTCAAGAAAGTGTGTTTGTTGTACCCATGTCAAACCTTTTGTAATATATCAGCCTATACAGAATGGATTGTTTTGAAATAATAAGAAATAGTTTGTCAAAAAGTAGAATTTTGTTTTATTAAGATTAGTGCAAGATGCTTTTGCTATTTTTTTTAGTGTTTCTCAGCTATCCTACCACCCAAGCAGTGAACTATATTAAATATATCATAGGCCAATCATAAGTATTTATTGTAATTGTTAAGAGTAACAGCGGAGGATTTTGCCTTAAGTTCTTTCACAATGAAGGGCTTTGGCCCCATAGCCCACACCTAAATGTGGTAAGCTGCACCCATCATCCCATAAGGGTAACGGTGATTTTCTTTTCTGGCCCTCATGCCTGACTGGACCCACCACCCCATCCGGCACATCTTATTCTCTTCTCCTTTCTGACACCCTGTCTTCTTACCCTGCTTGCTCACTTTCCATACAACCTTTCCTACAAATTTCTCTGGTTGACCTCTAATTTCACAAGTAGACGCTTACTAGCTTCCTCTCTCCCAACCATCCTGAATTCTGGCTGAGGGAAGTGAGAACAACGCCTCCCCACCCCTGAGCTCCAGGTTTTAGGAGTAAGTTTTTAACAACCTGCTTCATCTCCACCCTCACCTTCCTCACATCCTCTTTCTTCTTTCCCCCGTAAGGGGCGCGACGATTTGCCATTCTGGCCGCCGTGCTGACAGGACTCAGCACCCCGTCCGGCCCCAGCCTAGCCTCTCTTCCTTCCTTCAAAACACTTGTTTCCTCTCTTTTCACAGAACCTCTCCCACAACTTTCTCTGGTCAGCCTCTAATTTCACAGGGTAGATGCTGACCTTCCTTTCAGCCAACCGTCCCGCATCGGGGCTGAGGGGGTGGGGGACAATGTTGCCTAACCCCTGAGCTCCGGTCTGGGGTGGCTGGTTTTTAACTACCTGCTTCATCCCCACCCATACCTTCCTCACATCCCTTTTCCTCTCGTCTTCAAAATCTATCATTTATACGCCGTGTCCAAGGTGGAGACGCCATGCCGATGGACTGCCAGGCCACCAGGCGGGAGGGGTGGTCCCAAATGGCGGCGCCTGGCTCTGCTGGGCCTGTAAGCACCTCTCGCAGTGCGGGCTACTACGAGAGGTGTGCGCTATTGCATCCCGTATTAAAAGAAGGGTCACCATGCCCAATGATGAAAATCACACCAAAAAAACCCAACCCCCAACTTCCCCAAGAACAACGGAGCCGCCCTCGGGCAGCTCCAGCAAAAAAATGGAGGTCCTCCCCCCTGTGCTTGCACAGGGGACCCTCCATATTTCTCTAACCGGAGAGAAGGCTTACTCCTCTCCTTCGCCTACGGGTGCAGGGGACTCCCCCTCACCCCCTTCTCTGGAGGTGCTTTCGGGCACCTCCCTTTTCCCAGCGGCAGTCCCCTCTTTTCTTTCCAAGGGGACTGCCAAGAAAGCCAGCAGGCAGCCCTTAGCCAGCCGCTCCCCATCAAAGCGGCTCGGTAGGGCAAACCCCCTTAGGGGGGAGAGGCAAGCCAGGCCCCTTCGGTCGCTTCCCTCAAAAGACCTGCTGGCAAAAATATTAAACCTTGCCGGGGTCAAGGCCTGTGCCTCCCCAAACAAGACTGGCGACACTGCCAAGGGGACCTGCAATGTCCTGGGAGGGGATGGCCAATTGGAGGCCCCTCCCGTGATAGACATGGTCCTTGAGGAGACCCAGCCTCAGACGGTAGGGCCTTCCATGGGGGGGAATTCGGGCTCGGCGCCAAGCACCGAACCCGAGTCCGCCCCTATGCAAGGTCCTCCTCAAATGGCTGAGGGCTCCGAGGCAGTAGAAGGAGGGGAGGGATCTCCTCCGACAGGTGCCCCTACGACAACCAGGACCTTCTCCATTTCGGAGAGGGACCTGGCTGAGGCCGGTCCATCTGGCCTAGGGGCTTCTGCCGGCAGAGGTGAAAAGCGGATTCATTCCCCGCCCTCCTCTCCAAAAAAGAAAAAGACTCGGGGCTCCTCTCCATCTGCGGGGACGGATGGGTCTGCTGCCACTTTGGTAGGCGACCAAGCCAAGATCGGCACATCCGGCCCCTCTACCCCCTCGTGTGCGGAGCCCCTGACTAAGACCAAGAGTGCACAGGGCGGAGCCTCGATGACATCGGGGCCCCTCATTCAGAGGTTACCTGGCGTTTTCGAGCCCGCTGGCTTCAAACGCTTCCTCGTTATTCGCTCCACTGATGGCACCATGTTGTCCAAGGGCAACATGATCCATCAGAGGAGAGGATTAGCTAGTGCAATTGGTAGAGAGCCGAAGGTAACCCGTTTCTCGGACGGGAGCCTTCTGGCGAATGCGGCGAATCCCGCCGAGGCGGCCAAGATAAGTGCTCTTCGGACACTTCATGGCACCCCGGTGAGTGTGACGCCGCACTCTACCATGAACTTTGTGAAAGGAGTAGTTTATGCGAGGGAACTCGTTGACTACTCCATAGAAGACATCACCCTAGAGCTGGCCGACCATGGGGCGGTCAAGGTCGAACGTGTGATGAGAAAACAGGGAGGGGCCTCGAGACCCACCCCTACACTCTTCGTCACGTTCGACTGTGACAAGCTCCCTGAGTCGGTGCGTGCCGGTTGGTACCGCTACCGCGTGAAGGCATTCGTGCCACTGCCGCGGCGGTGCTATTACTGTCACCGCTTCGGCCACACGAATCGATCATGTAGACGTGCAAAATCGGGGTCACCCGAAGTCTGTGTAAATTGCTCCAAGGTCGCACACGATAAGTCCAAATCGTGTGTGGCCAAGTGTGTCAATTGCGGAGAGCCGCACCCTGCTTCTTCGAAGCAATGTGGTGCATATCTCCTTGAGAAAGAAATCCTGGCCGTTCAGGCCCAGGATCGACTCTCATTCCGCGAGGCTAAGGACTTGGTCCTGGCGCGCCCGGCTCTGCCTGGGACGTCATATGCCTCAATAGTTAGAAAAGCACCCTCTGCTCCTGGCCCATCCAGGCCAACGAGCACGGTTGTTTCCGCGCCCATTCGGAGCCCTTCTGCGGGCTCTACTACACCCGGGCGCTCCCCTGGTAGAGCTGGCGGCAAAAAGGGTTCACACCCAGCCCCGGCTAATACCAGGGCTCCCCCCTCTTCCCCCAGCGTGACCGTTTCCCGTAAGGCGAAACGGCCACGCGCCTCCACAGAGTCGTTAGACTCACAGGAGGCAACACCCCTGAAGATGGTCGCTAGGCCATCTTCCGGGGTTCCTAAAGCTGTTCCCCGAAAGGAGGACAGCAACAAAGGAGCTTCGGCCCCTTCGCCCACGCCCCGAGGTGGAGCGAGTGGCTCGGAGACGGTGGTTCCTCGAAAAGAGGGCCCCCCGCCTCCCAAGCCGCAACGCCCGCCTAAGGTTTCGAGGCGGAGGGAGGAAAAGACTCGCTTGGCGAGCCCAACCTCCCCCAATAAGTCCTCGAAGGCGACAGCGCTTTGTCCGGCCAACAGCGCCCGGGGTTCTGCCCCCGGGAAGCGTACGGCCATTCCCGTGAGGGTCTTCAGTTCGAGGAGGGCCCCCGCGTCTCCTCCGAGCTAGGCCTGGAGGGCATATTCCTTCAATGGAATTGCCGTGGACTCCGGGCCAACTGGGAGGAGCTGCGGAGGCTCGTCTCGTCCCGTTCCCCGTTAGCTATTTTTTTGCAGGAGACCATGCTAGGCGCGTGCCCGCTGCCTGCCCTCCCGGGGTATAAGGGTCTTGCGACCCGACCACCGCGGGATGGCCGGGCTGGGGGATGCGCGGTTTACACCCGGCATGATGTCTCCGTTCTTCCTTTCTCTTTAGATACCTCCTTTCAGGCAGTGGCTGTGCAGCTGCACCTGGATAGGAGGTATACTATCATTTCTGCGTACATTCCACCGTCAGCTGACTTCGACGCGGGGGACTTCCGCCGCGTCGTGGCACGGTTGCCGAGGCCCTATCTCTTGCTTGGAGATCTGAACGGCAGGCATCCTCTCTGGGGAGATTACTCCATAAATCCCAGGGGACAAGTCCTTGCCGATCTGATCGAAGAGCTTGAGATGGGTGTCCTAAACGTGGATGAGTTTACGCATCACTGTCCGAGAACCGCTTCATTTTCTTGCCTTGACCTATCTTTGTGCTCTTCGGATGCACAGCCTGATTTTGATTGGGGGGTGGTCGATGACCTCCATGGTAGTGATCACTTTCCCATTCAAATATCATTTTCAGGGCAACTGCCGCCTGAGAGACCACCTCGGTGGTGCTTGGCGCGGGCGCGGTGGCCTGCATTTCAGGAAATGACTGAATTCTCTATCTCAGTCGAGGAGTTTAGGTCGGTAGATGAGGCCGTTGAGTTCTCCGGCAACCTCATCGCCGTAGGCCTGACTACTATTCCTAGGACGTCTGGCCGTTTTGCACGCCGACCACTCCCATGGTGGTCGGCCGAGTGTGAGACGGCCCTCAAACAGAAGCGTTATGCCTACATGCGCTATAAGCGCCGCCCGAACGATTTCACTGTCGCTGAATTTCGTCGGGCTAGGGCTAGGTTCCGGTATATTTCGAAGCACGCCCGCCGCTCTTCTTGGCGGGCATACGTGTCTTCACTTAACGGGAAGACCCCTTTAGCTGAGGTGTGGAAGCGAGTCAAAAGGATTCGGGGCAAGTTCTCGCAGGACCCCCCTCCAGGAGAATGGGACCGCAATCTCGGACCCCGCGTCCGTGGCGGAATCCTTAGCGACCGCTTTTTCCGCATTCTCTAGCCGTGATGCTGCTCCGCCAGCATTCAATGCACGTCGTGATGTCGCGGAAGGCCGCCGGCTGGACTTTACCTCCAGAGGCGGAGAACCCTTCAACGACAAGTTTACTGTGAGTGAGTTGCGTTCCGCTCTCGCTTCTTGCGCGGACACCGCCCATGGTCCGGACGATGTCCCGTACGCCATGCTTCGACACCTGGGTGAGCGAGGCATGGCCTTTCTGTTAGATTTGTTCAACAGGATCTGGGTGGAAGGTCTTCTCCCAGACTCCTGGCGAATCGCTACTGTGCTCGCCTTTCGCAAGCCGGGGAGAGATCACTCTACTCCGACCGGTTTCCGCCCAATCTCTCTAACCTCTTGCGTGTGCAAGTTGATGGAGAAATTGGTAAATGTTAGATTAGCCTATTTCCTGGACAGCGGAGGCCATCTGTCTTCTGCACAGTGCGGCTTCCGTAAGTTCCACTCCACGTCGGATGCTCTGCTCCGACTGGAAAGTGCCGTCTGCGAGGCTTTCCTTCGTAGACAGCACTACGCCACGGTGTTTTTTGATCTGGAGAAGGCCTATGATACCGCATGGCGATACGGTATCATGGAGACTCTCCACACGATGGGGGCGAGGGGACGCCTCCCAATTTTTATATCTGAATTTTTGCGAGATCGTCGATTCCGCGTACGGGTGGGGGGAGCCCTCTCCGGCCCAAAGGAGCAGGAAGAGGGTGTCCCGCATGGAAGTGTCCTCAGTGTCACACTCTTTGCCCTGAGCATCAACGGCATCACCTCGGTGCTGCCGGAAGATGTTCTCGCTACGCTCTACGTGGACGACCTTTCGATCTCTTTTGGCGCGGCCCAGATGCCAACTCTGGAGCGTCGACTCCAACAGGCATTGAACCGCGTCTCTCGCTATGCCGAAGCGCACAGGTTTCGGTTTTCTTTGGCCAAGACTAAGGTGGTGCACTTCTGCCGCCATCCACGGCTTCACCCCGACCCAGATTTGTTTCTTAATGGGGTGCGCCTGGATGTGGTTGAGTCGCACCGTTTCCTTGGTCTTGTATTCGACTGACGCCTCACCTGGGAGGCTCATATTCGCAGCCTTAGGGTCTCTTGTACCCGCGCCATGGACATTCTCCGTTCCGTGACGTTCAGCGCTTGGGGCGCTGATAGGGCTACCGCCTTACTTTTTTATCGATCCTTTGTTCGCTCGAAGCTCGACTACGGATGCGAGTTTTATGCATCCGCAGCCGAGCGTTTATTGCGGAAGGTGGATTCGATCCACCACACCGGCCTTCGCCTTGCGACCGGTGCCTTCCGCACTTCCCCCATTGAGAGCCTGTTGGTCGATGCTGGGGAGATGCCACTCGCTCTGCGCCGCGTGCAGTGCATCACTCGCCTGTACGCGCGAGCCCGGCGCCTCCCTCAGTCGCCAACAGCTCTCACTGCATCCGCAGCTGATCTCGATGGTGCCTATGCCGCCGAGAGACGCCAGTCATACCCTAAGCCCTTTGGGTTTAGGGCCAGGAAACTCCTTCGAGAGGTAGATATAGCTCTCGGGCCGGTGGCGCCCCTGGTTCTGCCCAGGACGCCACCCTGGAGGGTACCACATTTGGCTATTTGTCGCCACGCCTCTGCTCCCAAAGCTTGTACTGCGCCGGGAGTATTGCGTTCGACCTTTTTGGAGCACACATCGTGTCACGCTGGTACCGTGCCAGTGTATACGGATGGCTCCAAGTCCCAAGAGGGGGTCGGCTTCCACGCCGTATCCCCTCTGTTTGAAGTCAGCGGGGCTCTACGAGGCGCTGCGTCTGTCTTCACGGCCGAGCTG
Source organism: Ceratothoa steindachneri (assembly GCA_963969495.1). Lineage (NCBI taxonomy): Eukaryota > Metazoa > Arthropoda > Malacostraca > Isopoda > Cymothoidae > Ceratothoa > Ceratothoa steindachneri. The sequence goes on from OZ018334.1 coordinate 14,235,987, forward strand.
GTGGCAATACACCACTCGGTACGGGAGATTACGCGACGTGCCCGGTTCGGAGACCGGATTGTGATCTATAGCGACTCACAAAGCGCCCTGAGTGCTCTTGGGGCATTGGAATCTCCGCATCCCCTGGTTCGCGATATCCGTGACGCCACGGTTTTGGCGAGCCGGGCAGATGTCGAGATTATCTTCTGCTGGGTTCCTGGACATGTAGGAATTGCGGGGAATGAGCGCGCCGATGAGGGCGCCAAAGAGTCCGCGAGGACTCTGCGACCGGACCAGCGTTTCGCTCTTCCTCACACCGACTACATGGCAGGAATACGGGCAGCTCTTCGGACTGCTTGGCAAAGAAGATGGGAGACGGTCGAAGGGAACTTAAAGTTGCGTGCCATTGCGCCGCGACTGTTCCCATGGACCTATCCCCCAATGCCGCGGTGGCTTCAGGTTGCTTTCTGTCGTCTCCGAATCGGACACACTCGTGTGACGCATCGCTATCTGATGGAGCGCTCGCCTGCGCCCTATTGCAACGACTGCGTCGTCCCCCAGACTGTTCGGCACATTCTTGTCGAATGTCCCAGTCTGGGTGATCTTCGCGTACGATACCTGTCCCAGTACCGGGATGGGCGGGGTCGCTACCGCCTGTCCCTTGTGCTTGGGACAGATTCGTGCACACTGACTTGTGGACTTGTTGACTTCTTGGGGGAGGCCGGCCTTCTCCCTATTATTTAAGCAAGGTTTGTTTTGTTTTTTTTGTTGTTTTTTTGCATTTGTTTTTTTTTTTTTTTTTTTTTTTTTTTTCTTTAGTTGCACGCTCCTGCGCCGGGGGGACCTCTCCCCGACGCACCAGCTTGCTTCCTTTCCCCCTTTTGGGGTGTTGTTTTTTTTTTCTCTTTAATTTCATTTTAAAGTAGCCTAGAACTAGGCCAGTTTTAATACGGCGACTAATGCCCAAGTAGGCAGTCGCCAGATGAGCTCTTAAAAAAAAAAAAAAAAAAAATCTTTCTTCTTTCACTGTCTATCAATTTTATACTGAGCCTAAGGTAAGCCGCCAGGCCAGTAGGTTGGAGGTGTAGCCTTGAATGGCAGCATCTGGTTTTGCCAGCCCCTTCACCCCTCGCAGAGAGGGCTACAATGCGGGGTGAATAGCGTATGTGTCATACTAAATATAAGGTCACCATACCCATATATAAAAACATTAATGCTTTCCCTCTACCATCACCGGAGCCACCTTTGGGCAGCTCCACTGACAAAAAGGTCTCCACTCCTGTGGTTTCTCAGGAAACCCTTCAAAACTCCAACTGGAGAGGAGTCTTACTCCTCTCCTATGCCTACGGATGCAGGGGACTTCCTCTTTACAATGGCATTATTCCCTTTACTTTCGCAGGGAACTGCCAAGAATGCCTGCCAGTGACACATAAGTATATGCTGCTGGTTGGAATAGTAACCTCATTCAGAGGATACCTGCCATTTTTTGAGCCCCTAAGCTTCAAACTCTAATTTGCTATTCGCCCCACTGTTGGGAGCTTGTTGGCTAAGGGAACATGATTTCATCAAAAGAGAGCTCTACCTAGCATGATTGGTAGAAAGCTGAAGGTGGACCAGTTTCTCGGATGGGAGCCTTCCAATGGGACCATGATTAGTACCCGTTAGACACTTGATGGCACACTTTTGAGTATAATGCCACACTCTACCATAAACTTTGTAAAAGGAGTGGTTTATGCGAGGAAACTCTTGGATTAATCCATAAATGACATCACCTTAGAGCTGGCCAACCATGGAGCAATCAAGGTTGAATGTGTGATGAGAAAACAGAGAGGGGCCTCGAAACCCAACACTACAATCTTCATCACATTCAACTGTGGCAAGCTCCCTTACTCTGTGCATGCGGGTTGGTATCGCTACCACCTTCAGGCATTCATGCCACTGCTCTAAAGCTGGAGATGCTACTACTGCAACCACTTTAGCAATACCAAAAGGGCTGTCGAGCTGATACCTAAATCTCCCGCTCCAGCTCTAACAGTTTTAAATTTACTGGCTCCAGCTCCAATGTTTTGAAATTTGTCTCCAGCTCTGCCTCCCATCTTTATTTCATCTCACCATATATTAATGATTGATATAGTTTACTGAAATTGTACTTTGCTCAGTTCTATGAATAGGTCATAATAAATGGCTATTAATCTAAATTCTAATGACTATACTTTAGTCCCTCATTTATCGCAGGGGTTAGCCCCCCCCCCCTCCCCTGTGAAAAGCTGCGAAGTCCCAATCTGAATATTTGTGAGATCATCAATTTTGTGTATGGATGTGGCCAGCCCTTTCCAGCCTAATGTATCAGGAAGACATTGTCCCGCAGGAATGTGTCCTCACTGGAAGATATTTTACTTTGACGACCTATTGATCTCTTTTGGCAAGGCCCAGATGCCAACTCTGGAGCATAGATTACAAAAGGCATTGAACCGTGTCTCTTGCTATCTTGAAGTGCACAGACTTCTGTTTTCCTTTACCAAGACTAAGGTGGTGCACTTCTGCCATCATCCACAGCTCCACCCTGACAGACTTGTTTCTAAATATGGTTTGCCTGGAAGGAGTGTTATATTACCATTTCCTGGGAGACTCATTCTCACCCTCAGGACCTCTGGTACTATGGTTATTATTTAGTCTGTGATGCTCAGCACCTGGGGTGCTGATAGGGCTACTGCCTTACCTTTTTATTGATCCTTTGTTCCTTTGAAGCTCAACTATGGATGTGAGTTTTCTGCATCTGCAGCCGAGCATATATTGCAGAAGGTGGACTCGATCTACCATACCTGCCTTTGCCTGGGAACCAGTGCCTTCCACACGTCCCCCATTCATAGCCTACTTGTTGCTGATGGGGAGATGTCACTTGCTCTGCAATGTGCACTGTGCATTATTCGCTTGTATGTTCGAGCCCTGCTCCTTGCTCAGGTGCCAACAGCTCTCACTGCATCCGCAGTTGATCTTGACGGTGCCTATGCTGCCGAGAGATGAGTCATACCCTAAGCCCTTTTGGTTTAGGGTTTTTAGAAACTCATTCATTTATATTAATAGAGGGGTTTGAAGGCACTTTCTCCTTAAAGCTAAAAATGCAATGTATGTTGTAAAATTATTTAGTCTTTAATATACTATTTAAACTGGAGCTTCAGTTTGTATGATTACTTTGTTCCAGGGATTAGGTCAAAAACTTAGAAATGACAAAACCAAAATATTACTTCCCATTTAAATACAAGTAGTATAATTAGAAATAAGTTTTTCTGGGGCCTAAATAGCTACCCTCACAATTTAAAAAAAAATCAATATTTTAATGCAAATAAAAATTATAGTGTTATTTAATAATAATACAGTACCTCTAAGTTATAATTCCTGAAAAATCCTCCCAATAAATTAAGAGTCTATATTAGTCAAGGCTTTAATAACATCTGTTTTATTAGCCTGTTTATTTTTTACTTTCCCTCTCCAGGCTGTTATGACCTAACCATATCTTTTGCAACATCAGTCACTCATTGTTCTGTTCATTCATTGGTATACATTTTTGATTCAAAAGTTGATCCTGTGTTTGTTTGGCGATGCCAGGGCACTCTAAAGTTATTGCCATAAAAAAATAAATTTAACATATCAGAAAATTAACAAAAAGAATAGCAATTTTCAAATACTACATCCGGCAAAACTATATTTTGTACAAGACTTATGCCAATTTAATCAGCCATGTGTAAAAGCACTTAACACAAATTTGTGACCACACCAAAAGATATTTTTTGGTTGAAAACCAACAATGACAAATACTGACTGATATGTATAAAAACTGAAGGTTACTGTAAATTGTGTCATTATGTTTCACATTAATAGTTTAAGAATGAGTTTTATAAAATATTATAACTAAGGTGTGACATTTAAAAGTTTATTACCTCATATTTACTTTTTATGAAAAGTTAATAGCTCCACATCTCCGGAACCATAAGCTAAATGGTACTATTTACCTTTTCTCATTCATGTCAATAAACATTAATTTTAATGTGGAATGACTCTAAATCAATCTCATCCCAACAATCACCTACAGGAAAACTACCTCCACCCATCCTCAAAATTAATCACAAGCCCAGTCCTACCAGTAGTAGCATAATAGCTTTAGTCTTCCCTCTCCAATTCACAACTTATTAAGACACATCTACTCTACCCTGTACTCATAGACACTTAAACAACTTCCCACCAAACGAGACTAAATGAGCCACCACTCAGAGAAATTACCACACATGTCAGAAAGAGCACTTATAGCGCAAATAAGCTCCAGCAACTCAACTCTCCTCCAAAAATACAGATACGTTAATTAACTAATGAGGCAATGAATTGAATTTATGATGAGATTGAAGTAACTTTGCCTTTATTTATTATAGGATTTCTTCAGAGGTTACAAAAATGGAAGAAATGAAAAAGGAAGTTATTGAATATCCTCTTAATTTTCATCTAGATGATAAAAATGTAAGCATCTCAGGATTTTCTTATATGTATTAGCATTTAACATCATTATTTTATATGCATTTTAGTTAATATACTTTTACCTATCTAATGATAAACTTGTAAATCTTTACTTGTGTATAGTTACAGAAAGTACATTATTTATCTTTTTATATTAGGATATTTATAAAGAAACCACCATCAAAGGAATGAAGGAAGAGCTGTCTGATTCACATCATGGAAATGAAGTAAAATTGATCACAGATCAAGAACGAGCAGTTGTTGATGGTTCTAATGAATTGCTGTTAAAGGAATGCCCAGTCAAAGAGGTAGTTACAATGAGATGCTTGTTATAATATTTAGCAATGTTTCCATGGCAGCTTAATCTCTCTACAACCTATATTGGTTAAAAAGAAATAAATTGAGAGGGTTGAATTTTATCTAGTCCTTTATTGAAAGCCATTTCATGGGAATTTTTAAGATAGTCTAAGTGGTCTAAGGCACTGTTTAACTTGAGATAAAAGTGGTGCTTGCTTCTCAGTGTTCTTGTTTTGATCATTATCCCTGCATGAATATTTTGTAATAAGGAAAACATTTTCCCTAAAAAAATGATTTATCTATTTCTTTCTGGTATGACTCATTCTATTTCATCATTCTCTCCCCTCCATCCCGTAAGAGTCATTGATTTGCTTTCCTGCCCCAGTGCTGATGGGACTCTGCGCATCCTCCTGCCAGGCCTTCACTCTGGAGTTAGGGGGTCACAAAACCCTTATACTGGGGGAATGTAGGCAAGCAGCAGTCACCCAGCATGGTCTCCTGCAAAAGATAGATTAAAGAAAATGGGAGAAGATGAGCCTCTGCAGCTCCTACCGTTTGGCTGGTAGTCTGCACCATGTCAATTGAAAGAATATGCCTTCCAGGCTTAGCTTTGAGGAGATGCAGGGGCCCTCTTCAAAGAGAAGACTACCACGGGGATGGCTGTCCACTTCTGAGTCTGGGGCCTGTTTGCCTTCTAGCTTATATTAAGGGAGGTTGGGCTCACCATGAGAATCTGTGCCTACTTTTTCCTCAAAACCTAGGCAGATGGGGCAGCTTTGTAGGTGGGGGGGCCTCTCCTTTGGAGGATCCACTATCTTTGAGTCATGCAGGCTAGCACTGGGTGTGGGCGTAAGAGCTGAATCTCCTTTTGGAAGCAGCTTTAGAAACACCAGAAGAAAGCCTCCTGACCAACTTTAGGGGTGTTGCCTTCTGCAAGTCTAAGGACCAGCTGTACCAGGGAAGCGGCCAGGGTGTGTAGAATCCGCAAAAGGGAGATATACACCGCATTGCTTCAAAGAGGCGGGATGCGGCTATCCACAATTCACACACTTGGCCACACACAATTTGGAGTCATCATGTTTGGCCTTGGAGCAACTTACACAGACTTTGGGTAACCTCAACTTTGCACGTCTAAGGGAGTGATTCATATGGAAGAAGAATTGGCAGTAGTACCACCTCTGCCGAAGTGGAATGAATGACTTCATGCAGTAGACATACACCAGTGCACAACTCAGGAAGCTTGTCACAGTTGAACAAGACAGAGTCCAGGGGGTGGGTCTCGAGGCCCCTCCCTGTTTTCTCATCACACGTGCGACCTTGGGTCACTCTATGCTGCCATCTATGGTCTAGTCCATGAGTACCCTCACATAAACCACTCCTTTCATGTGGTTCAAGGTGAGTGCATGGCGTCACACTCACTAGGGTGCCATCAAGTCTCCAAAGGGCCTCCAAAGGGCACTACTAATTATGGCCATCTTGGAGGGATTTTACACATTCGCTAGGAGGCTCCTGTGCAAAAAACGGGTCACCTTCGGCTTTATACTAATAACACTAACTGGTGGTCTCATCTGATGGATAATGTTGCCCTTGGCCAACATGCTGCCATTAGTGGAGTTAACCAGAAAGCGTTTAATGCTCAAAAATGTCAGGTAATCTCAATGAGAACCTCCTTTCAGGCAGTAGCTGTGCAACTGCACCTGGATAGGAGGTATACTGTTATTTCTGCATACATTCCACTGTTAGCCAACTTTGACGCAGGGGACTTCTGCTGCATTGTGGCAAGGTCAAAGAAGCCCTTTCTCATACTCAGGGATCTGAACGGTAGACACTACTTCTAGGGAGACTACTCAATCAATCCCAGGGGTCAGGTCCTTGCCTACCTGATTGATGAGCTGGAGACGAGTATCCTAAATGTGGATGAGTTTACGCTTTACTGTCAGAGAACCTCTTCATTTTGTTGTCTTGATCTCTCTGCTCTATGGATGTACAGCCTGATTTTGGGTGGGCGGTAGTCAATGAGTTCCATGGTAGTGATCACTTTCCCATTCAAATATTTTCTGGGCCACTGCCCAGGCATTTAGGTCAACATTTCACAAAATGACTGATTTCCTAAATCTGTCTTAGTTGATGAGTTTAGGGTGCTGGATGAGGCCATTGATTTATTTTTCGGAAACCTCTTTACCGTGGGATTAACTACTATTCCTTGAATGTCTGGTCATTTTGCATGCCAACCGCTTCTGTTGTGGTTAGCCGAGTGTGAGACTGCCCTCAAACAAAAGCTTTATGCCTATATGGAGACTCCACACGATTGGGGAAATAGGACAACTCCCAATCTTTATATCTGAAATTTTGCAAGATTGTGGATTCTGCATAAAGGTTGGAGAAGCCCTTTCTGGGCCAATGGAGCAGGAAAAGAGGTTCCTGCACGGAAGTATCCCAATCTTTGCCCTGAGCATCAACGGCATCACCTCGTTGCTGCCAGAAGATGTTCTTATACTCTTCGTGGATGACTTTTCAATCTCTTTTGGTGTGGCCCAGATGCCAACTTGATCAAGCATTGAACTGTGTATCTCGCTATGCCGAAGCACCCAGGCCTTCGTTTTTCTTGTCCAAGACTAAGGTGGTGCACTTATGCTGCCATCCAAGGCTCTACCCTGACCCAGACTTGTTTCTAGATAGGTTTTGATTAGAAGTGGTGGACTCTCATCCTTTCCTTGGTCTTGTATTTGACAGATGCCTGACCTGTGAGGCTCCTATTCGCAGCCTTAGGTGGTCTTGTATCAGTGCCATGTATATTCTTCTCTGCGTTACATTCATTGCATGGGGCGCTGATAGGGCTACTGCCTTGCTTTTTTATCGATCCTTTGTTCGTTCAAAGCTCAACTATGAATGTGCTTTTTATGCAGCCACAGGCAAGCGTGTATTGGGGAATGTGAACTTGATTCAGGCATTTGCCTGGCAACCTGTGCCTTCCACACATCCCTCATTCAGAGCCTAATTGTTGTTGCTTGGAAGATGCCACTAACTCTGCGCAGTTTATAGTGTATTATTCTCCTGTATGCGCGAGCTTGGTGACTTCCTCAGTCGCTAAATAATCTCACTGTATCCACAGCTCATCTCAACAGTGCCTATGCCACTGAGAGACATCAGTCCCACCCTAAATGTTTGGGTTTAGGTTTAAAATCAGCAGGCCTCTGTCAAGTGCTACGTATGTCTTCACAGCCAAGCTGGTTGCAATACACTGTAGTGGGCCACGAATCTACACTCTAGCCCCAATCTATCCAACCCGCTTCCTACACTAAGTCAGATGTGAGAAATCAAGGGAAAAATGAAACAGATTGCATATACAGTCCTTTATTTACAAAAACAGGGATATATATATATATATATATATATATATACAAAGAAAAATGGCAATCCTACGCAGGATGGGCAATAAAAAAACTCAGACCATAAAAAAATTGGGTTTTATTCTCATTTTTTGGGGGGGCCTTTTCAAGTGAAATTTGAAAAAACCTTTGTTTTTTTTTTCAAGAAATGAATACTACTTATCATTATTTTATTGAAAATTCATTTTTATGTTTATAATTTCAACAAATATGTATCAAATTAAGGTTATTTCTCTGATACTGACCCATAATAATTCATCTCTCCTTCTAAAGGTTATGGTTATTACGGGTACCGACAATTCTCGATCACTGCTCTGTTCTTACTATAATATAATTATTAAACTAAGTAATTATCAATATTATATAAAAATAGAGATAGCTATTATTTTTCTATGTTATTTTAATACTTGTAGCATTTGTTTTTTGAAAAACCCAAGATTTGAAAAAACCCAGAATAAAACTCTGGTTTTATTGAGCTTTTCAAAATTTTGGGCTTGTTGCCAACCCTGAACCTACGTATGTATACTACCAATCAGAAGAAAAATATTTATCCCTAAAAATACAAACAACCAAAACAAGAGAGGCTTTTATTTTACATGGTACCACGCTTTCTAGGGGTTTAGGGTTCCCTGGGAAAAGTCTTGCCAACTGCCACTCGTATAGACAAAATGTTGTTGCACGCATTTAAAAGGGCCTGGCGCCTCAGAGCTCAATATGATATAAAGTGATCCAGTTGCGTTTCAAGGCGATTTAAAAGCCCTCTGTCCAAACAAATTATTATGGATATTTTATAAGTTCAATTTAAATTATTGCAAATTTTGCAAAATCAGCCACTCTTTACAAAAGGAATACTTTCTTAAAATTTTAACAAAATAATAGTGACTTCTCGAAAGAGAATTTAAAAAAAAATAAAACATGGAATCTACAATACCTATATATTATATATATATTAAAAAAAAACAACTTCCCATTCACACTCAGATTCTTACAGAAGGAGAGAGAGGTCTGCTAGAAAGGGGGTGGGAGAATGGCCTTACAAACACTCTCACATTCGCTCCACCACACCTCTCCTTCCTTAAGCCATTCAACCACAGTCACTCACAATACACTCTCAATCCTTACTCATGGTACCATTTATACTCAATCATGCCCTTCTGCACCCATTCACACTTGTCTAGAGGTCCCTGGCTGCTCATAGCAATCTGTTGGGGTCTTTGTCAGTCGTCCTGTCAGTCTGCTCATCATTATCGATCATGATGTCCACTATTCTCCACATAAAACTCACCATTCGTAAAATGCGAAAACTCAGCCATACTAAGTTCATTCTGCCCGAACACACTATCATTCATACTGTTCTCAAAACCTGAAAAATTAGCCACAGGCAGCTCACTCATTCGTCTACTTACATCAGCCAAATCACCCACCTGCTTATGCAAACACTCAATCTCTTTCAAGCTTCCCCATACCAGAAAGACTGCTCAGACTTACTTTCATTTGTACTTGCATTCTTCATTTCACTCTTCTTTGCACGCTTTCTACTCCTCAAGACCAAGACAAGCTCTTTCCCAGACAGATCTATACTATCACACTCCATCTCATCATCATGCACCTTATCTCTCTGCACAGTTCATACACCGGATGGCTCACCAGGTAGTCAGGAGGTTCTCTCCACCTTCTCAAGTAACTCTGATGAGCCTGCACTCTCTCAGTGACACCTTCATTCAAACTCCCCAAAACATATGTCACACCATTCTCCCAGACACAACTCTATTCGGACCTTCAAACTTTTAACTCATCTTCGACACATTCAACCTACCTTTTACTTCTTTTCCCTTCAATACTTTTGCACCAATTTCAAATGAACTAAACCTTTCATGCCCTTCACGCCATACACACTGTTCACTTTCACTCAAACGAAACCTATCTTTCACTCGCCTTTCAAAATTCATAACAAACTGACACGAGGACATCCCAGTTGCACTATGCACCATCAAATTATATGTCCATAACACTCTACCCAACCATACATCCCAAAGTTGTACTCATCATTCTCAACATCTCACTCAAGGTCCTAATTGTACGTTCAGTCAACCCATTCGAAGACAGTACATACGGAGTTGTTCTTACATGCTCCACACCATTCTCTCTCAACATTCTCTCAAACATTTCACTTGCAAACTCAGGCCTATTATCACTCAGACATCTCCTAGGCTTCCCTACACACATAGGAAAAAACAACTGCTCAACCACATGAGCAACAGTCACACTCCTTTTATCTCTCACAACTGCCGCATATGCAAACTTACTTTTATGATCAATCATAACAAACATGCCAACATTCCCAGCACTTGTACATGCTAAATACTCACGATCAATCACTACCAATTCAAATGGTTTTTTTGCATCAACTTTCAACATCGGCAGTTTCACTAGCACACCTTGCACCTTTTGCTTCTGACACCTTTCACACGTAGTTGCAACATCATTCACAACGGTCCTCAGAAACGGATGGAACACACGCTCCTTCATACACTCCCACAGCTTAAACTTACCCATATGCCCATAATTATCATGCATAACTTTCACCAGACCAATCATACCCACCAAGGACATCACAGGTACATACATATCATCCCCATCCTTCATATGCTTCACAAAATATACATCCATACACAAAACAAAATCCTTAGCATACCTTTTAAAATCACTCAAACACTCAGGCCATTCATTCAAATCAACACGCATCATCACACACCTCTTCAACTCACTTGACAAAAGGACACATCTCTTGCATCTCTAGAATATCATCACTTAAAATCTCATTCTCATCATCCATGACCAATTCAATCATACCGCAAAATTTGACAACATTCTTCGCACACTCATTCAACCTCGTCACCTCACATTCACCTTTCATAACAAAATCCTTATCAGCATCCAAAGACAAATCATTCAATCTCATAAAGTCTACACCAAGCAAGAAACAACACGGCATTTGCTCATCTTCAGAATCACCAAGTCATGCTTCACATTCACACCATTACCCAAACTCACTCTCAGACTAACCTGTTCCCATGCTACTATCATTCCATTCCCCAATCCACCTACCCGTAACTTCACAGGCTTACGCTCGCAACATCTAAACTCATCATACTTACTCAGAATCCTCTCGTTCACTAACGACACTTGTGCTCCAGTATCAATCAAACGACAGAAAAAACTTTCACTCTCGCTTCCATCATATCAGGTCTTCCATGTTAGCAATACACAGAAGGAACAACCACACTGACATCCACGCCGTCATCAATTCCCACATCATCACTCACCACAGACTTATCTTCATCCAGACAATCATTCTTCTCCCTCATATAGCAACACTTTTCAATCACCCAATTGTAATGCACACTGCTCAAACACTGCAGATGTACCACATTAGCATTCAAACCCTTCACTTTCTCATCCTTGTACACAATCGGCTTCTCACCACCAAAGTGCACATAAATAATCACTCCATACAAACGACTCACTACAATTAACACTTCCTGAAGCGGCGGGACCCTGGCATACACATCGCTCTCAATTCTTTCATAAAGTTCCGCAACCTCGCCATACCAATACTCTCAGGCTTTCTACATACTTCACTCATTACCTCCTTCCTTAATTCATCCACACTATCGGGGACTCTCACATCTACTCTATCACTCTTCAAATCTTGCAAACCTTTCCATACTCTATTAAACAAGGAATCAGCACCACCCTTATTCTTCTTTCCATTCATAATCCCTTTCGGCAGATACTCAGGATCACTCACGCCACACACATTTTCAGCATTCGTACCAGGATACCTTGACATCAAATCAGCCACTCCATTCCATTTACCAGGCAGGTACGCAATCACAGTCAAAGTCACTCAAATCTTCCAAAGTCCTCATAATCCTAATATCAGCCCATTTCATACATTGCAAATACACAAGAGGTTTGTGATCTGTTTTAATCACGAACCTCACACCATACAAAAACGGACGCAGCACTTTCAAACAATACATTATCGCAGCCAACTCTCGCTCCACAGTCGAATACTTTCACTCTGCCGCATTCATAGCCTTGGATACATACCCAATTATTCGCCTGACATTCTCTCCATTCAAACGCTGCTCTTGCATCAGAAAAACTCCTAAACAGTACCCACTCTCATCCGTATAAAATTCAAGCATCTTAGCATTCACACTATAATCTGGGTATGCCAATTCAACATCTTCAGCCGCTGCCTCTTTCAGTCATACGCTTCATTCATCTTATAATTCCACCTAACAATCGTACTTCCTTTCTTACCCATCCACTCAGTCAGAGGCTTACTCACACCCAAACAATCTTGTATAAACTTTCGCTGAAACTCAATCAATTCCAGAAACGACTTCAGCTGCTACACAGTTACCGGTTTCGGAAACATTCGCACTTTTTCAACATAGTTCGGCGACTTTCGCAACCCATTCTCACTCAACAGATACCCAAGGAATTCCACTTCTTTCTCAAACCATTCACACTTCACTACTTTCACCTTCACACCAACACTCTCCACTGTTCTCAACACATCTTTCACCAATCTCATATGCTCCTCAAAACACTGTCATAATCAAAATATCATCTATAAACACAATCATATTCTTACTCACAAACTTAGTCAACACAACATTCATTGCCCGTTGGAAGGCACCGGGATCATTAGCCAACCTAAAGCTGAGGTTCCGGAAATGATAATGCCTTTTTGTGGAAGAGAAGGCAATTACCGACCAGCTTTCCTCAACAATGGGTATCTGGTAATACCCCCGTACCAGATCCAGCTTTGTAAACCACTTCATCCCATGCATACTATACACACACTCAGATACCACACACATCGGAAACCTCTCTTTCACAGTCCTTTCGTTCACCTTTCTATAATCCACACACAGATGCAATCTTCCATCCGGCTTACGTACAGGAACAATCTTACTATTCCATGCACTCTCACTTTCTTTAATCACCCCCAATCGTTCTAATTCCACACACTGCTCAATCACATCAGCAACCGGAAGCGGGAAATGTTTCGGCTGCTGATAGATTGGGGTGTCCTCCAGGACAATCTTGAATTCCGGAATCTTCACAACCACAAAGTCCAGATCGCCCTTACTGAGGACCCCCTTTCGTTCAAACAGCATTCGATACACATCCTCCCTTTCATACTCAGTCAAACTTTCATCTAATTTCACCATCCTTTTCACTTCATCATACGTCTACTCAAGTTTTTTCATTCACAACATTCACCCCGACATCAATATAATCATCCACACTTGCTTCACTTACAGTGGAGAGGTGACCCACCACATCGCCAACTTGGATCCCTCTCACCTGCCCGTTCACTCTGGGGTCCACCTGCACACATACAAAAGGATCATTCATTCTCATCAAGCCATCAAACACAAGCAACATGCCTTACCTTATAATATGCACCCTTTCCATCCAATAACACAGTGTTCTCACCCGCATTCAAACTCATCCTTACTCTAATTCACTCTGACAGACACCCTTTCACCCTTCACAAGCCTTACACTCTCCATAGCAGTCACCTCAATACCGCCAAACACAGTCCTCAAAACACTACCATCTTTCCCTACATACTCGTACAACTTATACGCCCCATTTTTACCAATCTTTCTGTCAATCTGATCAGTCGCAGGATGCACAACCATACGTTTCACTTTCATAAAATCATACCCCAAAATCACACCATACTCACTATTCACCTTATCAATCACAGATAATTCACACTCATTCATTAACATACGATGCATTCGAACAGCTGACTTTATCATTCCAATCACAGGTACTTTCATACCACCATCCTACCAAACTACCTTTACACTCATACAGGAGGGCTTTATCACTCAGCTTGTCATACATGTCCTTATATACCAAGCTCGTCTTGCACCCAGAATCTATCAAAGCCAAACACTCAATCCCATTCAATTCATCCTTCATACTCAGACACTCGTACTACTTACCAGACAGCACTTTCACACTAGACAGACTTACCAACACATTACTCGCACTCATGCACCCAGAGGATACTTCACCAGGTTCCCTCTTACAATTTAGTTTCCTTCTTCTGACTTTCCATTCACACCTTACCCCATTAGTCTAATCTAATCCTTTCCCTTTGACCCACTCTTCCTTCCTCTTTTGCGTTCCACTCTCTTTCATTCTCCGTCCTTCCTATCACTCACAATCATCCTATCCTCTCTAGACTCGCACGCACTCCCATTGATCCCATTAATCTTATTCCCTTCGGTCGGAGCATGGATCAAGGTGGAGAATCCTGGGGCCGGTCCTGACCCCTTCATCATGTCATAGAGGTCCAGCATCCTTCTCTCAACCTCCTTTTGCCTCTCATCCATCTCCATCTTCATCCAATCAGTCTTTTCATTCATACCCACTATATCACCTTTCAGTCCTTCAATTACTGTCCTCAACATTGTACACTCTTCCTCCTTCTTTCTCAATTCCACCCTCAGTCGCATAATCTGATCATGGAGACCTTGCCCCACAGAAACCATCCTCCCAGGTTAGTAGAAAGGACAGAAGAAGCGAAAAACCATCAACTACTTGTGAGGCCTAAACCCTTTACTAAGTCCTTCACAATGACGGACTGCAATCCTATCCTGTCACACTCCCGGTTTCGAGATCTCATGTCCCTATTCGGGCGCCGAATGTAGCGGCCTACGAATCTACACTCTAGCCCCAATCTATCCAACCCGCTTACTACACTAAGTCGGACATGAGAAATCAAGGGAGAAATGAAACGGATTGCATATTCAGTCCTTTATTTACAAAAATAGGGATATATATATATATATATATATATATATATATATATATATATATATATATATATATATATATATATATATATATATATCTCAGAACAATTGTTAAATCCAATAACAGATTCCAAATATGTAAATAAAACCACTGTGGAGGAGCGTAGTATTTATTATCTCAAGACCAGTTTCGGCATGGAGTTTGTCATACCATCCTCAGTTGTACACTAAGAATACATGCAGTCACACCAAGCGTAGAATATATATATAGTTAACAGAGATCCAATTTGAGTTCCTAATCAGGGGGTGTGAATTTAAGTTCATTAAGGATATCTTTTAAGATTAGATCTTTGAGGTAGGGGCTGCATTTAGATTGCCCATCCGAAAGGTTAAAGTTGAGGATTTCATCTATAAGGGTGGATTCAATGACCTTTCTTTTGCGGAAGTCCTTACCCGGGTAGATTAGTTTGGCCTATGGGAAGTCTATCGGGTGATTAAAGTTGTTACTGTGTGTGAAAAGACTAGAGGCTCTGTTTCCCCTGTAGATTAATACTCTTAATCTACAGATTCAAAGTGCCTTAGGAAAGGTAATAACTTTGTTGACCTCCTTTGCACTAACTAGCAGGTTGATATCATGTCTAAAATGTGGGAACCACACCTCTATACGATACACTAAATGTCGCTAGCATACAAGTTATAAAGTTTAAGGATGACATCTTTACATTTGTAACATTTATCTTAATGATGCCCAACACACTATTTGCTTTATTGTTTCTTCAAAATACTACTTAGAAAACCTCAGTGAGTCATCTATTACTACTTGTAAAGTCCTTTCCAACCTCAACTGAGTTCAGCCAATGTTTTTTAAACATAATTTACCTGTTCTAAATTCATGCTCTCAACATCGTTGCTCACACACTTACAAACTTGCAAACATACTGGCCTAAAGTTATTTAGGTCTTCTTTCCTTCCTAAAAATACACACTACATTTGCTATTTTCCAATTATCTGGCACTTCTCCCAAAATGTAGTGATCTAGTATATATTTTCTCTAGAGCCACTGCTATGCTTTCCATACCTCCTTTAAGTAACCTAGAATGAATGCCATCTGGAAACAATTCTCAAACATTAGCTTCCTCCCAACACAGACAAAACAGACAAATTCATAAAAAATCAATATCACAAACATTCAAAGACCAAGCATTTACCTATTCACACATGACATCTCACATCCACTCATTAATCAACACCCATACCGACACACTGGCTGACACAAAACTGCATGACTGCCTCAGCAAACAAATCAACAGTATTGCTTATTCACACTACACTACCATGAATCAAAAAACACCCAAAAATCAGACTAAATCCACAACACCTACCAATATATAAAAACCCCACCCTCCTAGGACTCACACTAGACACCCACACAGCAATCATTGCAAACAAGGCCACAGAAAATCTGTCATTGCAGCACTTTCAAACATTAATTTGGAGATCAGAAGGAACCTCTAACCACTTCATACAAACAATTCATCCACATCACCCTCGACTATACTATTCAGATTTTTTGCCATTTAACCAAAGATGTCCAGTTCCTCAAATTAACATTGGTTATGACAACTTGTTTCCACATAAATGTACATTTGACATTTCTTATTTTGTCGGTCTGTCCTCATTACTTTTGACACTGCTATTTAGCCATTAGCAACATGCCCACTTCTGATAGTTGAACCCACTAATCTTTACCATCTGATGGATCACTCATTCTTTTTACATGAAAATGATCATATCTATATCTCCAAAATAAGCTATTAATAACGTGAATTTAAAATATAGAAAGAGCACAAACTGATTTCCATAAGATCACATCCATTAGTGATATGAATAATATAGGTCACATTGGTTATTACCTCGTATCCTGGTTGTATTGGGGGGAATTTAATTTTGTATTTCTTTATGCAGCACTTTGAAGAGATTTCTTTGAAGGAAGAAATTAGTGAAGAATTCTTTCATACAGAGACAAGTTCTTTTCCTGATGTTGATGGACCATGTGCAAAATCTGTAAACTCTCTACCAAACACACCCAATAAGTTGTTGCAACAAAAATCCATCCAAGAAAAGGTAATTACAATTTATATTTATATTATAAATTGGAGGAGCAGCACCATCTCCTCCTGACCTGAATGCAAATAGGGAAGACCCCACTCACTCAATTGACTTGAACCCTTTGATGAGGCCTTAGGACACTGGTGCATTTCCCCCCTTTGTCTCTCTCAGCACTTATTTTTCCTTCTATGACTATGCCCTCAATTCTTTGTCTACCCTCAAGAAGGTAGATGGTGTAGCTTGAGGATAAACCCTGAGCTAAAACTGAAAGCTGGAGGAGAAACAACCCTCCATTTCTGTTTTACCAGGAGGAGCAGCATATCCTCCCAGGCTCCACTGCCCGCAAGGATTGACCCAACTACAGAAAGAACCTACACTCTGGATCCAGGTGTGGGGAAGCTGGTGGTTTCTCCCACTCCTTTTATGCACCCTTTTCACTACTATATTTGTTTCTTTACCCTTTTCATTGACACCTCTTCTATTGCCCTACCTTTACTTTGTCATTTGCTTCCCCTTACACTCTGTGCATTGTGACCTTGACCTCTCTGAGGCTAGTCACCAAACTAGATCCACCATTTAGAACATTCTGCAAACCTTTGTGTATAAATCAGTTCCAATTTTACTACTCTCTGTACATTCGCTTACAAATAGATCAGAAAATAGGAATTTCTGGCCTCTGCTTAAATATCAAAAACTTGATCTGATTTGATAAAATGACCAGGACTTTGGGGATTCGGTGCAAAAAACGCCTAAAATCAGATAGTGTGTTAAACCTTGTAAAAATTGCAGACCAGTGTCATTATTTATCTATTATATTTTTTATTATTATTAGTATTATTTAGTATTAGTATAAATTATTATTATTTAAGATTATTAATCATAAGTGTTATTATCATTATTACTATATTACTATCCACTCAACCTTTTCTCCCCTCACTGTGTACCAGGATGAGTGTTTCCACCTGTATAGAGTTTAGTTCAGTAGCCATGGTGCCTTGGTGGACTGCATGCCATCCTGAGATCACTTTAACCCGGGTATGATACTAGACAAGCCTATCTCTACTTCTCTTTATTACATACCCTCCTACCGTGTTCCACACTTGGTCTCCTATCCACAGTGGTTCTGGCTGCCCAATGTACTTTTGTCCTTTTATGATCCTTGGTTAAGTGGCAGTGGATACAGGTAAGTCCTTATCTGCTACGAGGGCCAAAAGCCGCTGGCTAAGGCAAGTATTAGGTATGGGGTGTGCTGGACTGTTGACTCTGCTCACCTCCCTCCAATACACATGGTGCCTGTGCTGGCACCATCCTTCATTGCTCTAGTTTCAGTCCAATTTTGCCTAAATGTTGGGCCAGGTTGGTAAAGTCCATCAATGCTGGACCAGAGTCGATTATGTGTAAATGATCAGACACAGAACTTCTGATCCTATGGAGACTTTTCTCTTAGCCTCCTCACTCATGGGCAGGTCATAGTATCCACTTTCCATGAGGCCCCTCATTTCTTTCTTACTCTGATTATGGGAGGAAGATGAAAACCCGGGGACCCATTTGACCAGTGGAGGGTTCACCTCTGGCATATTTGGTCCTGCTCTCGGGGTAGATCCTCCTCTGAAAAGGAGGTGGCCTCCTTTGTTTTTTCAGGGGCCTCTCCAACCATCTACTGGAGAGGAGGTTTAATCTTCTCCCAGGGCTCCTGGTATGCGCTTTCACCCTCACCTCCTTCTGTGAAGTCACGCATGAATGACTCCATCTTTCAATGAATTTCATTCCTCCCTAATCCATCACAGGGAACTGCCAAGAGTGTAGGCAGATGCCCCTAAATCAACCGGAAGCGACTCGATAGAGCCAACCCCCTTAGGTGGGTAAATGAAAGTGGGGTGTGTTGGGCTATGTCCTCTTCGCGAACTTCTGACCAACTGGGAGGAGCTGCGGAGGCTCGTCTCATTTCATTTTCCTCTGGCTGTCTTTTTGCCAGAGTTCATGCTGGGTACATTCTCTCTTCCCCGCCTCCCAGGATATAAGGATTTTGGGACTCTGCTACCATAGGATGGGGCCTGGAAAAACAACTAAAAAAAAAGATCGATTTTGAGTGTTTTGGGTGGGAGGGGGGAATAAGGGGGGGGGGGGGGCACAAGATCAGAGCTCCCTGCAAACATTGGCCAAAGTATTGACAATGTTAGCATATATCAGTAAGTTAAGCATCTCTTGACCCAACTAAAACACTTTGGAACGGCTCTAGACAAGGTATGATATTAATATTACTAATAATAAAAATAATATCACTGTCAGTCTGTCAATAATCATAATATAATTAAATATCAATATAATCAATTAGTACCAGTACGTACAGTACATAATTTGTGTTACTTTTTTTTTAACCCAGCTCCAAGCTGACGGAACAAGGCTCGCAGATGCTGACACATCTTTGGATCTTTAATGATTAATCCTGATTTGCAGCAGGATCATCAAAATATCAAGGGTAAGTTCAGGAAAGCCATGAAGCCTGTTCATTAGTTTGCTTACATATTTGATCCTCGTTACTTAGGTAAGAAGTTGTAATTCTGCTAATTTAGTATTTCAGAAGAATTACATTCTAAATGCAATTTTTGCATTCTGAAACTGAAAGTAGAATGTTGCCAATACCTGAATGCTATATTTAAAATTCCAGGGGAAAATCTAGAGGTGGAAGCTGAGAATTGGCTCAATGAAATCCATCCTGATTTTGAAGTTAGATTGTATGAATTTCAGCTCAAGGACAGTCATATTTTTCCAACCAACATATTTTCTGACTCGGTTAAATCCATCCTTTCTTCAAACAAGTGGTGACATATAATGAAGAGGAAGCAGAAGAAAAAATAAGTGAGAAGAAATTGCCAGATGGATTTTGTTTATTTTTAGGGTCCATACATTCATGTTTGGCTGCAAAAGGGAGGTTATTTTCCTCATTTAGACTTATATGGAATAGAATGAGAAACAAAATGGTGAGTGAAGAAGCAGAGAAACTAGTGAAAATCTACAAATACCTAAAAGGAGAAGTTACAGAATTGCAAATGGTGATGTCTGATAGTAAAGGTTAATGGTTCTTTTCCTTTTGTATTAACTAAAGTAATTTTTTTTTAGTTTTTTGCCTTTGCATAATTATATAGGAAAAGTGTTTATTTAATAATATAAGAAATAAAAAGTTTGGCTGGATTACAATTTAATGTGATGTATCACTATCCTTTATATCAAAGCAAAAACTAGAACACCAGCAATGAGATGAAGAACATTTGATCAAGATTGAAAGAAAACCCTTATTAAATAAGGTCTATATACAAGGATTGTATAAAGTAATTGGAATAGTAGAAATTTAGCACCAATATTTCATTAAGCTATTATATTACGAATATTCATCCAAATTTCATTATGATTTTGTTTTTATTGTAGATACATAGTTTTATTTATAAACTTTAAAGATTATTTGTATCTCTTTTTTTAATTTGTGGTATAGATGCTAAGATGCGTGGCCTAACTGAGGTTTAAAATGAGCAGTGTTGGAGCTTAAATTACAGGAGGTTCCGTCACCAGAACAGCTAAACTCTTCGTTTTTCGAGAGCTCTCATATCAAGGACCACGACAGAATTCAAGAACCATGGCAAAACCTCGAGCAGGAAAGGTAATTCTGGCAGACTTCGAAGCTCGCTGAAAGAGACTGTAAAGTGTTAAAAAGCATTGTGATGAAAAAATCCCTAGACACTTGCCCCTAAAGTGACTACAGAGTTGAATCATCTCACTAGCCCAGTTTCGATCAAAGCTGTTCGCCGTGAGCTCAATAAAGCCGGATATCATGGAAGAGTCGCCATCAAGAAACCTCTGCTTTCTCATCAAAACATTCAGTAAAGACTGAACTGGTGTAGAGATCACAAGGGCTGGTCGACAGACCAATGTAAGCAAGTAATATTCTCTGACGAGTCTAGTTTTCTCTTTTCCCCACTGTAGGGCGAATTTATGTGGAGGCCGTCTCGGTAAGCTTTTACTCCTGACTGCCTTCTTCCTACAGTGAATCACGGAAGAAGGTCAGTGATGGTTTGGGCAGGCATATCTTGGAATTCTCTTGGTTCATTCGTTGCCGTGCATGGTAGGATCAACAGCAACGAATATGTGAATACTTTGGAAGATCAAGTCCATCCCATGGTGCAGATATTATTTCCTGATGGTGAGTGATTGTTCCAAGATGACAATGCCCCAGTAGATACCGCTCATGTGGTTAAGAATAGGTATGAAGAGAATAACAATGAGCTACAACACATAGAGTGGCCCCCACAATCTCCAGATCTTAAGATTATTTAGTATTTGTGTTGCGTCTTGAGCAACAAGTTAGAAGTCGTTACCCTGCACCATCATGTCTAAAACAAGAAGCTATATGAATAAATACGAAGACGCATCTAGGCTCCTCCCCAATGGATGCCGGTTCAACAACCCAAGAAGATGAGACGAAAGGCTCGTCGAATGAGATCCGTAATGTTTTGGGGGGAAGAGGGATGACCACATGGAGGCCCACCCTGAGGGAACCCAGGACAATATGGTAGGGCCTTCCATGGGGTCGAACCTAGGCTCAGTGCCAGGCACTGAACCTAAGTCCGCCCTCATGCAAATCCTCAAACGGCTCGGACCACCGAGGCCTTAACAGGAAAGGAGGGATCTCCTCACCCGCTGGTGCCTATGTGACGCCCAAGAGCTTCTCCATTTCATAGAATGATTTTGCTGAGTCCTGTCCATCTGGCCTAGGGCCTCCTGTCGGCGGCGATGGGGTGAAGCGGGTTCTTTCCTCTCTCTCTTCTAAGGAAATTAATAGGAAAAGGACAAAAAAGACTTGGGGCTCCGCCGGAGCCGCGGGGATAGCCGGGGCCGCTGCCATTTCGGTAAACGACCAAGCCAAAATCGATACGTCCGGCCCCGTTGCTGCACCTGGTGGAAGTCCCAGACGAAGACCAGAAGTGCGCAAAGCAGAGCCTCGATTACGTCAGAGCCCCTCATTTAGAGGCTACCGGATGCTTTGAGCCTGCTGGCTTCAAACGGTTCCTTGTTATTCGCTCCACTGATGGCACCATGTTGGCTAAGGGCTTCATGAGCCATCAAAGGAGAGCTCTAGCTAGCCTGATAGGTGGAGAACCGAAGGTAACCCGTTTCTCGGATGGGAACCTTTTGACGAATGCATAGAGTCCCTCCGATGCGGCCATGATTAGTACCCTTCATACAATTATGGTACTCCTGGGAGTTTAACGCCGCTCTCTACCATCAAATTCGTGAAAGAGGTAGTTTATGCGAGGGAACTCGTGGACTACTCCATAGATGACATCACGTTGTAGCTAACCAACCATGTGGCGCTTCAATTCGAGCGTGTGATGTGAAAACAGGGAGGGGGTGTCCTCGAGACCCACCCCTACACTATTCCTGAGCATCAACGGTATCACCTCAGTGCTGCTGAAAGATATTTTAGCTACGCTCTACGTGGACGACCTTTCAATCTGTTTTTGCGTGGCCGAGATCCTAATTCTTGAGTATCTGCTCCAACAGGAATTGAACCGTGTCTGTTAGCATGCCGAAGCGCATGGGCTTTGGTTTTCCTTGTCCAAGACTAAGGTGGTGCACTTCTGTCGCAATCCGCGGCGATACCCTGACCCAGACTTGTTTGTAAATGTGGGTTCGCCTGGAATTGTTGGACTCGCACCATTTCCTTGGTCTTGTTTTTGCCGACGCCTCTCCTAGGAGGCTCATATTGGGCAGCCTTAGGGTCTCTTGTACCCGCGCCATAGACATTCTTCGCTCTGTGACTTTCAGCTCCTGGGGGTGCCGATAGTGCTACTGTCTTACCTCTGTATCGATCCTTTGCTCGTTCCAAGCTCGACTACGGATATGAGTTTTATGCATCCGCAGCCGAGTGTGTGCTGTTGAAGGTGGATTCGATCCCGCACACCGGCTTTCTGCCTGGTGACCAGTGGCTTCCGCTCTTTCCCCATTGAGAACCTACTTGTCGATGCTGGGGAGGTGTCACCTGCTCTACGCCGTGCACAATGATTATTCGCCTGTACGCACGAGCCCGGTGCCTCCCTCAGTCGCCAACAGCTCTCACTGCATCCGTAGCTGATCTCGACGATGCCTATATCGCTGAAAAATGCCAGTCATATCCTAAGCCCTTTGGGTTTAGGGCTGGCAAATTCCTTCTAGAGCTAGGTATAGCTCTCGGGCCGGTGGCGCCCCTGGTTCTGCCCAGGATGTTTCCCTAGAGGATACCACCTCTGACTATTTGAAGCCACCCCTCTGCTCCGAAAGCTTCTACAGCGCCGAGAATATTGCATTTGACCTTTTTGGAGCACACCTCGTGTCACGCCGGAACCGTGCCAGTGTATACGGATGGCTCCTAGTCCCAAGAGGGGGTGAGTTTCCACGCCGTATCCCCTCTGTTTGAAGTCAGCGGGGCTCTGCCAGGCGCTGCGTCTATCTTTACCCCAGAGCTGGTTGCAATACACCGCTCGGTATAGGAGATAACGCGATGTGCCGGGTTCGGGAACCGGATTGTCATTTATGACTCACAAAGCGCCATGATTGTTCTCAGGGCATTGAAATCTCGCGTCCCCTGGTTCGCTTTATCTGTGACGTCATGGTCTTGGCAAGCCGGGCTGATGTGTACTGCGACTTATGCCTAAACAGGCAGTCGCCAGATGGCTAACTTAAAAAAAAAAGTATCGCTACTGCGTGAAGGAATTTATGCCACTGCTGCAGAGATGCTACTACTGCCACCATTTTGGCCATACGACTCACTCCCATTTTCAATTCTCTCACCAGTGCTCTCTGATGGGCTACATTCACTCTATGGCCAAACCTGTAGGACACATAGTTGATGACCATATCTACATAGTTTGGGGTCTCCCTGTTGTGCCGTCTCTTCCATCAAAATGTCCACCTTATTGGGCCTCACCAACTTATATATAATATATTTTTCAAAAAGGATCCGTTAACCCTGTTCTACTCTGGTCTTTCCTCTTGTAACATGTTTCAATGATCATGCCCTCGGCGGTAACCGTCAACAGAGATAGCGCTCTTGAATTAAAAAAAGACTCCATGCTTCTCATTATCAATCCATGCAGAAGGATTAAAGTCGAGTCCCAATTTGAGCGCAGCAGCGGTCTATCAGTAATCACTGCAGCTAACTTTGCCCAAGATATCCTCTATTTAACTGTTGAATTGTCACATATTCCTTTAAATGTCTGCCTTATTTTTACTTTCGCAATTATATTATTCATACTGATTAGAGAACTTTTGGAATCCTTTCGTTCTTTCGGCTTTTCTTATCCCTTTGTCTAAGAAATTTATGGGTATCTGATGCGGAATGCCTCAGGATATAATATCACTTTATGTTAAGGTCATATGAGGTCATAATGAGGTGGGAGTCCTAAAGAATGAATTTGGGATGGGTGGAGTCCATACCCTTTTATACTATTGCAGGAATGTTCTCTTATACAACAGAAAGATCTTGAATGAGAGATTTTAAAATAACTAATTGTTTCCTTTTCAGACGAAATTGTGTTCGTACAGTAACCTTAAGGTTATTCCACAATTTAGTGGTATGATATCACCTCGAGCCCTTTGCCCTAATCAGGCTGCCATAAAAGTTACTAAGAAATATTCATATAATCACACGGGCCAGAAGCCTTTCAAATGCAGCCTTTGCCCTTATCAGAATGCAAAGAAAGATAATCTTAAAAGACATTCAAGGACTCACACTGGAGAAAAACCTTTCAAATGCAGCCTTTGCCCTTATAAGGCTGCAACAAAAAGACAAGTTAAGATGCATTTATTTACTCACTCTGGTCAGAAACCTTTCAAATGTGACCTTTGCCCTTATCAGTCTGCAACGAAATTTCATCTTAAAAGCCATTTATATAATCACACTGGAGAGAAACCTTTCAAATGCAGCCTTTGCCCTTATCAGAATGCAAAGAAAGATAATCTTAAAAGCCATTCATTTACACACACAGGTGAGAAGCCTTTCAAATGTAGGCTTTGCCCTTATGAGGCTACAAACAAAAAAGATGTTAGAATACATGCAAGGACTCATACAGGAGAGAAGCCTTTCAAATGCAGCGTTTGCCCTTATCAGGCGGCAACTACAGGTTCTCTTAAAAACCATTCATATACTCATACAGGTGAGAAGCCTTTTAAATGCAGCCTTTGCTCGTATCAGGCGACAAAGAAAGGTCATCTTAAAAACCATTCATATACTCATACAGGTGAGAAGCCTTTTAAATGCAGCATTTGTTCCTATCAGGGTCAGAGAAAGGACAGACTTGTTGCACATTTAAGAACACACACTGGTGAGAAGCCTTTCAAATGCAGCCATTGCCCTTATCAGGCTTCAAAGAAAGAAGATCTTAAACGCCATTCATATAATCACACTGGAGAGAAACCTTTCAAATGCAGCCTTTGTCCGTATCAGACTGCAAATAAAAGAGATCTTAAAAACCATTTATATACTCACACAGGTGAGAAGCCTTTTAAATGCAGCCTTTGCCCTTATCAGGCTGCAAATAAAGGAGATGTTAGAATACATTTAAGAACTCATACGGGAGAGAAGCCTTTCAATTGCACTGTTTGCCCTTATCAAGCAGC
The DNA here is from genome assembly GCA_963969495.1 of Ceratothoa steindachneri. Lineage (NCBI taxonomy): Eukaryota > Metazoa > Arthropoda > Malacostraca > Isopoda > Cymothoidae > Ceratothoa > Ceratothoa steindachneri. The sequence goes on from OZ018334.1 coordinate 14,261,773, forward strand.
AACTAAAGGTTCTCTTAAAAAACATTCATATACTCACACAAGTGAGAAGCCTTTCAAATGCAACATTTGTCCGTATCAGACTGTAAAGAAAGAAAATATTAAAAGCCATTTATATACTCACACAAGTGAGAAGCTTTTCAAATGCAGCATTTGCTCCTATCAGGCGACAAAGAAAGGTCATCTTAAAAACCATTCTTATACTCACACAGGTGAGAAGCCTTTTAAATGCAGCCTTTGTCCTTATCAGACTGCACATAAAGGAGATCTTAAAAACCATTTATATACTCACACAGGTGAGAAACCTTTTAAATGCAGCCGTTGCCCTTATCAGACTGCAAAGAAAGGAGATCTTAAAAAACATTCATATACTCACACAGGTGAGAAACCTTTCAAATGCAGTCATTGCTCTTATCAGGGTCAGAGAAAGGACAATCTTGTGGCACATTTAAGAACCCACACTAGTGATAAATAAACTTTAAAGAGAACCAAAATGTTAATTCACTACAAGCGTCGCCTGAACTATTGCACCGTGGGTGAATTCATCGATCGCTTCCGTATTAGTCAGCTGAGCGTGAGATGGCCCGCAAGCAGAAGGATGCTGCCCTATTCGCATTTTAATTGATTTCTTGGTGCCAGTCGCATTCTCCGGGGGGGGGGGGCAGCCTGGCGAGAAACAATGGAATGTCTTTGCTAATGAAGTTATGAAAAGAAGTTGCAGAGTTGACGAAAGAGTGGCTCTAAGTAATTGGAATAAAAATATTACCCCTAAAACACACAGGATGACAACACGTACACCAGCATGTCATTGAAACCATTTTCTCCAAACCAAAAAATGGTGCCGGTGTGCATCATCGCCACTACCGGTATTAATGGTGATGTCCGCGGCCTTCCTTCCCATTACTGCCATTACGTTATATCGCTTGCAGGAGCGAAAATTCTGCTGCGCAGCCCCCAAGTAAGCCGCCCCTATCTGGTCTTAGTCGTTTTTCACTACACTCGCCGGAAGCTGATATGGGTAGTATTCGTGCCTCACATACAAGGAGAAGAAAAATATACATTACTAAGCTCTATTCTCAAACAACAAACCTGATGTAGATAAACTCGACAGGATCCACTTTAAAATTATGGCATAATTTTCTTTGTCATCGTCTTGATCTCAAAATAGCAATCCAAACCCACGCCATTTCCTTTTTAAGAAATCCATTCAGATTAAGACTTTAACGAAGACAAAGTTCATCAAATCCAGATTATCTATCATGACTCGGTAGCCGTATTATATTAAGGTTATCGTTGTCCTTTTGCTTAACAAAACATATGTGGTGGTAGGTTAGGGGCAATAGATTTAATGTAGTCAAGAGCACCCACCCTTCCTCGGTCTCAACTACACTTTTAATGCCCCTCTCTAATTTCTCTTAATGCCAAACGTTCCTCAGCCTTTCCTCACTCGTTGGATCCCTCTGCCAACGATGTGGACCCGGATTTAGATTATCCCCGCTTTCTGGTCTTGAGTTCGTCATCTGACACTCCACCTGTAAAAGTGGATGTGTTCGACGTTAACCAAACATTTGAGTCACGCTGTGGTGAACCCCGCTGGATGTGGCCATAAGGTAGTAGTAATATAGTAGTCGAGGTGTCATCTCATACTCAACACAATCTTGTGCGAAATTTGTCTTCGATAGCACAAGTTCGCTTAACCGTTTTGCCCCATCCACGTCTGAATTTTACCAAAGCTGCCATTCATTCAAACGAATTAAGGAACCAAGCCCTCACCCGTCTCAAGAGTAAGGCTAGTACCCAACGATTCACACATAAATACAGGGTGACTAAAACTGTAGGTTCTGCTAGAGTTTCAACTGCCTTATTTATTTTAGCGTTCGAAGGACAGGAACTGCTCTTATTAAAGCTGGGTACCTGCGTGTCCTGGCAAGCCCCTACGTTGAATTACACAGAGTTGCTTCAATTGGTCGTTCCTGTAAGTAGTCCAGTATCCTTGAGAACTGATTATCATGTCCTTGAATGCGCTTTGAGTTCCGACGCGCCTGAAACATCTCATCGCCCATCTACCGTTAATATCAGACGTATGCTCGATATACAGTCCAAGCATCTATCTCATACCGAGATACTTGCCCCCCTCTCACCGGCAGTTCAAGCCAGGACTGCCGCTCAGGGCGAAACACTTGACGACATCAGAAGTTATCTGAAAGAATCTTCTATATTGACCAGTGAATGCTCTTCTACCCGGCCATGGGACCCAAATCCCCGTAGTTAGAGGAGGGACTCTTCACCTGGGTCATCGGCCACTAATAAGCGGGCAGCCTCTGGAACTGACTCGGCCGAGCCTCGAGAATTTTCAATAGACTCTTCTGTTGCTGAATATTCTCTGCCATCAAGCCATTCACCGGGCCTAAGCCCCTTATCGGTCCAAATGGTAGCAGAAATCCACCCAGTTCCTCGTACCTTACCCATATCGCCTGCTCCATCCACTCACCCCCCTACTCAGGATCCGGTGAAAAAATCGATGATATTCCATTATCCTTAGGTGAGGTTGTTGGATTAATCCCTCAGACACCGAAAGCGCCCTCGGCCCATGATTTCGGATCTACCGTCCAAAAATCTTTTCTTGACCCCCGTTTCTGCCGGGCTGTGCGCTCCACTTAGAGGCACGGGCCTCGTCCGGTTCCTTGAAACCAACGGGACATGTCACCTGTCATACTACTTACAGGATCTATTATCCTGTAATAGCAGGCTCTTCGCCCCCCAAGCTTTTTGTGACTCACTTCAAACATAACATCAGAAAGAGAGAGAGAGAGAGAGAGAGAGAGTCACGCGGGCGCAGAGGCTTCTAAGGAGTGTCTCACAGACGATAAGACCATCAATTGGCGTCTTTAGGTAAACCTTCGGGGCGATAAGACGAGCTGAGTCGATGGTATATGTTGTGAGTTAATCCAGTACGGTAACATTAACGAGAGTTTTCCTATCGCTTACGCTAGTCGGAAGTTGTTAGCCCGCAAGAAGAACTATGCTGCGATTGAGCGAGAAGCCCTCGCAATAATTTGGGAAATTCAAAATGTTTTTATTAGGAAAAGATTTTATAATAAAGACAAACCAAAAACCTTTGTCTTAGCTCAGAAACATTAAAAATAATAATGGCCGATTGATGCGCTGGAGCTTGTTCCTCCAGGAATTTCAATTCAGAATATTATATCAAAGGCTATGAAAACTGTATGGTTGGCAGTTTAAGCCAGAATCTGTTGGATTCCCCCTCCAAACAGTCTAAATTTCTGTTAGGTTAAGGAAACATGTACCCCTTTTGTATTTATCTTTAAGTTAAACTAACTTTAAATTATTATGGAACCGAGGCAGATGTGCCTCCCTCTCGAAATTATTAATAATTGTGGTTATTGTAATTTAGTTCTTTTCTTTATGAGTCTCTCTATTGGTATTTATTTTGTGCTACTTTGTGTTCCTTTTTGGAACTTAGTATAATGTATTCTTTTTTCTTCCTATTTTGTGATGCGAATTTATTATGCACAACCCTTTTTCCATTACCCGGGATGTCACTTCTTCCGGAAGTTCCATCTTAAGGGGGGAGGAGATGACAGAGAGAGAGAGAGAGAGTCGCGTGGACGCAGAGGCCTAGGGAGTATCTCACAGACGAGAAGACCTTCAATCTGCAACTTTGGGTAAACTTCCTGGGCGATAAGACGAGCCAAACTGGTGACCGGGAAAAGATCAGCTAGAGGGTGCGAAGTTCACGTCCGCCGCGCCACTTCAGATGGAGTGGGACCCGCTTCCAGAGACCCCGTTTATAATTACCAGCGAGGTCATGAGAAAATCTATTTTTCAGTATTCGCCTGAATCAGCCAAGGACACGACCCGCAAATTCCCAAGTGACTCCCGCACCCTAAGGGTTCACAAGCAAAAAACATTCATTCAGAATTATCGACAGTCGAGAAACGTGAAGACTCGTCCTGCAATAACCAGTTCAGCTCTTTCCGATGACAATATTCCCTTGATCCAAAACCTCGAGGCTCATCACGAAAATTGTAAGACAATTACGTTTTCTCTCTATCAACTTCGAAGAGGCGCGACGCTATTCGACCTCGAAGATTCACCCATGATCCCCTCCTCCTCCCGTTTTCTTTCGATTAGTCGTTTGTGCATGCTCGCGGCGCTGGCCGAAGCATCCATTTAAATCCATTTTTCTTTCCAATTCGTCTGGTGTGTTTCCCATAGTGTCTCCTTTGTTGTTAAATTTTATTGTGTGTATAGTAGTAAAGATTATTTTTGTTTCCCCTGTTTGATTCCCAGAACCACATAGCCACTTGACTGAAATCAGCCTAAAGGTAGAATAAGCACGTGTATATATTTTCGTTGTGACCCACGCCAAAAAAGGGCATTAGCCCGCGCCTACTTGTCGCCTCATGTCCCCGTATCCAGAGAGGCAAGCGAAGGACAGGGAGCTCATACTTGACCTACGACAGATATCTAAACTGTGTATCGCGCTTTATTGCCGGTCAAATTTTGGGCTGAATTTTTTTAATATTAAACATTGTACAAACGTGAAACTTGGTTCACGGAAATATTCTAGGTAGGAAAGATCCCGGAACTTGATCTGGCTCGGGCCTGGTGGCCATACGCTGAGGGTCTATAATGCCCCCGGGCCCCCCATTTCCGGCCATCAACACCACCTCCGGTGATTTTATTTTCACATCTCTACTTTTCTTAGGAAATTTGAGGGAATGTGGGGAGGGAGTTCTTGAAGGGGGGGGGCGAGTTTTATGCATCCGTAGCAAAGCGTGTATTGCGGAAAGTGGACTTGATCCAGCACACCCGCCTTCGCCTGGCGACCGGTCCCTTCCGCATTAACCCCAATGAGAGCCTACTAGTCGATGCTGGTGATATGCCACTCACTCTACGCCGTGCGCAGTGTATTATTCGCCTGTACGCGCGAACACGGCGCCTTCCTCAGTCGCCAACAGCTCTCGCTGCATCTGCAGCTGATTTCGATGGTGCCTATGCCGCGAGAGACGCCATTCATACCCTAAGCCCTTCGGGTTTAGGCTAGGAAACTTCTTGAAGAGCTAAGTATAGCTCTCGGGCCGGTATCGCCCCTAATTCTGCCCAGGACGCCAACTTTGGCTATTTGTCGCCACGCCTCTGCTCCCAAAGCTTCTACAGCGCCAAGAGTATTGCGTCCGACCCTTTTTAGAGCGCACCTCATCTCACCCTGTAACCGTGCCAGTGTATACAGATGGATCCAAGTGCCAAGAGGGGGTCAGTTTCTACGCCGTATCCCCTCTGTTTCAAGTGAGCAGGGCGCTGCGTCTGTCTTCACGGCCGAGTTGGTGGCAATACACCACTCGGTACGGGAGATTACGCGACGTGCCCGGTTTGGAAACCGGATTGTGATCTATAGCGACTCACAAAGCGCCCTGAGTGCTCTCGGGGCATTGGAATCTCCGCATCCCCTGGTTCGCAATATCCTTGACGCCACGGTTTTGGCAAGCCGGGCGGACGTCGAGATTATCTTGTCATGGGTTCCTGGACATGTAGGAATTGCAGGGAGTGAGGGCGCCAAAGAGTCCGCGAGGACTGCGACCGGACCAGCGTTTTGCTCTTCCTCACACCGACTACATGGCAGGAATACGGGCTGCTTGGCAAAGAAGATGGGAGACGGTCGAAGTCAACTTAAAGTTGCGTGCCATTGCGCCGCGAGTTTTCATGGACCGACACCCAAAGGCCGCGAAGGCTTCAGGTTGCTTTCTGTCTTCTCCGAATTGGACACACTCGCAGGACGCACCGCTATTTGATGGAGCGCTCGCCAGCGCCCTACTGTGAAAACTGCGTTATGCTTCAAACTGTTCGGCACATTCTTGTTGAATGTCCCAGTCTGGGCGATCTCCGCGCACGTTACCGGTCCCAGTACCGGGATGGGTGGGGTCGATACCGCCTGTCACTTGTACGTACTCAGGACGAGTTCCTGCTCATTGACTGGTGGACTTATAGACTTTTAGGGGGAGGCCGGCCTTCCCCTATTTATTTAACTAGGTGGGGGTTTTCTTCTTGTTTTCTCTCTAGGTTTCACGTCCCTGCGACGGGGAGAGGCAGAAATGCCCCCGACGCTCGAGCCTGCTTGTCCCCTTCTATATTTTTTTATTGTTTTTGTTATTATTCTAAAGTAGCCTAGTACTAGGCTGTCTTGGTGAGTACGGCGACTTATGCCCAAGTAGGCAGTCGCCAGATGGCTCCTCCCAAAAAAATAATTGAAGGAGGGGGGGCGAAAAGTGGAGGTTTTGAATGAGTCTACGGGGGGGAAAGGGGTGATTTTGAAAATTATAGGACTAGGGCAAGGCAAACTTGTGTGCTGGGGCCTGGAGGGCACACTATTTAGTCTTCAGGGATCCTCTAAGATCCTCTGGCGCACCCAAGGGGGAGGGGTTTGATGTACTCCTTGATGGGATTCTTGAAAGCATGTCTGAGGAGGGGGGCTACGTTCTTCATCGCCCGTGGGGAGGAAAGACGACTAAACCTTGATACTGGCCGCTAAGGTGAGAACGAGGTCAATGGCGGAATGGGCGGGTGTGGCCTTACCAACCAACCTGGCCCTGTGAAATCAAAGAGGAAATCAAAAGAATATAAATTAATGTGAGAATAGTGTATTATTTTTACCCATGGAAGATTTTCACCCCTTAAATGATAAGGTGTACAGCATCATTGAGAACCCCATTTAGAGCCGCCACCCACGTTGGTAACCAGGCAGGATTCTATAGAGTCTATCACGACCACCATTTACCAGGACGGATGTCAAATGGGGACTTTTGAGGTGTCTTTCATAGAGGTCGTCATTTTCATCAAATTTGTATCTAAATTTAATATATTCCTGGCATTTGTAATTAGGGTGGGACTTGAGGAAAATCTCAGAAAAATCACAATCAACTACATAATAATCGTCCATCTCATGATAGGTCAATCTCAGAAGGTAATTCGAAAGGTCGCTAATAAGAAGAGATGAATCGAACTCGGGAAGAGAAAGGTTAAGTACTCACTCGTATACGACCAACACATCATAGGAAACGACCAAATCCCTTAAGTGAAGGAGGGAAGTCACATGATAGCTCCAAAGCCTCCAGATTTAGGTACTTGTGTGATGTAGCATCGAGGAGTAAGTCGTTTACTTGATCTAAGGCCACGAGACCGAGTCTCTTCAATTTAGGGAAGGAACCGTCTTCAAAGAATCTCTCGAGAGAGCCTCTGATGACAAAAGGCTGCTATATTTTAAGATGAGATATCAAGGATGACATTTTCTGGATCAATTTCAAGAAGTTATCAGTAGGTGACTCGCTCGGACAACGCGGTGTATCTTGACGTTAGCATGACGTCGTCTTCATCGATTGGAGTCCTCCAACTGAGACACATTTGGATACTGTAATGGGTCTCAGGAGGGGTTTAAAGTCTCCTTTATGGGATTTGAACCAACCCTAAACCTTTATGACTTCCAACCTGGAACTCGTTTGAAAGAGTCGAATTAAAGATACGTCTTGGAAGGATAAATCCAGGTCGATGGAGGATAATTCCCTGAGCTCAGAGATAGCATCAACCAATGCTTGCGTTATTTTCCCTTCTAACTTAACACGTCGAAGAAGCGGGGCGCTTTTAATAATATATATAATCGTGTTCTCCATCTTAAAATTGATGTAGGAGAAAGATACGGATTGCAATCGAGGTCGGCACACTTTTGTGAGAGTCAAACAACGCGACGAATAATGTAGATGTGACTTAATGATCACCAAATGTTCCAAATTGCGACACTTCTCAAGGACCTTTTGGATGAACTGGGTACCCATTGTCTCGTATTCCAGACGGACGTACCCGATCAAGTTCCAGAGAGAAGTCCCTCAAATCACGTTTTTCCAGCGTTTGTTAACAAACTGGACATCATTAACTAAGAAGGACGCTTCTAACAGGGAAAAATTTCATTCCATGGCCAAATCAGGGAGGTCTTCAATGTTCCTTGTCATTTTCTCTTCCACAGCGAGGTCAAAGGGGCAAGGCTGAAGAGGACACAATGGGGTGGTGGCAAATTGGGGCCGAAGGTGGTTCTCAAACAGAATTAGGCCACTCAGAAAACGGCCATCCCAAAACACCTAAAACAAGACAAAAGCCATCAATTTAGAGTTGGTGAGGATTCTACGCATTTTAATAATTGAATCCTCTCTTTCACACCATTCCACTTCTCTTCCCGTAAGCGACGTCCCGATTTACTTTCCTGGCCGCCGTGCTGAGGGGACTCAGAGCCCCGTCCGGGCCCAGCTTAGCCCCTCTTCCTTCGCTAACCCCCAATCTCCCTCTCCTGTACCACCTCTCCCTCACTATACCCCTGCTTTTCTTTCGTCGCTTTACAATCACCTTTTCTCTACCTTTTGTTGTCCTCTTCTTCTCCTGCCCACGGACCTCCCCGATCACGACCTAGCGCTCATTTTTATCGTGCTCCGAATACTCTAACATAAAGATGTTAGGTATAGTGACCCTAAACGCTCGGAAGTCTGTCACCAACCTGGACCAGCTACTCTGCTCAGCCAGCGGTGAGGCTTAAAGCGCCCCGCCTAGTGGTACCGGCCGGGGCCATGTAAAAGGCGCCCAGTAGTGCCCGTCCCTTGTTGGGGTCAGTTTAGGCCACCACGGGCAGGGGTGTTGAATTTCATTTATTGGTCATGGATACTATTATTAACTCACCAACTCTACAAAATGAACAAACAAAAAACCCACAAAAAATCAACAGCAACAAACAAAAAATAAACTACCTCAGAAAACCTTTCTGACCGGCTTGTTAGTTTAGATACATAACGCTCAAAACCACAAGAGATGAACCGTTCTGTGCACTCGAACTGCGAGAACAACTACAAGTTACAGAAGAGTCACAAGCAGAATTCTCAATCAACCCTAACCAAAGAGAAGCTACACTTAAAGCTAAGTCAGAAAAAATATTAAAAAAACTACTGGCCTTCGTCGCCTTATGTGACAATCAAATAAAACCAACGGACAAAAATAATCCCAAAATGATATTAGGTACAGTTCTAGTCAACAGATTTATGCCTGGACCCAAAAGTACGTAGGGCTTCATATACAAAGGGATACAAAAGGCTATTTGAAGATGACGGCCATCAAATAGACTGTGTTCATCTTCGATAAAAAATCACCCACACGTTTAACTCCGCTGGAAATCGTAAAATTAACATTCAAACAGCAAACCATCCCACAAATAATCAGATTCGCAGACAACAATCCGAATACAGAAAGAACTGCCCACTCCAATTCAATGTGGATCGTGCCTAATGTTTGGTCACCCGGCCAAATATGGTAAAACTGATCCACAATTATGCTTCAAATGCAGCGAAAAATGGCACAATAGTGAACAATGCAGAGCGAAGGAAAGATGCATTAACTGTGGAGCTAACCACTAAGCATTCAAGCGAACATGTCCGTACTTCAACCTCCATCATGTGGTACAGATTAGAACTGCCCATTTTGGTATCCGAAAGCACCAAACCTTAAAAGATATGGCCGAGGCAGGAAGAACGTTGAGTACTCCAACTTATGCTACCGTTGCTTGCACCACCAAAGCTCCAACCACTGAATTTGTTTCCAAACCAACATTGGACCTAACGGTCTCAACAAAACCACAATATTCAAGGAAAACAGCCTAGAACCTCTAGAAAGCCCCAAGTTAAAACCACACCACGTCCAAACTGAACCACCAACTACTAAGCACCCCGAAACAGACCTGCCTAAAACGCAATCACAAAAAAAGAAGCCACCAAGAATCCCTCAAATCTGTCACTTCATGCTCCTCACCAACTAAAAGTCCAGAATTCAAAGTAACCCGAAGAAACGGCTCATCTAGCACAAAAAATATACGCTACGATAGCGAGCTACTCTCACACTTCCACAACAAACCAATAAACCCACAACCCCTGACACCAGTCTCCCATTACCCGGCATCTAAAGCAGAGAAAACAGCACTGTCTGGTTCAAACACACCAACACAAAATAGAAGCACAAAGACCCCCAAAAGACGTTTTCATTTCACATATCACCACATAGATTACCAACTTCGCCACCAAGGTCCACATATTCAAATACAAATATAGAAGAATCGGCTATAAACAAAGAACTATACACCAATAAGAATGCATCCAGACATACAGCCGCACTGTCAATACAGTATTCACAACAAACACTCTTGCCCGCTAGCCAAAGAGAAATAGCTCTACTTAGCACCCAGCGCAACACAAAACCAAAGCTGCAGCGCTCACAGGTAATATATAAGGAACCTCTAGCTAAGAAAACTAAGAATGCGGACAGAAACATACAGCACCCGATTATACCAGGCACGTCGAAACAAACTACACACAAACTCTATACAAAGTCCTGTAGCTCCACCCAATATGGAGCCACCAAGCCTCCAAAATAGATCTATAGAGCGAAGAATATGACAAACTCAAATCTTGCAATGGAATACTCATGACCTTCGGGCCAACTTCGAATCATTACAAAAAATAATCACAGAAAAAGACCAAGTGGGCATTTGCCTCAACGAGACTATGCACTCAACCCCGCAGCAGCATCTGAATAACACGCGACGAAATATCCCATACACACAATACCATTTAAACATACCCCTAAATATAGCCGTTCGGCTACATTGCCCAGAGCTCATAACAATATGTTCTATATACTTGTCCGCTAATCTGCCCCTAAACAGCCAGGACCTCGAACCCCTATTCGAGCAACTAACAGAGCCATTCCGCATCCTCGGCGACTTTAACGCCAGAAACCACTACTGGAACGATACAAAAACAAACACCCGAGGACGCATCATAACAGATCAAATAGAGCGCCAACACATCAAAATCTTAAATACAAATACCCGAACACATTGTCTAACATAGACTTAAGCTTAACCTCCCTAATTTGCCCACAGAAACTCATTGGAGCGCTCACTCAGGCCTATGTGTTAGCGATCACTACCCAATAATGATTAAGTTTCTTGCTCAAAGAGCCCCACTTTTCAGGATGGATGGATGGATGGATTATTTACAAGTCCCTTGGTGCTCACTGCGAGGTGATTGCACCGTAATTTGTTTTGTAGTAGAAGTTTTAAACACCAGTTATAAAAGTTGTGTCTGATATCATGAGGTTGTGATTATGCAGTGATGATTGAAGTACTAAATGAATAAATGGTATGGTAATGTGTTAAAATAATTAAAATTCATTAAAATTTAGATCGTGTACTGGAGACGAATCTATAGCTTCTTCAATAGTCCCGTCTCCTCGAGGTAGCGGATGATTCCGCTGCCAGGGCGGATATTTTCAGCCGTTAGTGCAAATCTTAGGATATCGAGGGTACCCCCACCATCAATGGGTATGTATCTTCGTCGGAGTTCTCCATAGGTTGGGCATTCCGCGATGAGATGTGCAATTGTGAGGGGTAGAATGCAATCTTCACAGTAGGGGGGATAGCCTTTCTCCATTAGGTATCCATGTGTGAGTAGTGAATGTCCGATGCGTAATCTGCATACGGATACCTCTTGCCGGCGGGTAAGTTCTCGAGGCTTCCATGGCGATAACTTTTGGAAAATGTGTCGCATCTTATTTTGTCCGTATAAATCTGCCCATCTGGCCATCCAGTTTTCCCGAATGGCGGCCTTTATTGAAATGATGTAGTCCTCATATGGTATTGGGATGTCATTGGGCCTGATTGGACGAAGGGCGGCATTTTTTGCCGCTCTATCAGCTTGCTCATTTCCAGCTACCCCTACGTGTGCTGGGACCCAGCAAAAGGAAATTTTCTTTCTTTCGCATGCTGCTCTATATACGTAGTTTCTTATTTCTAACAGAATTGGATGGATGTCTGTCATTCGTTCTAATGTTTGTAGGCTGCTGAAGGAGTCGGTGAAGATTGTGAATTCATCTGATGTTGGGTTATTGTATGCCCAATGTACTGCATGTTTTAAGGCATAGCACTCGGCACTGAAGATTGATAATGTTTGGGGTAGTTTTTCAGAGAACGTGTAGTTATTTGATATCACCGAAAATCCTGTTCCGTCTATGAATTTTGATCCGTCGGTGTATATATGTATACCCATATGTGTTGCTGCGTGAGTAAGGAATTGAATTTTCTCTCCCAGGGGAGTAGTTGTTGATTGTTTTATTATGTTACCATGGCATATCTTTAAAGTTGATTTCCAAAATGGAATATCTGGGAAAGCAAGTGGATGGATGGGGTTCATCGTTACTCCGATTTCCTCCATCCATAGTCGCACTCTACTTCCAAATGGTCGTGGGAGAGTTAGGCGTATTGTAAAAATATTATCCATTTGGTCATTCATGATGGCGGTCGAAGTCGGCGATGTTGGGAGTCGCTGAATGCGGCTAAAGAGGCGTAGAGAGAGTTCCATCCTACGGAGGTCTAGTGGTGTCTCCCCGGTATCGCATTGTAGGCTCGGTATGGGTGATGATCGGAAGGCTCCGGTAGCCATGCGGAGACATTCATTCGCCACAGTGTTGATGAGTGCAAGGCGCCTCTTGGAAGTAGAGGAGTAGATCTCGCATCCGTAGTCCAGTTTGGGTCGCACTAAAGAGCGGTAGAGAGTCAGAAGTGTTTCGCGATCAGCTCCCCAGTCGTGGCGTGATACTGTACGTAGGACGTTCATTTCTTTCTTACAAGAGTTTTTAATGCTTCTTATATGTGGTTCCCATGTCAACCTTCTGTCAAATGTTAGCCCTAGGAATTTATAGCTCTCAACGACTGCAATCCTCTTTTGGTATAGGTATAGGTCAGGTTCCCTAATACATCTTCTACGACGGCAGAAGTGGACCACTTTGGTCTTTTCAGCTGAGAATTGGTAGCCATGGGTAGTAGACCATCTCGTGATGTTGTTGATGGCGATCTGGAGGCGACGTTCTATTGTTGCCATTTCGGAACCTGCTAGGGAGATAGAGAAGTCATCTACATAAAGGTTGGCTTTAATGTCTTGATGGAGGTTTTGTGAGATATCATTAATTCCTATAGCAAACAGGGGTACGCTTAAGACGCTGCCTTGTGGAACGCCTTCTTCTTGTATAAATGATTTGGATTTCGCTCTACCTAATCTTACAGAGAAGGTGCGGTTGGTTAGGAAATTTTGGATGAAAATTGGTAGTTGTCCGCGTAATCCGAGGTTATGGAGGGCTTTTAAGATGGCATAACGCCATGATGTATCATATGCCTTGTTGAGGTCGAAGAAAACAGCCACTACGTGCTGTTTCCTGGCGAATGCGTTACATATCGCCGATTCCAGACGGATAAGGGCATCCGTGGTCGAGTGAAATTTTCGGAATCCGCACTGCGATGGGGATATGCTGGATTTCGTTTCAAGGAACCATGTTAAGCGTACGTTCACCATTTTTTCCATGAGCTTACATATGCAGGAGGTTAGAGCGATTGGGCGGTAGTTTTGGGGACTGGTTGGGTCTTTTCCTGGTTTCCGGAAAGCTAGAACTGTAGCCCTTCTCCAGGTGTCTGGGAAGGCATTTTCCATCCATATTTTATTGAATATATCTAAGAGGAAGCGTTTACCCCCTTCCCCTAGGTGGCGTAGCATTGCATAAGGTATATTGTCTGGGCCTGGAGCAGTGTCTCTACATGATGCAAGAGCTGTATCGAACTCTTTTTTGCTGAATTCTTCGTTGTAACATTTGTACTCTTTTGATGCGAAGTTTAGAGGTGAGCACTCCTTCTCCAACCGGTATTGGGCGAACTCGGGGGTTGTGTTCGCTCTACTTGATATTTTGGCGAAGTGAGTCGCTAGCGTGTCTGCTACATCGATTGGGTTTAAGATAGTGTTTCCATTTATCCGAAGTACGGGGGTAGGGTCTCGGCTGGGTTTACCTAGCATCCCTCGGATTTTGCTCCATGTGCGGTGTATGGGGGTTTTAGAGTTTATCGTCGAGACATAAGCTCTCCATGATTTCCGGCGGCTTTGCTTAAGTATGTATCTATATTTAGCTCTCTTTTTATTAAATTCCATTTTAGTCGTCGGATTTGGCCATCGTTTGTATGTTCGGTAGGCTTTCCTTTGTTCTTTCAGTGCGGCAGAACATTCTGGGCTCCACCATGGAGTAGATCTCTGACTGGGTTGTCCTGAGCTGGTTGCAATGGATGTTTTACCTGCTTGATATATAATGGATGTAAAGATTTCCAGCGCTTCCTCCGTCTCCGGGATGTCATCAACTTGGATATCAGTGATTTTGTTGAATTTTATCCAGTTTGCTTGGTCCAGTCTCCATCGTGGTATACCCGAGGTGGGTAAACCCTCGTCTGAGGAAAGGATGATCGGGTAATGGTCGCTTCCTTTTAGGTCATCCAAGATTCTCCATTCAAAGTCCGCTGTGATGTCGGGTGAGCAGAGGGCCAGATCTAATGCTGATAGGGTACCTGTTTGTATGTTAAATCTAGTACCTTCGCCCTGGTTCATGATTCCAAGTTGCTGGTTTTCAATTAGCTTTGATAGCTCATTTCCTCTGGCGTTGCATATTCTGTCGCCCCACTCAATATGACGACTGTTAAAGTCCCCCATTATAATGAATGGAGTTGATAGTTGCGAGATCAAGTCTCGTAAGGCGGTGACTGGAAGGGGTCCTGTGGGTGGGAGGTAGACATTTGCGATCGTGTATCGTTTCTTGATGTACATGGTCACGGCGATTGTTTCCAAAGGTGAATTTAATCTGATGGGTAATGTGGGGACATTTTGATGGATGTATATGGCACAGCCGCCGGATGTGCTGCCATCATTTGGTATTGAGGTGGTTACGCAACTGTAATTCGGTAGCTTTCGTGGTGGATGTATTCCCAACATGGTTTCCTGGAGACAGACGCAGGCGGGGGTCTCGTCCGCTACAAGAAGCCTTAATTCTTCCCAGTTGGCTCTGATTCCGCGGATATTCCACTGGATTATTTTCATTATTCTTTTGGTTTGGTTCGAGAAGTGAGCAATTTGGTTTTTGCGGAGGTCGTCGTGCCCATTGGTTTATTAGGGCCCTGTGGCCACTGGAGTCTGGTGAGGACTGGTCTTTGAGGTTTTGGTTCTTCTTTGTCACCGTTTTTCTTCTTTGTGTCTTGGGTATCTACTGTTAGAGGCGGTGTTGGTGTTCCGTCAATAATAGGAGGACGGATTATCTTTTTTTTGGCTTCTGTTGGTGGGTGAGGGAGGTGGCTCGTTGGAGGTATGGTTCGAGCTTCAATTTGTTTGGTGGGGACGAAGTCTGTTCCACGTGGGTCTTGGGTCTCTTTTTCCTCTTCTACCTTCTCTTCGTAGATGATGTCAGTGGTAGGCATTTTTATTGGTGGTGGCAAAACGCTGTCACGGGGTGACCGAGGTTGTGGGCAGACGATCTCTGGTATAACCTGAGTGTCCATTTGTTCGGGGTGGGGGTCGTTGTGCTTCGGGATTTGCTGTGGTTGCGATTTTAGGTTTACCTCTCTGCTAGGGATGGGGTTTAGCATCGAGGTATCGGGTGCAGGTGCCTCGCGATGCGGCAACTGCTTTTGGGGGGGCGGGGGAGATGGTCGATTGTCGACCATATGCGTGGAGTTGGGGAGTTTAATATTCGGGGCCTGTGGTGCAGGCTCCTCGGGAAGGGGCGGTTGAGTTCTTGCTTTAACCCCGTGGTATGGGGGTCTGGTCACTCTGCTCATTTCAACTACAGAGGCATAAGAGTTTCCTCTGGTTCCTATAGAGGTTTGTGCCTTTTCTCTGGCGTCTCTAAAGTTTAGTCTTTCTTTTTCACGTATGGATGCTACTTCTTCTTCGAATTTGTAGACATTACATTTTTTGCTTGATGCTGGGTGGGGCTCTCCACAGTTTACACATTTCGTTGGGCAATTTTCGATTTGTTCAGGGTGTAGTGCATTTGCGCAGTTGACGCAGGTGGGCGCAAAGCCCTGATTCTTGCGACGACATGTGTTTGTAGAGTGCCCAAAAGTTTGGCAGTAGTAGCATCTTCTGGGGCTAGGTTTAAATTCTTTAACCGTGAAGCGGCGCCATCCTAAATATATATATTTTGGTAGGATATCTAGGTCAAATGAGACGAAGTAAGTGTTCGTTGGTATCTTGCTGTTGTTGATAGTTTTATGTACTCTGTGTACTTGAGTGACAGAGTACTCGCTTAATTCTTCAATTAATTCCGCTTCTGAGTATTGGGCGAAGTCTGGTTCTATTATTACGCCTTTACGCATGTTAAAGGAGGGATGTGGTGTTACTATTACCTTATCTCCTGCCAGTTCTTTTAATAATAAGGTTTTTTCCGCTTGCTCTTTTGTTTTAACTTCGACTAGTATACTACCATCTGATTGAGGCGAGAGAGGTGGAAATTGTGATCTGGGAAGTTGAAATAGTTTTTGGAAATCTTTACTCTGTTTCACCATGCATGTCTTCATTAGGTTTGTTTGTTGGCTTTCTGGTTTTATTAGGTAAAATCTTCTGAAAGATCGATCAACAAATTGTCCTGGGAGTACCTGCAGTGAGAGCAGTTCAGGTAGCGTTTTGGTGGATCGTCCTGGACCTGCTGCTTGCTGGGAGTTTGAAACTTCCGGCGGATTTCTTACCGACTTTGTTCGTTTTTGCGGTGGTGAATTTTGATTTCCTGAGACTTTGCTCGTTTCTATGCAATTTTCTTCTATCTGTGCAGTTGTTTTGGGGGGCGATCTTGTTGTTAAAGTTCTCCCACCAGTTTTATCCACGTCTTGTGTTCTTTTCTTTCCTCGAGTTAGTAGGTTTGTATCCATTTTCTTCGATAGATTGGGAAGTAAAGGGGGTGGGGAAAGAGGAGGGGATGCGCAGCTTAAGACATTCTTTGCTGGTTTCATTGGGTTTTTTTTAAGAGGGGTTTGTTAAAGAATTTGTTGGAACATGAACAGGAATCTACCGCCCGCGAAAGTACCGTCTTGCCAGATCCACTAAACGAGTTGATAGGAGACTCTAGAGAAAGGCCTATTGCTTGGTTTCCATTAACCCCGCGAATGCCCATTGGCGCAGACAACGGGCCGGTTCTAAACGACGCAGTCGGCGTGTAGGCGCGGGCGCGGGGCCAATTACAGAGGTGGCCATGGACTTCACCGCCAGGTGACCTCAGGGTAAGCCTGGCGGACCATGCAGGATATACCTGGTGGGTCTTAACCCTTTCCTAGTCCACCCTGGCCACGGCCCGGTCCCGCGAACCGAACGCCAACTGTGAAGTTTTACCCCTTCTTGGTGGCCAAAAAAAATGGGGGGGGGAGGGGATGGTTTGGTAGCCGCCAATATTCCGCAGGTATTGCTGGGGGGGATCAAGCCAGGACAGACTCCCGAGAATCAGACCTCTCGCCGCCTGGAACTAGCACAGGCTCGAACGCGAGTTAGAGAAGTCCAATCCCATCGGAACAAAGACTTTGAAGAGAGGGAGGAAGTAGTAGAGTTGGGAAAGAAATTGCCAGATAAGGCTAAAGGGTTGTTAGCAGAAAGGGGAGAAGTGGCTAGGCTGGGGCCGGACGGGGCGCTGATGCCCGTCAGCACGGAGGCCAAGAAGGCAAATCGCCGCGCTCTCTACGGGGTGCCTACCATGGCTAACGAGCGACATCTGCCCGGGTTTGAAGTCAGAGTTGTCCCTCTCCTAGGTGGAATGTCAACCAAGACTATGAGCTCCACCTGCCCAGCCAGGTTATACCGCCAGGCACTCGGTCGTTGGACACAATTTCTGTATAAGCAGGGGCACCACGAGCAGGTAATGCGCCAACAATTAGGGTGCAGAGGCTAAGTAGCCTTAAAGGCTATATATTGCGCATGCAGCCCCGAAACCCCCCCACTTTTCAGGAAACGATGGAATTCTAACCAAGCAAATTGGACCGCCTTCGCATTGACGACAGCCAAACTCCAACCCAATTCAGAGGCGGATATCTGCTACTTCACGGCAAAACTACAGAAAGCAGCTGGCAAACCGATTTCAAAGACCACCCATAATACCAGCAGGCGCACTACTCCATGGTGGAACCAACAGTGCCAAGAGAATAAAAGAAAACGTGATAAAGCTCAAAGAATTTTCATAAGAACTAAAAGGTTACAGAATTACATAGACTATAAAAGAGCATCTGCCATCGTCCGAGGGACCTTTAAAGAAGCTAAACGAACCTGCCGGAAACAATATGTATCTAAAATTAACAAAGATACTCCCATCCAAAAATTTGGCGACGAATAAAAAAAAAATGTCAGGAAAGCGCAGGACAATTCACCTCCCTATTCTTTCTATTAACGGCAATACCATCAGCAATCAAACCGAAGTTGCTAACATAATAGGGCATTCCCTCAGTACCATCTGTAAAGGATCTAGGAACAATACCTTCTTAACCCGGAAAACTCTTAACATAATCGACAAATTTAAACTTAACCAACAGAATCCTTCCCTACAACAATCCTTTCCTCCATGAAATAATTACAAGCATCCCTAGAAGAAAGCCCAAACACAGCCCCTAGAGGCGATGAAATCTCAAACCTCACCATACGTAAAATCTACCCAAACGTCTTAGATCTACTATTGGACATTTTCAAGTGCATCTGGACTAATGGCTCCTTCCCGGATGATTGGCGTCAGGCGCTAGTCCTTCCCTTCTTAAAACCTGAAAAAGATCCATCAAACCCAAGGAATTATAGACCGATCTCCTTGAGATCTTGCCGATGCAAAATATTAGAAGGAATGGTCAATGCTAGATTAAAATGGTATCTAGAAACAAACAACCTTCTGTCCTCAAACCAATACGGTTCTTCACCACGACATAGGCCGAGCATTCAGCGAAGGGAAGTTTGTCACAGCAATCTTTTTTGACATTGCCAAGACGTATGACACGGTCTGGCGACGTCATATATTCAATAACATACAGGAACTAGGAATCAGGGGTCCACTCGCCCTCCTCATCAAAAACTTCCTAACAATAGAAAATTCGCACTAGATCTCTATGGAGCCTAGTCTACACAATTCAGCCAACACGAAGAAGTACCACAAGGAAGTGTGCTCAGCACAACCCTATTCATAATAGCAATCAACAATTTGACTCTCCAAGTACCACCTACGATTATATGCCAACGACTTGGCAACTTTGCTCCCAGGCATCAGCGCAACAAAAGTATCAAATCGACTACAAGAACTAATAGACAAAATCGAGAACTACTCAGTACAACACGGCTTCACAATTTCAAGTGAAAAAAACAACCGCCATAACCTTTACAAGAAAAAGACAAATTCCGCATATCCCATTGCTACTTGAACGACGCCCAATCATTTTTCAAAATAACATGGAATTTCTAGGTCTCACACTGGATCAGAGGCTTACATGAAAACACCACATCTTAAACTTAAAAAAATGGTGCTACAAAGTCACAAACATTCTAACTAAACTGTCGCATCATCACTGGGGCCAGACAGAAGCACCCTACTGTACTTTTAAGAAACTCTCATCTTGTCCAAAATAAACTACGGATGCCATCTGTACAGAGCAGCATCAAAATCGGTAATCCAGAAATTAGATCCCGTGCAAAACCAAGTCCTCCGTCTAACCACCGGTACCTTCAAATCAACCCCAACATCCTCACTTTGCGCCGAGACTGGAATACTACCTTTGCGTCACCAAAGACAATTTGCAGAACTAAAGTACCTTGCACGTGTTTACAGACAACAACAAACTCAAAAGAATACTAAAACCTACGCTACCAGCAGACAACCCTAGGACTTGCAGCTACATCACCTACTCGATAAGGGTTAAAAAACTCACAAAGTTTAAACCTGCCGAGAGCGGCACATTGCTGGTTGAGTGCGCATGAAGGACAACCGAGCGAATGAGAGCTCTTTTGAGAGAGAGAACATCTGGGCGATTGACTACTAGGGCAAAATTTGCCGTACTCACCCCAAAGCGTACTAGTAGGCAAGAGTATATAATAAATAGGGTAAAAAGAAAGAAAGGCTGAGCACAAGCTAAAAACAAACAAACAAAAGCCAAAAAATAAAAAAAAAATCCAAAGGGCGACAAGAATTCGCGCTCCGGCGTCGAGGGTGGGCCCGCCTCCTCCCGTGGCGCTGATAGAGCTACTGCCTTGCTTTCCTTTCGATCCTCTGTTCGTTTGAAGCTTGATTACGGGTGAGAGTTTTGTGCATCCGCGGTAGACTCGATCCACCTCACGGGGCTTCGCCTGGTGACCCGTGCCTTCCGCACTTCGCCCATTGAGAGCCTACTTGTCGATGCTACGCGCGAGCTGGCGTCTCCTTCAGTCACCAACAGCTCTCACTGCATCGCAGCTGATCCCGACGGTGTTTATGCCGCCGAGAGATGCCAGTCATACCCTAAGCCCTTCGGCTTTAGGGCCAGGAAACTCCATCGACAGCTAGGTACAGCTCTCGGGCTGGTGGCGCCCCTGGTTCTGCCCAGGACTCCACCCTGGAGGGTACCACCTTTGACCATTTGTCCACACCCGGTTCAGAGAGCGGATTGTGATTTATAGCGATTCATAAAGGGACCTGAGTTGTCTCAAGGCATTGGAATCATCGCATCTCCTGGTTCACAATATCCGTGACACCATGGTTTTGGCGAGCCGGGCGGAAGTCGAAATTATCTTTTGCTGGGTTCCTGGACAGGTAGGAATTGCGGGAAATGAGCGCGCCAAAGAGTACGCGAGGACTGGGTGACCGGACCAGCGTTTCGTTCTTCCTCACACCGTTTGTCCATTGTTTTCGGGACGGTTCGAGCACGCTGACTTATGGACCTTTTGACCTTTTGGATAAAGGATGCCTCCTTCACCTTATCTAACTGTTTTTTTTGTAGGTCTCACGTTCCTGCGCCGGGGTCTCCCATCGAGACCCGAGCGTGCTTGCTCCCCTTTTCGTTTTTCCTTTTTTATTGTTATCGTTGTTGTTTCTGTTTTTTTTTGTTGCCTTTTCTGAATACTGTTATTTTAATTTAGTCTAGGACTAGGCTGTCGTGAGTACGGCGACTTATGCCCAAGTAGGCAGTCGCCAGATTGGCTCCTAAAACAAAACAAAAACACCTCCCCCAGGTGCAGGAACAAAGTGACCTACAAAAAAGAAAAAATAAAGCGAAGGGAGCCAGCCTCCTCTAAAAAGTCGTATAGTCCACAAGTCAGCGTGCACGATTTCGTTCCGAGTACAAGGGACAAGCGGTAGCGACCCCACTCGTCTCGATACCGGGAGAGATAACGTGCACGAAAATCACCCAGACTAGAAGATTCAGCAAGAATCTGCCGAACAGTCTGGGGGACAACGCAGTATTTTCAATAAGGAGCAGGCAAGCGTTCCATCAAATAGCGGTGCGTCCCGCAATTGTGCCCGATTCGGAGACGACAGAAAGCAACCTGAAGCCGTCGCGGCATTGGGGGGTAAGTCCATGGGAACAGTTGCGGCGTAATGGCACGTAGTTTTATCTTACCTTAACTGTCTCCCATCTTCTTTGCTAAGCAACCCGGAGAGCTCGTCTTAATCCTGCCATGTAATCGGTGTGAGGAAGAGCAAAACGCTGGTTTGGTCGCCCAGTCCTCGCGGACGCGCTTTGTGAGTCGCTATAAAGCACAATGCGGTCTCCAAACTAGGCACGTCGCGTAATCTCCAGGACCGAGCGGTGTATTGTAACCTCAGGGACCATGTCCATCTCAAGGGAGTTCTCCATTTTGCACTCTCAGCCTGTTTTCTTGGAAAGCACAGGGGGGGAGGAACTGCCGCTGGAGAAAGTGAAGAAAGGGGTGGAGGGCTAGTCCCTTGCACCCGGGGGAATAGGAGTGAAGTAATCATCCTCTCGGATTAAAGAGGTCTCGAACATCCACTGCGAAAGCACAGGGGGCGGGGGAGGCTCCTTATTTTTTATTTAAAGGAAACAAGGTGGCAGCCTCCGAATCTTAAAGGAAGATCAGGCATAGATGGACAAGAACTAAGATGCGAAGATGGAACAGAAGACGGAACATGGAGATAGGGGGAGAAAAGAACAGGGGCAGAGGGTAAGGAGGAACAGGGTCAGAGGGTGAGGAGCAAACAGGGTCAGAGGGTGAAGAGGGAACAAGTTCAGAGGGTGAGGAGGGAACAGGGCCAGAAGGAAAAGGAACAGGGGCAGATGGAAAGGAATAGGAGGTAAGGGAGACAAAACTGGGGTAGGATGCATAGAAGACAACGTAGGTAAGGGACAAGGAAGACGGAACCGGGTGAACCTACGCCCTCACGATGACATCGGTAATGCCAAAGGGGAAGGCCAGCGAAGACCGGGAAGGAGAAGGCATCAAAACGGAGGGCGCCCTAACAACCGACTCGGGGACCAAACAAGCCTCATCAGAGGCAGCGCGCTTGGACTGCGAACGGGCTGAGGAGGAACCCTTCCGTTTGCGCTGAGGCAAAGGAACGGAAGGAACAGCGAGGGCAGACACCTGTGGGAACTGACGGCTATCCTCCAGCGTCTAAGCTCGGTCGGTCTAACGGTCCGCGACAGAGAGAAAAAATGAGAAGAGACCAAAGGAAAAGGAGAGGGCACAACGGAGGAACCGCGGGGAGGGACCGAAGGCAAAGGAGAAGGAGCAACAGAAGGACCGCCAGGAGAAGACAAAGAGAGAGTAGGACGGCGGGAACCCGCCTCCTTGAGAACATCAGAGAAGAGACGGCTGGAGGGGGGCGAGATGCCACCGCACCCTACGATGGGCTTCACGGAAGTCCAGCCTGAGGGAGTCCCGAAAGGCCAGGACCTCCTTCTCAATAAGGAATACGGGACAAGAACGAGAAGCAGCGCAATGAGAATCTCTACAATTGGCGCAACATTCATGATTCCTACAAGAGGAGCCATCGTACGCCAACGCACAGAGCACACAGCGACGAGCCTGCCTACAATTGCTGCTCATATGGCCAAACTGGTGGCAATTAAAACAACGTCTAGGGAGATCGACATAACGGGACACAGGGACACGAAGATAACCAACACAAACAAACTGGAACAGATTCTGACGCTCAAAGGTGACGAAGAGCGTACTCGTAGGAACATTAGCGGGACCAACAGACTTAAACACCTTATAAACGTCTGCAACTCTCTGGGCGACACAATGCTCTCGCTAAGATACCTCAACAACTAAATCGCCACTACCACGGCCCCACATACGGCGGGGCGCACTACAGCGATACTCAAACTCCTCATTCAAATCAAACACGTTCAATTTAGAAAGCGGAGACCCGGACCTGTAATTCAGCACCGGAAAACTAGGATAATCCAAATCAGGATGTATCTGTTCTGCGAAGGGATCTAACAAGCGCGGTAAAGTGGACTTATTGACAGGCGTCAATAAGTAAGGTATAATAAAGTATAAAAGGGGGTGCGAACTCACGCAGCGCAGTCACTCTCTACCGTCGTGACACCTACTCGGAGCGCCGACCCAACCAGGAGGGTAAGCCCGTCGACCCCTGACCCAACCATCGTTTTAAAAATGGCCGGCCAGCCTCGGAACTTTACCGTTTGGGAAAGCAAAGACACGCCCAAGAGCGCCACTCCGGCTCAAGCATCCACCAACCAGCACAGGCAGGACCCAGTTATGGGGTCTCACCCCCTGGCGGACAGCTCTGATACACCGAGATCGCTAAACGAACGTAAATGGAAGGACGATGTAAGGTGAAAGAGAATTGGAACAGAAGACAAGGTAGGGGTTAGCGGAAGAAAGAGAATGCCAAGCTGGGGTCGGATGGGGCGCAGAGTCCCGTCAGCATGGCGGTCAGGAGGGCAAATGTACGTGCCCCTTATGGGGGCCTCCTTTGATGATGTGAAGATGCCCTGAGGGCAGCTCCTGCAAAGGTACAGGGGCCGGTAAAGAGGAAGTATTAAAGTTTTCATATATGGTCATGGGGACCATATAATTATCACGGGACGTAAACGCTCATCACCCCAAGCAGTAACCCGCTCTGCGAGGGGTGAACATGGGACAGGCAGAGCCAGCTGCCACCAATTAGGATCCTACTTTTCATCCAAGTGGGTAACCGATCGGAACTGGGCTCGTGCCATCCGCCAGACGACCCTCCTTCGTGCCCACCGTAAGTCTTGGCGCCGGTACGTATCTTCCATCTCTTCCTCCACGTCGTTGGGATTCGCCCCCCCCCCCCCCATCCTTCTAAGCTATCCCTTATTAAACGTATTGTCCGTTCCTGGTCCTCTAGCTCTCAGCGACTCCAATCTTGGGAGATTCCTCTTTGCCGGTTCTGAATTGGGCACACGCGACTCACCCATGGCTACTTAGTTAGGGTAGATGTCGAGTTGCACCTGGTTGTCCCTCTTGCGGTGGAGAGTTGTCTGTGGCTCACATTTTAGTAGTTTGTCATTGCCTTGCTTCCCTTCGAAATTCTTGCTTTCCTACCCTTTCTCCCCCCCCCTCTCCCATGCTCGACTTCGTTTTCTTTTAGCAGAGGACTCCCTTAGATCACCCTCCATCCTTACATTTTTATCGCGAAGCAAGTTTTATCTCTTTTGTAAGTTTTCTTTTGATTTATTGTTTTATCTTTTGTCTTGTACCCTCCCGTGTGGCTGGCGCATGTCATTTGTTTATTGTCCCAGCCCACCTTGTTTTTAGAGTTTTTGCTGTATGCGTATGTGTGTGTTGTGCTGTTTTCTTTTAGTCCTTTGCTTTCTCCATTTTTATTAAGTGTTTCCCAAGCCCTTTATGACCTTTTTAGGGCGACCCCGTTTTAACAGTGCTGCCATTGAGAGTCCATTAAGAGTCGGAGGCTGCCACCTTGTTTCCTTTAAATAAAAAATAAGGAGCCTCCCCCGCCCCCTGTGCTTTCGCAGTGGATGTTCGAGACCTCTTTAATCCGAGAGGATGATTACTTCACTCCTATTCCCCCGGGTGCAAGGGACTAGCCCTCCCCCCCTTTCTTCACTTTCTCCAGCGGCAGTTCCCCCCCCCCCCTGTGCTTTCCAAGAAAATAGGCGGAGAGTGCAAAATGGAAGACTCCATTGAGATGGACATAGTGCCTGAGGTTGCAATACACCGCTCGGTCCTGGAGATTACGCGACGTGCCCAGTTTGGATACCGCAGTGTGCTATATAGCGACTCACAAAGCGCGTCCGCGAGGACTGGGCGACCAAACCAGCGTTTTGCTCTTCCTCACACCGATTACATGGCAGGATTAAGACGAGCTCTCCGAGTTGCTTAGCAAAGAAGATGGGAGAGAGTTAAGGTAACATAAAGCTACGTGCCATTACGCCGCGACTGTTCCCATGGACTTAACCCCCAATGCCGCGACGGCTTCAGGTTGCTTTCTGTCATCTCCGAATCAGGCACACTCGCGGGACGCACCACTATTTGATGGAGCGCTTGCCTGCGCCTTATTGAAAATACTGCGTTGTCCCCCAGACTGTTCGGCAGATTCTTGCTGAATCTTCTAGTCTGGGTGATTTTCGTGCACGTTATCTCTCCCCGTATCGAGACGAGCGGGGTCGCTACCGCTTGTCCCTTGTACTCGGAACGGATTCGTGCACGCTGACTTGTGGACTATACGACTTTTTAGAGGAGGCTGGCTTCCTCCTTCGCTTTATTTGTTCTTTTTTGTAGGTCACTTCTTTCCTGCACCTGGGGGAGGTGTTTTTGTTTTTTTATGAGCCAATCTGGCGACTGCCTACTTGGGCATAAGTCGCCGTACTCACGACAGCCTAGTCCTAGACTAAATTAAAATAGCAGTATTCAGAAAAAAGCAACAACAAAAAACAAAACAGAAACAACAACGATAACAATAAAAAAGCAAAAACAAAAAGGGCAGCAAGCACGCTCGTGTCTCTCTCTCTCTCTCTCCGAAAGGGAAGACTGTCCTCTGCAGCCAAATGTGCGAGAGTCGTCCTTATTGGTGATTTTTAATCAAGGGATCTGCATCCATGTTAGCGGCCAGCCTTCGCCCTAGTGTGAGGGTAAGCTGCCCGCCAGGAAATGGGAACAACCAGATAAGAGTAGAGGCTGAGAACTCTCAGATTTCTGAGAGTTCAGTTGTTGCCCTGATGGTAAGTGGCATCGACCTCTACCTCAGAGGAGGTAGGGTAGGCCCTAGTGGCGAGATCATTCAGACGGTCATTGGGGCTGTGGGTGACTGTGGGTTGAAAACCTGAAGACATGTCGTAGTTGGGATGCTTCCAAGAAGAGGTCCAAGCCGGATCGCTCACTCGAGGAACGTCGCATTGAACCGACGACTAGCAGATTTATACACGGCGGAAGGGGTGGTTTTTGTCGACCCCTACCGCATCTTTTATGGTAGGAACGATCTCTACCAAAGGGATGGGGTGCACCTTTCCTTTAAAGGAAAGGCTGTACTCTCAAACCTGATATAAGATGTCGTTGAGCGGACTCAAAGGACGGTTCGGCCCAGAGTGAGGGCAGACGTGCGCCAGTACGCCAAAGTTTTAAGAAAAACAATTAAAACAAATATAAATATATTCATAGAATCAACGAATGTACAATGAGATAAGTTGGATTAGGTATACAATGTAAGATATGGTAAAATATGATTTACAGTAACGAGATGTGAAGAGAAATGAAGTACGTGAAATAAATATGAAATAATATGGTGACTATGATGGACTGAATTGGGGGCTGAAAATACGAGAAGTATATATAATTAGGACCTATTCTCGTGTGGCAGTCTGCAGAGAATTGTGAGAGGAATTGGAATTAAACTAAGTATGATTTGTTTGGAGGTAAATGACTAATTGTAGAAGGAATGATTACCGACCTTTATGCAGAGAATGGCGAGAGTCGAATGGGAAAGAATAGTGTTCCATATGGTCGAGCTGAAAGCGTGTGTTTGTTTGTTTGTGTGTGAAATTTTAAGAGATGTTTGAAACAATAGTACGTTAAATGAAATGACAAGTTGAGTAAAATAAATTAATTAATTAATTATTAAGTTGTACATAAAATATTATTTAATTTAAAAAAGTAAAAGAATTGCATGATATGAATTTGACATAATAATTGATATATATATATATATATATATATATATATATATATATATATAAGTTTCCCATGAGGATTCAATTATAGGAATGCCCAGAGAGCATTGCTATACTAGTAATGTTAGACTAGCGGCTATCTACCAGAGTCATGGCTCTATCACTCCCGATATTCAGTGTAGTGCAGTCTAGCAGTATTGTTCGGAGTTTAGCAGACGGATGATCTAAGGAAAGAAACCCCTCTTCATCCTTTCAGTAATTATATCCAGACTTTATTATTTGGCATTAAAAAATTTATTATCTGAATGGAATAGAATTTAATCTGGGAATTTAAGCCTCTTAGATTTTTTAATTTTTTAATTATGCCCCTGCAGAATTTTGGCTTGCAAGACGCCCCTGATTTTAGTTCTTGACATTTTTCACTCTTCTGGTTTTCTTTCTTTTCTTATTCATTTTGGAGACAATTGGTAAATATTTTTACACAATTTTTACTATTAAGTAATGAGTGTTGGATTTCCGCTTTAATATTATCTGGGCCTGGCGTTTTCCTACCTCTTAATTTTTGTAGAAATTTATATATTTTTTTCTTCTGTAATAGTTACTTTTTTCATAGGGGTTATATAAGTAAGGACTTCCATTACTGCATCCATATACTCACGCAACTGATTCGTACACTTATATTCGAAATCACCATACACAGGTGTTCTTCAAGTTTCTCATTATAGTTAATAATATTTCCAATGCATTCCTCGGTATTGTTAATATGGCTGTACATAAAATCATTTTTATTTGAATTCCAGATCATATTTATCTCATTAGGGTATAGTTTATATATATTTTTCCCAAATACTTCAATTTCATCTTCAATATTCTATTTAATAACGTTTCCACTTAAATCATCCGGTTCTTCTCTTTGCTTTAGATACCTCCTTTCAGTCAGTAGCTGTGCAGCGGCACCTGGATAATTGGTATAGTTATTTCTGCGCACACTCAACCGTCAGCCGACTTCGACGCGATGGACTTCCGCCGCGACGTGGCATGGTTGCCGAAGCCTTTTCTCTTGCTCGGAGATCTGAACGGTAGAAGCCCCGTCTGGGGAGACAACTCGATTAATCCCCGGGTTCAAGTCCTTTGTGTCATGATCGAGGAGCTCGAGATGTCTTAAATGTGGATGAGTTTATGCATCACTGCCCGAGAACCGTTCATTTTCCTGCTTCTATCTATCTTTGTGCTCTCCGGATACATAACCTGATTTTGGGTGGTGGGTGGTCGATGACCTCCATGGTAGTCATCACTTTCCTATTCAAATATCATTTTCTGGGCCGCTGTCGCTAGAGAGCCCGCGCCGGTGGTGCTTGACGCGGGCAAGTTGTTTCGCATTTCAGGAAATGACTGATTTCTCTATCTTAGTCGAGGAGTTTATGTCGGTTGATGAGGCCGTTAGGTTCTTCTCCGGCAACCTCATTGCCGTAGGTCTGACTACTGTTCCTAGAACGTCTGGCGGTTTTGCATGCAGACCACTCCCGTGGTGGTAAGCTGAGTTTGAGATGACCCTCAAACAAAAGCGTCATGCCTACATGCGCTATAAGCGCCGCCCGAACGATTTCACTGTAGGTGAATTTCGTCGGGCTTCGGCTAGGTTCCGGTATATTTCGAAGCACGCCCGCCGCTCTTCTTGGCGGGCATAAGTATATTCACTTAATGGAAAGACCCCTCCAGCAGAGGTGTGGAAGCGAGTCAAAAGCATTCGGGCCAGTTCTCGCAGGACCTCACTCCCGTTCTCTTGGAGAATGTGACCGCAATCTCCGACCCCGCGTCCGTGGCGGAATCCTTCGCAACCGCTTTCTCCGCATTCTCTATCCGAGATGCTGCTCCATCAGCATTCAATGCGCTTTGTGATGTCGTGGAAGACCACCGACTGGAATTTAAATCCCGAGGCGGAGAAACCCTCAACGACAGGTTTACTCTAAGTGAGTTGCGCTCCTCTCTACCTTCGTGTGCAGACACCGCCCGTTGTTCGGACAATGCCCCGTGTGCCTTGCTTCGACACCTGGATGAGTGAGGCATAGGCTTTCTCTTAGATTTGTTCAGCAGGAACTTGGTAGAGGGTATCCTCTTAGATTCCTGGTGAATCGCTACTGTGCTCACTTTTTGCAAAGCGGGCAGAGAGCACTCTACCCCAGCCTGTTTCCGCATGGCGATACGGTATCATGGAGAATCACCATATGATGGGCGCGAGGGGACGCCTCCTAATCTTTATATCTGAATTTTGAGATCGTCGATTGAGCGTACAGGTTGTGTGTGTGGGGGGGGGGGGAGGCCTCTCCCGCCCAATGGAGTAGGAAGCGGGTGTCCAGCAGGGAATGTCCTCGGTGTCACACTTTTTGCCCTGAGTATCAACGGCATCACCTCGGTGCTGCCGGAAGATGTTCTCGCTACGCTCTACGTGGAGGACCCATCAATCTCTCTTGGCGCGGCCCAGATGACAACTCTGGAGCATCAGCTCCATTAGGCATTAGACCGTGTCTCTTGTTGCACCGAAGTGCACAGGATTCAGTTTTCCTTTGCCAAGACTAAAGTGGTGCCATCTTGCCGCCATCCACAGCTCCACCCTGACCCAGACTTGTTTCTAAATGAGGTGCGCTTGGAAGTGGTGGACTATCACCGTTTCCTTGTTCTTGTATTTCCCTGACGCATCACCTGAGAGGCTCATATTCGCAGCCTTAGGTTCTCTTGCATCCGCGCTATAGATATTCTTCGTTCCGTGAAGTTTACCACCTGGGGAGGCTGGCAGGGCTACTGCCTTTTTTTTATTAATCCTTTGTTGGTTCGAAACTCGACTACGGATGTGAGCTTTATGCATCCGCAGCCGAGCGTATGCTGCGGAAGGTGGACTCGATGCACCATACCGGCCTTCGCCTAGCGACCGGTGCCTTCCGCACTCCACACATTTAAAGCCTACTTGTCGATTCTGGGGAGATGCTACTCGCTCTGCGCCATGCACAGTGTATTTCTTTCCTGTTCGCGCGATCCCGGTGCCTCCCTCAGTCGCTAACAGCTCTCACTGCAATCGCAGCTGATCTCGACGGTAGCTATGCCGCCAAAAGACGCATCATACGCTAAGCCCTTCGACTTTAGGGACAGGAAACGAACCTATGTATACCGATGACTCTGAGTCTTAAGAGGTGGGGTGTTTCCACGACAAATCCCCTCTGTTTGCAGTCAGCGGGGCTCTGCCAAGCGCTGCCTCTGTCTTCACGGCCGAGCTAGTTGCATTACACCGCTCGGTACGGGAGATTACGTGACCTGGCCGGTTCGTAGACCTGATTATGATTTATACCGTCTCACAAAGCGCCCTGCGTGCTCTCGAGGCATTGAAATAGCCGCATCCCCTGGTTCACGATATCCGTGACGCGACTGTTTTGGCGAGCCGGGCGGATGTCGAGATTATCATCTTCTTCACCAATGGAGAAATTGGAGACTTTGTAGATATTGATGCAGTAATACATTACTTTTCTTGTTTAGGACTTGATGCTGCAGAGTCTGCAATACTTCGTACTCTGGCTCTTTCGATGTAACCCAATTCTTCCGAGCCGAATTTCCCAAAATCGAACTAAAGCCATGCGCCAGTGAACTTTAGGTCATGCACGCATTGACTCCTAGATGGCATATTTGTCATCCTTATCCTCCACTACCTCTTCAGTTCAAGTGTGTAAGAAAATAAACAAAATCTGGGGTCGTTATGCTGGACATCTCACCCATGGAATTGAGAAGAATGGCCCAATCATCTGCAATCCCACCAGCGTCGCCGATCTATTGGCATCCTTTTTTTAGCGATGGTAGGAGCGTTGGGTGCTACTCGGCGTAGTTCAACTGTATCAAAACAGGGCTGGAGGGCGAAGCCCTGCAGTTTCTCGGTAGGTGGACAAAAGCCCTACAACTTTCTTTTAACTACTGCAAAGATGGACTTGGGTCGCTGTCTCGTTGCGCCCCCACGTCTCCCATCCTAGACAATATCCGATACGAATTAATCGGGAATCTCTATCCCAGTACGCAACTACTCGTACTAAATATTTTTAACTAGATTTGGATCCTGGAATTCTACCCTATTGCATGGAGAAGGCGTTAGTCCTACCATTTCTGAAACCAATCAGAGACGGCTCTTATCCTTTCATTATAAGAGATTATCCATCACCAGCTGTCTTATAAGTTGTTAGAGAAAATGGTGAATGCTCGCCTGCAGTGGTTTCTGGAATATCATGGACTCCTAATTCTATACCAGTGGGGCTTCTGTAAGAAGCAGAGTACGACGGATCATCTTGTCTGCATGGAGGGCACTTACTGTCCGTTAGGCCTTTGCTCGTGGTTGCCATGCGATGACCGTATTCTTCGAAAGCACGGACTATGACACTTAAGGCGCCATGGTGTCCTGCAACAGTTGTACGAGTTGTACATGGTCATTTAATGAGTAGCGATGGGCCCCACATCAGCCCCCTATGCCGTTGATGCTCAGGGCAAAGAGTGTGACACTGAGGATCCTTCACTCCGGGACACCCTCTTGCTGCTCCATTGAGCCAGAGAGGGCTCCTCCCACCCGTACGCTGAACTGACGATCTCAAAAAATTTCAAATATAAGAGTAAGAGGCGGCCCCTTGCCTCTATCATGGGGAGTGTCTCTATGATACCGTATCGTCATGCTGTATCATAAGTCTTCTCCAGATCAAAAAATACCGTGGCGTAGTGCTGTCTACAAAAGAAGGCCTAGCAGAGAGCATTTTCCAGTCGGAGCAGAGCATCCGATGTGTAGTGATTGGGCAGAAACCTGGTTTGCGAAAAGCAAGCACAGTAGCAATTCACGAGAAATCTGGGAGAATACTCTCAACCACGATCCTGCTGAACAAATCTAACAGAAAAGCCATGCCTCGCTCACACGGGTGTCGAAGCGTGGCGTACGGACCAAGGGCGGATCCTGCACACGGAGCAAGAGCTGAAGGCAACTCGTTGAAGGGTCGTTGAAGGGTTCTCCGCCTCTAGAGGTAAAGTCCAGTCGACGCTCTTTCGCAACATTGCATCTGGCAATGAATGCTGGCGGAGCAGAATCCCGATTAGAGAATGCGGAGAAAGAGGTGGTGGAGGATTCCACCACGGACGTGGAGTCCGAGATTGCGGTCCAATTCTCCTGGAGAAATGGATGAGGGTCCTGCGGGAACTTGCCCCGAATACTTTTGACACTCGCTTCCACACCTCTGCTAAAGAGGTCTTCCCGTTAAGTCAAGACACGTATGCCCGCCAAGAAAAGCGGCGGGCGTGAATGGAAATATACCAGAACCTAGCCTGATGAATTCACCTATAGGGAAGTCGTTAGGCCGGCGCTTATATCGCATGTAGGCATAAGGCTTCAGTTTGAGGGTCGACACACACTCTGCTGACCACCACGGGAGTAGTCGGCGGGCGAAACCGCCAGACATTCTAGGAAGAGTAGCTAGGCCTACGACGATGAGGTTGCCAGAAAATAACTCGACGTCCTCATCAACCGACAGAAATTCCTCAGAGATATAGAAATCAGTCATTTCCTGAAATGCGGACCACCTGGCCAAGCACCACCGGGGTGGTCTCTCGAGCTGCAGCAGCCCAGAAAAAGATATTTTAAAGGGGAAGTGATCCATGCAGGAAAATAAATCGATTCTCGTTTAATGATACGCAAACTCATCCACATTTAGTACACTCTCTCCAGCTCGTCAATCATATCGCAAAGGACTTGACTGTGAGGATTAATCTAGTACTCCCTAGAGGGGGTGTCTACCGTTTAGGATCTCCGAGCAAGAGAAAAGGTCTCGGCAACAGTGCCACGGCGTGGCGGAAGTCTCCTGCGTCGAAGTCGGCTGACGGTTGAGTGTGCGCAGAAATAACAGTATACAAATTATCCAGGTGCAGTTGCACAGCTACTGACGGAAAGGAGGTATCTAAAGCAAAAAGAAGAACGGAGACATCATGCCGGTTGTAAATCGCGCATCTGCTACCCAGTCCCCATCCCTTAGTGTTGGGGCCGCAAAACCCATATAGCCCGGGAGGGTGGGCAGGGGGCACGCTCCCAGCATGGCTTCCTGCAAGAGATAGCTAACGGGGAACGGGACGAGACGAGCCTCCGCAGCTCCTCCCAGTTGGCCCGGAGTCCGCGGTAATTCCATTGAAGGAATATGCCATTCAAGCCTAGCTCAGAGAAGATACGGGGGCTCTCTTCGAAGAGAAGACCCTGACGGGAATGGCCAGACGCTTCCCGGAGGCTATACTCCGGGCGCTGTTGGCTGGGCAAAGCGCTGAAGGCGCTGTCGCCTTCGAGGACTTATCGGAGGAGTTTGGGCTCGATGCGAGTCTTTTCCTCCCTCCGCTTCAAAACCTAATGTGAGCGGTGCGGCTTCGGAGGCTGGTTCCTTCTTTTGAATGACCCACCGTGTTTGAACCACCCAGCCCACCACTGGGTGTGAGCAAAGGAGCTAAGCTCCTTTCGTTCTCTCCTGGTTTCGGGGACAGCCCGAAGAATCCCGGAAGATGGCCTCACGACCAACTTAAGGGGTGCTGCCTCTTGACAGTCTAGCGACTCGCGTAAGGAAACGGTCACGTTGGGGTAAGTCAGGGAAGCCCTGGTTTTAGCCGGGGATGGGTGTGAACCTTTAGTGCCGCCAGCTTAACCAGGTGAGCGACATTAGTGGGTAGAACCCGCAGAAGCAGAATGGTTCCGAATGGGCGCGGAAACGAACGTGCTCGTAGGCATGGGGGAGCCAGAAGAAGAGGGCGTATTTCTTAATATTGAGCCATATGATGTAGTAGGCAGCGCCTGGCGCGCCAAGATTAAGTCATTAGCCTCGTGGAATTTGTGAGGATCCTGTGCTTGAACGGCTAGGATTTCCTTCTGAAGGAGATACGCACCACATTGCTTCGAAGAAACGGGGTGTGGTTCTCCGCAATTGACGCAATTGGCAAAACACGATTTGCATTTATTATGTGCTGCTTAGAGCAAATAACACAAGCTTTGGGTAACCCCGAACTTGCACGTAAACATGAGCGATTAACATGAACGAAGCGGTGGCAGTAATAGCACCTCCATGGCAGTGGCACAAATGCCTTGACGCGGTAGCGATACCAACCGGCACGCACCGACTCAGCGCGCATGTCACAGTCGAACGTGACGAAGAGTGTAGGAGTGGGTCTCGCGGGCCCTCCCTGTTTTCTCATTTCATGGTCGGCCAGCTCTAAGGTGATGTCCGATATGAGGAAGTGATCACTAACACGGAGATCATCGATCATTCCCCAATCAAAATCAGGCTGAGCAGCCGGAGAGCACAAATATAGATCGAGGCAGGAAAATGAAGCGGTTCTCGGGCAGTGATGCGTAAACTCGCCCACATTTGGGACACCCATCTCAAGCTCGTCGATGAAGTCGGCCTAGACCTGATCTCGGGGATTAATAGAGTAGTCTCCCCAGAGGGGATGTCTAGCGTTTAGATCTTCGAGCAAGAGAAATGGCCTCGGCAACCGTGCCACGACGCGGTGGATGCTCCCTGCGTCGAAGTCGGCTGACGGTGGAATGTACGCGAAAATAACAGTATACCTCCTATTCAGGTGCAGGTACACAGCTACTATCTGAAAGGAGGTATCAAAACCAAAGAGAAGAACAGAGACATCATGCCGGGTGTAATCGCTCAACCTCCCGCCCGGCCCCCACCACGTGGTGGTGGGGTCGCAAAACCCTTATACCCCGAGAGGTGGAGAGGGTGCATGCGCCCAGCAGGGTCTCCTGCAAAAGGATAGCTAACGGGGAGCGGGAGGAGAAGAACATCCGCTGCGCCTCCCAGCTGGCTCAGAGTACGCGGTAATTCGATTAAAGGAATATGCCCTCCAGGCCTAGCTTGGAGGAGATGAGGGGGCCCTCTTCGAAGAGAAAACCCTTACGCGAATGGCCATACGCTTCCCGGCGGCAGAACTCCGGGCGGTGTTGTCCGGGCAATGCGCTGTCACCTTCGAGGACTTATTTGGGGAGGTTGGGCACGCCATGAGAGTTTTGCCACTCCGGCTCAAAATCTTAGGGGGGCGGGGGGGGCCCTCTTTTCGAGGATCCACAGTCTCCTTTGGCGCTGTCCTCCTTTCGGGGAGGAGCTTTAGGAACCATGGAAGATGGCCTGGCAACCAAGTCCAGGTGTCGAACGACTCGGTGGAGAAGATACCAACCAGCACGCATTGACTCAGGGAGCTTGTCACAGTCGAACTTGACGAATAGTATAGGGATGTGTCTCGAGGCCCCTTCCTGTTTTCTCATCACACGTTCGAACTTAACCGCACCGTGGTCGGCAAGCTCTAAAGTGATGTTATTTATGGAGTAGTCCACGAGTTCCCTCGCATAAACTACTCAAATCACGAAGTTCATGCTAGAGTGCGGCGTCACACTCACAGGTGTGCCATCAAGTGTCCCAAGGGTACTAATCATGGCCGCCTCGGAGCGATTCGACGCAATGGCCAATAGGCTTCCTTCCGAGAAATGGGTCACCTTAGGCTCTCTACCAGGGACGCTAGCTAAAGCTCTATTGTGATGGATCATGTTGCCCTTAGCCAACATGCTGCGATCAGTGGAGCGAAAAACCAGGAAGCATTTGAAGCCATCTGGCTCGAAAACGCCGAGTAGTTTCTGAATGAAGGGCTCCGGCGTAATCGAGGCTCCGCTTTGCGCACTTGTACTGTTTGTCTTTGTCAGGGACTGCGCACCCGGAGGGGAGGGGGGGAGCAGCGGGGCCAGTCGTGCCGATCTTGGCTTGGTCTCTTACCGAAGTAGTAGACCAATCCGTCCCCGCAGCCCCCCTCCCGACTCTTTTTTTTTGTTTCTTTTCTTTTTACTAGAGGAGGGCGGGGATGAACCCACTTCTCCCCTCCGCCGGCAGGATCCCCAGGCCAGATGGACCAGCCTCAGCAAGGTCCTGGCGGTCGCAGAGGCACCGGCCGGAGGAGATCCCCCCACTCCTTGTACTGCCTTGGAGACCCGAGCCGTTTGAGGAACTTGCTTAGGGGCGGACTCGGGTTCCATGCTTGACGCCGAGCCCGGATTGACCCCCCATGGAAGGCCCTACCGTCTGAGGCTGGGTTCCCTCAAGGACCATGTCTATCTCGGGGGAGGGGGGCTCCATTTGTCCATACCCACCCAGGACATCACAGGTCTCATTAGCAGCGGTGTTACGAGTAGAGTATGGGGAGACACAGGCCTTGACCCCCGCTAAGCTTAGTATACGAGCCAGCAGGAGTCTAGAGGGAAGCGCTTGGTGGGTCCTCTCTTCCCTCTCCCCGCTAAGGAGGTTGCCCTACCGACCCACTTCAAATAGTGGTCGGTTATGTGCTGCCTGCTGGCTTTCTTGGCAGTCCCCTTGTAAAGGGGGGATTGTCGCTGGAAAGAGGGAGGCACCCGAGGGCACCTCCAGTTAAGGGGGTGAGGGGAAGCCCCTTACACCCATAGGCAAAGGAAAGGAGTAAGCCTCGTCTCCGGTTAAAGAGATTTCGACGCTCCCTGCGAGAGCACGGGGTGGGAGGACCTCCATTTTTTTCAGTGGAGCTGCCCAAACGCGGCTCCGTCGATGGTGAGGGAGAAAGGGGAGGAGTTTTATTTGAGGTTTTACATCATCGGGCATGGGGACCCTATTCTTTCTGCGGGATGCAAACACTAATCACCTCCACGCAGTAGCCCGCTCTCCGAAGGGGGTGAACACGGGGCCGGCAAAACCAGCTGCCGCTATTTATGACCCACCTTTCTGTTCAGCGGCCAGGCAGCCCTTCCGCAAGGCGGCTCCACCTTGGGTTGGGCGTAAAATCGATAGAGATTGAAAGGAGAAGGAAAGAGGATGTGAGGAAAGTGTGGGTGGGGATGAAGCAAGTTGTTAAAAACCCACCACCCAAGACCAGAGCTCAGGAGTGAGGGGACGCTCTCCCCTCCTCCCCCGATTCGGGATAGCTTCTACCTTGTGAAATTAGAGACCGACCAGAGAAAGTTGTGGGCGAGGTTGTAGGAAGAGTGAGGAAGTAGGATAAAAATGCAGGCTGTCAGAAAGAATAAGAGACTAAGCTGGGACCGGACGTGGCTATGGTGGTTTCAATGACCTGCTTGTGTACATCTTGTCATCCTCTGCGGTTTAGGGTTAATATTTTATTCAGAGTTCTTAGAACCCTCATAGAGTCCTCTTTCTTCAGCTCTGCGGGTTCCTTTCAAAACCACTCTAGCAAAGACATTCCCTCATTTTAAGACTGCCAGCCCTTCCTCGGAGAATGCGACCAACACCAAAAAGTTAAAGAGATTGAAGATGGGCAGCATCGTTCTGTTTGCGGGTTGTCTCACACTCGGCTGAAAATTACGGATGCACTCTATGAATTCACCCGCGGTACAATAGTTTAGGAGGCGCTTGTAACGCATTGAGACATTTTGCTTCTCTTTAAGGTTTATTTATCACCAGGGTGGGTTCTTAAATGTGCCACACGATTGTCCTTTCTCGGATCCTGATAAGGGCAAAGACTGCTTTTGAAAGGCTGCTCGCCTGTGTGAATACACGCATGGCATTTAAGCTAGCCTTTTCTTGCAGCCTGATAAGGGCAAATGCTGCATTTGAAAGGCTTCTCGTCTATGAGTATATGAATGCCTTTTAAGCTAACATTTGGTTGCGGCCTGATAAGGGTAGAGCTACATTTGAAAGGCTTATAATGTGTGAGTTGTTGAATGTCTTTAAACATCTCCTTTCGTGGCAGCCTGATAAGGACAAAGCTACATTTGAAAGGTTTCTCGCCAGTATGAGTATATGAATGCCATTTAAGCTGAAATTGGGTTGCGGCCTGATACGGGCAAAGTCTACATTTGAAAGGCTTATTATCAGTGTGAGTTGTTGAATGTCTTTTTATATCTCCTTTCGTTGCAGCCTGATAAGAGCAAAGGCTGCATTTGAAAGGTTTCTCGCCAGTGTGAGTATAGGAATGGATTTTAAGTTGACCTTTCCTTGCAGCCTGATAAAGGCAAAGGCTGCATTTGAAAGGCTTCCAGCCATTGTGGGTTCTTAAATGTATTTTAAAAACTCCCCTCTGTGCAGTCTGATAAGGACAAGAGCAGCATTTATATATTTTGCTATTCATTCTCGAATGATGCAGCGCATGTAAATTTGTGTGTGTCGAATGGGAAGGTATGGAGTTGTTTTCGGCGCATTTTCCTGAGTTTTCAGATCTTTAATATACACCAGTGGTCCAATCTGCGTCATAATCAAGGGCTCGGGGTGGCGATGGTACTATACCAGTAAATTGTGGAATTACTTTAAGGTTACTGGAAGAACGCATTTTCATCTAATGAAAAAGAAAGTGATTTTACAATCTTTCTGGTGTAACAGAGAGCATTCCTTGCAAGAGGAAGAAAGGGTAGGGACCCCGCCCAAGCCAAATTCATTCTTTAGTACTCCCAACTGATTATGATATCAACAAAAATTAAGGGCAGCCAATCAGAGGGCGCTGCTGAGTGAGTTGCAAATAGGCCCTTGTTGGCCGCTGAGGAGAGAATGTAAGCACACCTCCAGTC
Source organism: Ceratothoa steindachneri (assembly GCA_963969495.1). Taxonomy (NCBI): domain Eukaryota; kingdom Metazoa; phylum Arthropoda; class Malacostraca; order Isopoda; family Cymothoidae; genus Ceratothoa; species Ceratothoa steindachneri. Next base: position 14,300,385 of record OZ018334.1, read on the forward strand.
TATGGTATGAAAGTAGCAATATGCCACGCTTGATTGAGACTAGTGATAGATGATGAGTACAATTGATAACAGCAACCAGGAGCAGTTACCCTAATTATACTTAGCCTACTTTTTTTTTAAAAAAGGAAACAAAACATCAAAAAGGCCAAGGCTCACTTTCCTCCAGCATATTTGCGTGCAGCCAACACCCCCAGACTATATATAGACCATGGGGGAGGGCTGCCTCACCAGAAATTAAAAAATGCTGCAGCTGGATGTGCACGAATTCATCATATGTAAGTACAAGGGACAAGCAGTAGCCACCAAGCTTGTCATGGGACATTAGGAAAGAATGTGCTGGACAGTTTGGGGAACTATTCAGTCATTGCTTTAAGGTGCATGGGAGGAGCAGTCCATCAAATGGGGATGTGCACCATGACTGTGTCAGGTCCAGAGATCACTTGTTTTTTTTTTTAAAAAGGGGCCATCCTGGTAACTGAGTCGGAAATTACAAAGTGAACTGAAGCCACAGCGCTAGTGCGGGGTAGGTCCAAGAGTACTATCGCAGGGACATAGATCCAACTTTAGGTTTTGGTTGCTTGTTTTAGAGCTTCTTTACACAATAGGTTAAATGGATGACCTTATTCAGACTATGTAATTAGTGTACGAACGAGTAAAATGGTGCTATATATGCCAGGTGCTTGCAGATCCTTAGGCTCAATCATTTCCTACATTCCAACATGTCCAGGAACCGAACAGAAAATAATCTTGACTAATCGCAGATAGGCGACAGCACTGGTGACACAGGTACTGAGAACTAGAGTGCCGAGATTCTAATGCCTCAAGAGCACTTAGGGCTCTCTGTGAGTCAATTTTAAATCACAATTTTCTTTCTGAAGCAGGTACAATGCATAATCTTAAATAGTGAGCAGTGAATTGCAATCAGCTCAGCTGTGAAGACAGATCTAGTGCCAGAATGAGAACCTAGAACTTCAAAAAATGCGGAGAAAGCGGTCGAGAAGGATTCCGCTACGGACGTGGGGTCCGAGATTGCGGTCCAACCGCCCGGAGAACGGGAGGTGGGTCCTGCGAGAACTTGCCCCAGGTCCTTTTGAGTTGCTTCCACACATCTGCTAGAGGAATCTTGCCGTTAATAAAAACACGTATGCCTGCGCGGAAGAGCGGCGGGCGTGCTTCGAAATACACCGGAACCTAGCCCTAGCTCGACGAACTTCACCGACAGTGAAGTCGTTCGGGCGGCGCTTATAACACATATATGCATAACGCTTCTGTTCGACGGCCGTCTCAAAATCGGCTGACCAACACGGGAGAGGTCCGCGCGCAAAACGGCCTCATCTACAGACCTCACCTCCTCGAATGAGAAGGCATTTCCTAAAATGAGGACCACCGCACCCGCGCTAAGCACCACCGGTGCGGGATTTCGGGCGGCAAAGGCAAAGAAAGGAATATTTGAATGGGAAAGTGATCACTACCATGGAGATCATCGATAACCCCCCCTCCCCCAAAATCAGGCTGTGCATCCGCAGAGCACAAAGATAGATCGAGACGGGAAAATGAGGCGGTTCTTGGGCAGTGATGCCCGATAACAATTAGGACACCTACCTCCAGCTAGTTGATCTGGTTGGCAAGGACTTGCCCCTGGGATTAAGTGAGTCGTCTCCCCAGAGGGGGTGTCTGTTGTTCAGATTTCCGAGAAAGAGAAATGGCCTCGGCATCCGTTCTACGACGCGTCGGAAGTCCCCCTAGTTGAATATAGGCGGAAATAGCAGTATACTTCTTATCCAGGTGCTGCTGCACAGTTACTGCGTATCTAAAGCGAAGAGAAGAACGCAGACATCATGCCAGGTGTAAATCGCTCATCCTCCCGCCCGGCCCCCAGCTGTGGTGGTGGGGTCGCCAAGCATGGTTCCTGCAAAAGAAAGCTAACGGGAAACGTGAGGAGAGAAGTCTCCGCATCTCATCCCAGTTGGCCTGGAGTCCGCGGCAAAACCATTGCAGGAATATGCCCTCCAAGACTGGCTCGGAGGAGATGCGGTGGCCCTTTTCGAACATAAGACCCTCAGAGGAATGGCCGTACGCTTCCCGGTGGCTGAACTCCGGGCGCTGTTGGCCGGACAATGCGCTGAAGGCGTTGTCGCCTTCGAGGATTTATCGGGAAAGTTGGGCTCGGCATGTGGGTGTTTTCCTCCCTCTGCCTCGAAACTTTAGGCGAGCTCCGGAGGCGGGGTGTCTCTTTTGGAAGATCTACCGTCTCCGAGCCACCCAGCCTACCACTGGGTGTGGGCGAAGGAGCCGAATCTCCTTTAGTGCTGTTCTCTTTTCGGAGGGCAGCTTTAGGAATCCCGAAAGATAGCCTCACGACCATCTTCAGGGGTGTTGCATCCTGATAGTCTAACGACTCGGTGGAGGCGAGCGGCCGTTTCGCCTTACAAGAAACCGTCACAGGGGGGGGGGGAGGGAAGAGAAGAGCACTGGTTTCAGCCGGGTCTGGGTGTGAACGCTTTGTGCCACCAGCTTTACCAAGGGAGCGCCCGGGGTGAGTAGAACCCGCAGGGTTCCGAACGGGTGCAGAAACGACCGTGCTCGTAGGCATGGAGGATCCAGGATCAGTGTCTTTCTTAACATTGAGGCATAGTACGTCACAGGCAGCGCTGGACGCGCTAGGACCAAGTCTTTAGCCATGTGAAATGAGATACGATCTTGGGCCTGAACGGCCAGGATTTCCTTCTCAAGGAGATACACAGAATCATTGCTTCGAAGAAGCGGAGTGCGGCTCTCCGCAAGTGACACACTTTGCCACATACAATTTGGACTTATCGTGTGTGGCCTTGGAGCAACTTACACAGACTACGGGAAATCCCGACTTTACGCGTCTACAGGAGCGATTAGTATGGCCGAAGCGGTGACAGTAGTAGCACCTCCACGGCATTGTCACGAATGCCTTCGCGCGGTAGCGATACCAACTGGCACGCACCGACTAAGGGAGCTTGTCACAGTTGAACGTCACGAAGTGTAGTGGTGGGTCTCGAGGCCCCTCCATGTTTTCTCATTACACGTTCGACCTTGACTGCCCCGTGGTCGGCCAGTTATAAGGTGGTGTCATCTATGGAGTAGTCCACGAGTTCCCTCGCATAAACTTCTCCTTTCACGAAGTTCATGGTAGAGTGCGGCGTTACACTCACAGGCGTGCCATCAAGTGTCCGAAGGGCACTAATCATGGCTGACTCAGAGAGATTCTACGCATTCGCCAAAAGGCTCCAGTCCGATAAACGGGTCGCTTTCGGTTCTCTAATAATCAAGTTATCTAGAGCTCTCCTCTGCTGGATCATGTTGCCCTTAGCCAACAAGGTACCATCAGTGGAACAAATAACAAGGAAGCGTTTGAAGCTAGAGGGTTCGAAAACGCCGGATAGCCTCTGAATGAGGGGCCTCAACGTAATCAAGGCTCCGCTCTGCGCAGTTCTGTTTTTCGTCTGGCATTCCTCACTCGGGGAAGCAACGGGGCCAGACGTGCCGATCTTGGTATGTTTGCTTACCGAAAGGGCTGCAGACCCGTCCGTCCCAGCAGCTCCCGCGGAAGGAGAGGATGCCCCGAGTCTTTTTCTTTTTAGGATATGAGGGTGGGAAATGAACCCGTTTCTCTCCTCTGCCGGTAGGAGCCCCTAGACCAGATGGGCCGGCCTCGGCAAGATCCTTCTGAAATGGAGATGTTCTTGCTTGTTCCAGGAGCACCAGCCGGGAAAGGAAATGCCTCCTCTCCTTGTGACGCCTCGGGGATGCTCTTCAAATATGTTTGGACAGTAGTCCTGCTCTGTCTCTTCAGGATTACTCTATCTTAATTGTCTAACAGAGAAGTTCTTGTCACAGATGGATAAGGAGTTTGCATGTTGAAGGGATGCATTAGCGGCCTCCTTTATCAGGAAGATCACACATCTGTTGGTGGTATCATTATACTCAAAGAAGATTGCAATTCTCGCTATGGTACCAAACTTCTTCATGATAGTGTGTATTGTATTGAATGTGAGGCTTTGTAGGATATCAGTCATCATAAGTGTGTCTCCGTTTTATGATGATGTAGAGGACCCAACAGGTGTCCGGCTACCAACTTTCCCATTCTGGATTTCTGAAGTAGTAGGAGGTGCTCCTATCTGCTTCTCTTCAGGAGAACAACAGCCAGTAGATGATATCTGAGGAGGCCTAGTATTTTATTTTTTTACACTCATATGCGTTTTAATTTCATGTTTGGCCCCAGGAGCCAAGAGACACAGCCTACTGTCTCTGCGCCAGGTCTGGGCACTAGCCAAGGCGTAAGGGCTACCTCATCCCGAGGGATACTACTCCCTTTAAAAAGCAGGCCCTGTGACCCTCTTTCCAAGTGTATCCCCAGCCCAGATACTTAACCATCCAGCACAGGATGACTCGTAAAGAGTGATCCCTCTGGCAGGTGGCGCTGTTGGCCCGTACAGAAGCCTACATTGGAGCCATTTGGTCTGGTCCCAAGTTAATGACGTCTAGTATGTATGGGTAGCCCTACTCAGCCCAAGGATGAGCTGAGTAGGAAGCTTTGGTCCCTCCCCTTAGCATGGCTCGTCGGATCATCGAGTCACACAATCCCCCTTCCCCCCTCCCCACTACCACATAAATGCAGATCCTGTTAAGAGAGGTCCCTAAGTCCAGAACACCCAGCAAGTCTCGGAACTTTAAGGAGTACCAAGAAGAAAGTGGGCCTGACTCCCATTCCTTCACTTATTCCCCCCTCCCCCAATATTTCTTTGTGCATTATCGGTACCAGATATTAGATAGACTGTCATGACTGGATCTTGTGTATGTGGTTTTAGGGTGTGCGTCTTTGTATACACATTTTTTTATTTATTAGTGTCTCTTCCCAATGGGCAGCCAGCTTATGACCACTAAGGCAGTGTCCAATCCTCCCTGGGATTGAACCTCAGAAGTCCAATGCTGGATCAATTAGAATAGTGAGAGGTCTGCTTCCAAAGCATTAACTACCACTCCTCTTTTCCTTACCAGGTTCAATTAGCTGCCCTGTGTCTACCCTTGCAGGAGTAGGTAGCTCCTACACACATTATCATGCTCATAGACAATTAAAACACCGCTGTCATTCCACCTTTCCCTTCCCATCTTCACAGCAACAAATATCCACTCTCTCCTCTGCTTCAGAACCTCTCAATATATTTTGGGTCTACTGAATGCACACCCCATCCCCTCCTACCCTCCAAGGAAAAGCACCCTTTGCACATATCAGAAATTGTCAGTCTGATCTTTATATGAATTTCAATAAGATCTTATCCATGAGGAATGGATAAAACAATTTACTTTTCCTATGTTCTATATAACCCATAGGATGCAGATTAACCACCATTACTGGACAAGGTCTTTAAAACTGTTGGCATAGGCATCAGCATCTCAGGCCAGCATCCCCATATCTGGACTTAGTTGCCTTTTATTTGACATTTGGTAGATTTCCCTCACAAGCCTTTGCAGGTGCTATAAACCTTCACCCAAATTAATAAGTCTTTCACTTCATTAAAATTTGCAAATAAATTTGGTATTAAATTTTAAAGTGTGGAAAATTACCTTTTCTTGAAGGGAGTTTTGTCTGGCCATTTCAGTAAAGGATTTGGGGCTTGAGTTTTCCTCTTCCGAATCGAGTCTCTCTCCATCAAGAGGAGGAATTTCATCTTCCAGGGGTTCTTCTTTAATCTCCTCTTTCATTACAATCTCATAAAATCGCTCCTAAAGTTAAAGAGAAAGTCATTTTTATTCAAATGCCCAATAACAAATATTTTTATATAAAATGGAGGAAAAAAAAGGAGCAAAAGGCTACCCAGGCCCCTCAGATTCATGTTTGCCCACCAGGCCCTACTAGTGGAAAAAGACTATGAATGAGCTTTCCATGCACTTTTAATGTTCTCTCTGCAATCTTGTTTGCCAAAAGTTTATGAAGACATTTAACAGAAAAAAACTACATAGGGCAGGCAAAGGTCTGACAGCCATTGCCTCCAATTGGCTACCCATTGGACTTCTTGGTTTTCCCTCTTAATATAACAGCAAACACGTTAGGGAGGCTCTCAAAGAGTCATACTGCGGCCCATCAGTGCATCAAAAGCCATAATATGAGGAGATTAAAGGCTTGCTCTGGCTCCCAGCTGATGTCTTTCTCATTGGAAAATACCACTCTATCATAGTACCCATGGACAATATCATGGGTATTTCCACCTCTTCATACATTGCAGAAGAGTATGCACATCTCTATGAACAATGTTGCAACAACCATCTCACACTACTTAAGCAATAAACACAAAGGATGGAATACATTACTTTCCAATCTACAATGATTGAAAAAATGATGAATTAATATTTTAAATCTTCTGCATGTCAATGTATACACCCAGACAACTTAATCATGTAGCGTCCACATATTTTCACCATAGCTTTATTTAGGAACCTTTTGTTTAAATACTTTCAGGAAAAGGAGCATTCCTTGCTTTTGTATACAATTTATTAGGAAATGTACAGAGATCCGGATCTCTAAAGTTACAAATCTAAATCATATTTAAGACTCAGAAACTGAATAGTCCAAATAGTCGGGAATGTGATTTTTTTTTTTTAATTTTAGGAAACTATCTGGCAACTGCACACTTGAGCATAAGTCGCCGGAATTAAGACAGCCTAGTACTAGGCTACTTTAAAATAAGAATATGAAAAAACAAACAATGATAAAAAGGGAAGATGGCAACAATAGGGAGGCAAGCTCTGGCGACGGGCGGAGGTCTCACTCCCCCTGGCGCAGGAGCGTGCGACTTACAAAGAAAACAACAATAACAAAAACAAAATCTAGTTAAATAAAGGGGAGAAGGCCGACCTCCCCCCCCCCCCCAAAGTCTCAAGTCCACCAGTCAATGTGCACGAACTCGTCCCGCGTAAAAGGGACAGGAGGTAGCGACCCCGCCCATCCCGGTACCGGGCCAGGTAACGTGCGTGGAGCTCACCCAGACTGGGACATTCAACAAGAATGTGCCGAACAGTCTGAGACACAATGGAGTATTCACAGTAGGGCGCTGGCGAACGCTCCATTAAATGGCCGTTCGTCACACAAGTGTGCCCAATTCGGAGACGACAGAAAGCAACCTCAAGCCTTCGCGGCATTGGGGGTAGGTCCATGGGAACAGTCGCGGCCAAGTGTAGGCCATGAATGGTCTTTTGCAGTCTCCTTCTTTTCTTATGTTCTTATGTCTTCCATCTTATTTGTCAAGCAGCCCGAAGAGCTGCCAGTATTCCTGCCATGTAGTCGGTGTGAAGAAGAGCGAAACGCTGGTCCGGTCGCAGAGTCCTCGCAGATTCTTTGGCTCCCTCATCGGCGCGCTCATTCCCCGCAAATCCTACATGTCCAGGAACCCAGCAGACGATAATCTCGACATCCGCTCGACTCGGCAAAACCGTGGCGTCACGGATATCGCGAACCAGGAGATGCGGAGATGGACTGACTGACCTCAGCAAGTGCCTTCTCCGAGATGGGGAAGGTCATGGCAGTTGCAGGAGCACCGGTCGGAGGAGATCCCTCCCCTCCTTGTATTGCCTTGGAAACCTTAGTCGTTTTAGGAGGACATTGCATAGGAGCAGACTCAAGTTCGGTGTTTGTTGACGAGCTCGAATTCGCCCCCATGGAAGGCCCTACCGTCTGAGGCTGGGTTGCCTCGAGGATCATGTTTATCTCAGGTGGAGCCTCTATTTGGCCATATCCCCCTGGACATCACAGGTCCTATTGGCAGCGGTGTCTTTAGTCTCGTCTTGGGAAGCACAGGCCTTGACCCCCCAACCGTTAGGTTTAGTATTCTAGCCAGCAGGTCTTTTAAGGGAAGCGACCGAAGGGGCCTGGCTTCCCTCTCTTCCCTAAAGGGGTTTGCTTTACCGAGACGCTTCAATTGGTAGCGGGCGGCTATGGGCTGCCTGCTGGCTTTCTTGCCAGTCCCCTTGCAAAGTAAAGGGGGGACTGCCGCTGGAAAGAGGGAGGTGCCCTAAGGCACCTCCAGACATGGGGATGAGGGAGAGTCCCCTACACCCATAGGCCAAGGAAAGGAGTAAGCCTTCTCTTCGGTTAGAGAAACTTGGAGGGTCCCCTCCACAAGCACAGGTGGGGGAACCTCCATTTTTTTCTGTGGAGCTGCCAGAAGGTGGCTCCATTGATTGTGAGGAGGAAAGGGGAACGTTTTTTTTTTTAATTTCCATCATTGGGCATGAGGACCCTAATTTTCTCACGGGATGCACATGCTCATCACGCCTCGCAGTAGCCCACCCTGCAAGGGCTGCATACAGGGCTGGTAGAGCCAAGTGCTGACATTTAAGACCACCCCTCCCGCCTGGTGGCCTGGCAGTCCCTCAGCATGGTGGTTCCACCTTAGATACAGCATTTAAATTGATAGAGTGTAAAGAGAGAAGGAAAAGGGATGTGAGGAAGGTATGCATGGGGATGAAGCAGGTTGTTAAAAACCTACCATTCCAAACCAGAGTTCAGGGGTTAGGCAACATTGTTCCCTCCCCCCTCAGCCCCGAAGAAGGTTGGCATCTACCCTATGAAAATAGAGGCTGACCAGAGAAATTTGTGGGAGAAGTTGTAGGGGAGAAATACAGGCTGTCTGAAAGAAGGAGATGAGGCTAAGCTGGGGTCGGATGGGGCTGCTGAGTTCCGTCAGCACGGCGGCAAGGATGGCAAATAGCCACGCCCCTTACGGGGATTGGGAATGTGAGATAGCTACCATTGATACCATGCACCAAATTGGATAGAAAAAAAACAACTAAAACTACCTCTTTGTGTGAGCCAAATTGGCTGATTATTTCATAAGAACTACTAAATACTTCTTCTTGACTTCTCAATCCATGTTGTTTTCCATCAAAAACTCATCTTTGATCTTTTTGGCTGGGCCATCTACACAATCATCCTAATAAATACTTTAATTATCTCATTTTTATTAAAATGATTCAATTATAATAACTAGATTTATGCTGATAATGATGGTTAAAAATAAAACAAATGGAAACAATGAATAACTATAGGTAATTTTAGTGTTATATCTTCTCTCACCTTTTTAAGATAAAAATTGCCACAAAGTGGATCTTCACATAACTTGCGATTAATCTCTTTAATCTCTCCAGATGTATCCTGAAAAAGTTAGAAAGATACTTTCACCCTTTATGATAAATCTTATAAATTTCAAAAGCTACTTATACAGAAATTGTATTGATAATCAAGCAGGATGGATAGAAAAGGTGATTCATTCAACTCAAAAGTTTAAGAGGATACCACATTTTTCCATTAGTAATTTTCCAAATTGTTTCATTCAAAATTCATTTTGTGGTTTTGTATATCATTTTATTGCAAATTTTATGCACTTTTTTTATGGTATAATTATTTTTTAGCAACATGACTAGAACATAGTGAAAGTTAAGATAATGCAAAATTGTATACATTCCTGGAAAATTTATCTTAGATATTTAAAGTTAATTTTTGAAAAAACAAACAAAACTACACCATTGATTTTTATGTCATTTTATTGCATATTTTATGCACTTTTCTATAGTATAGATTTTGTTTTAGCAACATGACTAGGACATAGTGAAAATTATGATAATGCAAAGTGTTATACATTCATGGATATTTTCCGTAGATTTTTAAAGTTGATTTGTGAACAAAATGTATAAATATACCATGCGATTTTAAATATTTCCTAATAAAACCCGGCGCCTAAGAACTGGTTTATATTTTTAGCATCATTCCACTATAGATTGAACTAAATTCCAGGGCATTCAGAACACCCCTACTATTCACCTACCCACCCCCCTTTCAACTGAGAACAAAGCCTATAATTAACCTTGTCTGAAAAATATATGTCCACTATTAACATAAATTTCAATGGAACTAAAGAAAACTGATTTCAAATGATAACTAAATCATATGTGCACCTTTGGTCATTGAGTTCAAATGCTTAATCTGTACTAATTTTATAGCCATTTATATAATATCAGGTTTCGGGGGAGAGGGTTCTGAAAGAACCCCCTGTATTTCAAAAATGGCACTGCAGGTCATTCTTATTTTTACAGGAATAAAAGGGTTTTAATGAGCTTAAATTTCATATATGATAATCTAACGTAATAAAAAATTGAAAAAATGAATGTGGTATCCCCTTAATTTGGTGATGGGAACAATGGTTCAAAGGTCTCTTGACATCAGGACTTCGTTCCCTGCACCATTTAAATACAAGCGCAAATAATCCTATAAAATATCCCACTTCTCATCAGGCAAATTTTTTTTCAGGGTGCCCATATGGCAACAGCTACCAAGGGCATAGGGCACCGGAATACCCCCTTTAGAATTCAGGTCAAAGCAGCCCATCCTGCGAGTGCCTTCAAAATTAGCTTGATTTGAGTAACAAATTGATTCCAAATCAAGATTTTTTAAAGGTCTCTCTAGCAACTGCACAACAATATTCTCAGCTAACAGGGCAAAGTAAAGTCCCCTCAACACAAAGAATCAAATAAAAAGGTGAGAGTATAAAGGAAAGAGGTAACTATGCCACTCTGCCTGGTACTGGTAGCATGTATGATTATCCCCCAGATTTACACACTCAACAAGAATATATTAAAACAGTCATCATAGTAAAACACGGGGAAATGATCAAATGATCAAATGATGGTGCATACTACTGAGATGCCCAATCCAAAGATAACAGACATCAACTTGAAGGTGTGGAGGCAATTGGGAGGTAGGTCCATGGGAACAATCATGGCAAGATGGCAAGCAACTTTAAGCTCCCATTGGCCATCTCTCATATTCTTTACAGGCAGCCCAGAGGGCTGAACTGATCCCACCCATGTAGGCAATGTGAGGAAGATAAAAATGCTGGTCTGGTAATGCAGTCCTTGCTAAATCTTTGATGCCCTCATTCACTGCAATCAACAATTGTCCAGGAACCAAGTAGAAGGTAATCTCAACCTCTGCCCAATTCGGTGCATCATGGATACCTCAAACCAAGGTGTTTGGAGAGTACAATGCCCAGAGAGCACCAAGGAAATTTGTGAGTCATTATATCACAATCTGGTCCCTGAACCTAGCACAATGTGTTCTCCCTTGTAGCAGGTGTATATTGCAACCAGCTCAGCTGTGAAGATAGACACAGCATCTAGTAGAACCCTGCAGACTTCAAACAGCGGGGATAGGGCATGGAAGCTGGCCTCATCTTGGGACTTGTAGCAATCCATGTATACTGGCAGCCTCCAGCATGAAATGTGCTCCCAAAAGGTCTAATGCAATAATCTGGGAGCATATTTAAGCTTAGGGAGATGTGTAGCAAGGGTCAAAGGTGGTATCATCCAAGGTGATGCCCTGGGCAGAACCAGAGACAACACAGGCCTAAGGGGTAAACTAAGCCTTTGGAGTTTCCTAGCCCTAAATCCAAAAGGGCTTAGGCTATGACTTGTATGTCTTAAGGCTATAGGCATTATCGAGATCAGTCACAGATGAAAGGAGAGCTGTTAGCGGCTGAGGAAGATGTCAGGCTTGTTCATACAACATCATAATGCAAGGGGAACACAAGTGGCATCTCCCTGGCATTGACAAGCAAACTGTCAAAAGCGGAGATGCAGAAAGCACCAGATAGAAAGTGGTGTGGTTGATCGCATTTACCTTTCACAATTTAAGCAAACAAAGGAACGATAAAACAAAGCATTAGCCCTAAGAGCTCCCTAGTGATGAATGTCACAGAATGAAGAATATGAGTGGCACAGATACACGAGACCCTAAAGCTGTCAATATAGGCCTCAAAAGTGAGGCAGTGGTTGAAAACAAGATCAAGGAAAGTTGGGAATCCAACACTTCCAGGAAAACCTTGTTTAGGAAGAAGCAAGGGTCAAGCTGGAGCCATAGATTGTAACAGAAGTGCACTACCTGAAGCTGAGACAAAGAAAACCAATGCACTTCTGCTTAGAGAAATCCAGTTTAATGCTTGTGGCGTTGATGTGCCTGAGTTGTCCTCTGGGCAGCACCAAAAGAAATTGAAAGGTCATCTACTCTTATAGAATAGTTAGAACATCTTTGGGCATTGAGTGTAACTCAGGACAACTTCCCGGTCATGTGAGATGCCCTCTTCCTGCCTTATTAGGTTGTTGAAGACTTCCCTGTACACTCAATCAATGATCTCATAAAATTCAGATATGAAGATTGAGATGCGTGAGGGGTATCCAGAGCTACCATAGGCCTTATACAGATAAAAAAACAGTGGCATCATGCTATGTATGAAGGAACATTTCTCTTACCATTTTGCATTAGAAGAGCATCCCAAATCAAGTTGAACTTGCAGAAGACCCACTGTTTAGAAGACTGAGTGCCAATGTTCATGAATTAAGCTAATCTAATAGTTAGCAATTTGTGCCTCAACTTTCAGAAGCAGCAAGTTAGAAAAATTCGGCACTGGCTCTTTGTAAAATGATGTTTCTTCAGTTTGCCAAAGCGAGCAGGGTAGGCATTTGAAAAGAATCTGGGAGGATGCCTTTCCGTCCAGATCCGGTTGAATGAATCTATAAATGAGATGCCTCACTCATTTGAAGAATGGCATATAAAACATTGTTTGCACAAGGGCCAGTGTCCACGCAAAGCTATAGCAGAGCACAAATCACTCAGTGACATCACAACATTTATGAATGCTGGTGGAGCAGCATTGAGGCTAGACAATGTGTAGAATGCAGTTGCAAAACTCGGCCACAAATGCAGAATCAGAGTATGCAGTCTCATTCTCTGGAAGAATAAGAGAAGGAAATCTTGTAAAAATTAACTCAAATCATGTTGACTTGCTCCTGAATCTTTACAGGAGGAGTCTTCCTATTGGGTTAAGATCTGTTAGGCTCATTAAATTTTTTTTCATTGCTTTTGACCAAGGATATTGAGAAACATTGACGCATCTTTAGATTGCATATTTCTGGGCATGCATCTGACCTGATGAATGGCATCTAGTTGACTCCATGTTGTACTTCTTTTCCTTTAGTCATTTGATGTATTGATAGCCAGCATCTTTGAATTTTCCTTGGACAAGTTTGTCCAAACGTCCTTCAGATGCTGAATCAAACCAAGGATTATCCACCTTCCCAAGGCAGATACTCTGAAATCCCCTGTTAGTGGATGTGGTGTGATATCAATGGCAGTAACATTATCTGTAATATACCATTTTCAATGACAGGTAATTTTAATAACTTTCCTTCAGGGCATGAAGGTGGACTAAATACTAGCACAGCTAAAGTCTCTGAAGTACTTGCAGGTTAACTGCCCCAAAGACCTTTAAGCAACATTCCATCCCGGTTTAAGGAGGCTTAAAGTTGGAAACTTTTACTCAACTTGGACATGCCAGTTAGGTCACCCCAGGTAATGTCATCCACATGAACAAAGGCCACTTGTTGTGCTACAGATGGAAAATAGTAATTTGTTTTAAATGGTTCTTGTTTACGCAGCAGTCTCATTTCTTTCTGATAGCTCACAGGGATCTTGTCTCAAAAATATTTCCCTAACCAGACCTTTCCTCTCAGTCCTTTGGTATTCATAGAACCTGATATCTCTGTCTTTGTCTCAGTGCATATGTCGTTATTCTGTATTTCCTGAATAGCATCTGGAGTTCCTATATACAATAGGCTACTTCCAACACAAATGCTCCTCTTTATCCTCCAGGATTACTTGCCAATCCTTTGCTTTTCACTAGAACACAATGATTCTCAAGTATTTTCATGAAGAGCTTCAATGCATTGTACTTGTCATTGTCTCATTCTGAGCTTCTGCGAGAATGGGATGATAGATTCATTGGTTTTTTATATGCGTTGTTTTTTTTAGCACCAATCCAACTACTGCCACCAAGGTCATAAGGCACTGTATTAATTGTTGGACTATTATTATTATACAAAAAACTATAAAAAATAAAAAACAAACAAAAAAATAACAAGAAAAATTAAGTAGCCTCTTGCATTGGTGGAGGCCTATCAGTGTGGGGTTGTAAACAACACCAAAAGAGACATAAAATGGAGGAGGACAGCATTATACAGAAATACCACTAGTCTCTATGAAAAATTCAGTAGTAGCAACCATACTTATGCTGGTACTCAGATATGTAAGGTGCAAAGGAGTGCTCCATCAAATGGTGGTGCACCACACAAATGTGCCCAGTTTCAAGAGAACAAAAAGTGACATGAAGCTGATGCAGCATTGGGGGCATATCTGCACGAACCATCACTTATACTGGCACTCAATTTGAGGGTCCTTTCAGCCATAACCCATCTTCTTTCCCATAACTCCCTATTGCTTACCCGATTCCTGCCCTATAGTCATTATGAGGAAGAGAGAAATACTGGTTGGTAATTGAATCCTCACAGACTCTTTGGAGCCCTCATTTCCTGCAATCCCTAACTGTCCAAGAACCGAAATCTGCCTGGCTCACAGTAACTGTGGTGCCATAGATAATGCAAACTATAGTGTGCAGAGATTCAAATGGCACAAGAACACTCATGGCACCTTGTGAGTCTCTGAACCGGGCACAATGCTGAGCTGGTATTGCAACCAGATTAGCCATGAAGACAGATGCAGGGCATGGTAGAGCCCTGTTGACTTCAAACCCCAAGGGCAAACAGCATGGATGCTAACTCCCTTGTCAGAATTTGAGCTATCTATGTAGACTGGCAACAGATCCAGCATAGAAACAGAGGCATGGTGACAAATCATCAAAGGTTCTACCCTCCAGGGTGGCATCCTGGGCCGAAACAAATGCACAACTGGCCTAAGAACTACACCATGTTCTTGAAGGAGTTTCATATCCCTACAATGAAAGGATTACATTATGAGTGCAGTCTCATTGGCATAGGAACCATTGAGGTCAGCAGCACATGCAATGAGAACTGTTGTCGACTGAGTGACATGACAGGCCCATGCAAACAAAAACAAAAATGCATTGTGCAAGAGGCAGGTGAAGGAGCCTTCATTTTCCCGCAATTCTTGCTCACTTATGGATGTGTTAAACCAGCATCCTTGAACAAGCTTCAAACAAATGAAGAAAAAGCAGGGTAGTAGCTCTATCGGAACCCCAAGTACTTGAATGCACGGGACCAAGAATGTCCATGGCATGGGTAAAAGAGACCCTAAGTCTGCTAATATGGGCCTACCAGGCTAGGAATTGGTAAAACACAAAATCAGGTAACAATTCTGGGTCAGGTGAAGCCGTGAGTTGCAACAGAAGTGCACTACCTTAGTTTTGGACAAGGAAAACAAACCTGTACACTTAGGCATAGTAAGAGATTTAGTTCAATGCCTATTGGAGTCATTACTCCGAAGTTGATCTCTGGGATACACCAAAACAAATCCATAGGTCATCCACATGGAGTGTAAAGATTTTTTTTTATAATTAAGGAGCTATCTGGCGACTGCCGACTTAGGCATTAGTCGCCGTAAACAAACAGCCTAGTTCTAGGCTACTTTAAAAATTAAACAGGAAACAATAAAAAGAAATAACAATAACAATAAAGAAGCAATAACAAAAACAATAACAACAACAACAACAAACCGGGTTAAATGAAAGGGAGAAGGCCAGCCTCCCCCCAAAAGTCAATAAGTCCACTAGTCATGGTGCACGCACTTGTCCCGAGTACAAGGGACAGGCGGTAGCGACCCCGCCCATCCCGGTACCGGGACAGGTATCGTGCACGAAGATCACCCAGACTGGGACATTCGACAAGAATGTGCCGAACAGTCTGGGGGACGACGCAGTCGTAGCAATAGGGCGCAGGCGAGCGCTCCATCAAATCGCGATGCGTCACACGAGTGTGTCCGATTCGAAGACGACAGAAAGCAACCTGAAGCCGCCGCAGCATTGGGGGATAGGTCCATGGGAACAGTCGCGGCGCAATGGCACGCAACTTTAAGTTCCCCTCGACCGTCTCCCATCTTCTTTGCCAAGCAGTCCGAAGAGCTGCCCGTATTCCTGCCATGTAGTCAGTGTGAGGAAGAGCGAAACGGTGGTCCGGTCGCAGAGTCCTCGCGGACTCTTTGGCGCCCTCATCGGCGCGCTCATTCCCCGCAATTCCTACATGTCCAGGAACCCAGCAGAAGATAATCTCGACATCTGCCCGGCTCGCCAAAACCGTGGCGTCACGGATTTCGCGAACCAGGGGATGCGGAGATTCCAATGCCCCGAGAGCACTCAGGGCGCTTTGTGAGTCGCTATAGATCACAATCCGGTCTCCGAACCGGGCACGTCGCGTAATCTCCCGTACCGAGTGGTGTATTGCCACCAGCTCGGCCGTGAAGACAGACGCAGCGCCTGGTAGAGCCCCGCTGACTTCAAACAGAGGGGATACGGCGTGAAAGCCGACCCCCTCTTGGGACTTGGAGCCATCCGTATACACTGGCACGGTACCAGCGTGACACGATGTGTGCTCCAAAAAGGTAAAGCAATACTCCCGGCGCAGTACAAGCTTTGGGAGCAGAGGCGTGGCGACAAATAGCCAAATGTGGTACCCTCCAGGGTGGCGTCCTGGGCAGAACCAGGGGCGCCACCGGCCCGAGAGCTATATCTACCTCTCGAAGGAGTTTCCTGGCCCTAAACCCAAAGGGCTTAGGGTATGACTGGCGTCTCTCGGCGGCATAGGCACCATCGAGATCAGCTGCGGATGCAGTGAGAGCTGTTGGCGACTGAGGGAGGCGCCGGGCTCGCGCGTACAGGCGAGTGATGCAAGGCACGCGGCGCAGAGCGAGTGGCATCTCCCCAGCATCGACCAACAGGCTCTCAATGGGGGAAGTGCGGAGGCACCGGTCGCAAGGCGAAGGCCGGTGTGGTGGATTGAATCCACCTTCCGCAATAAACGCTCGGCTGCGGATGCATAAAACTCGCATCCGTAGTCGAGCTTCGAGCGAACAAAGGATCGATAAAAAAGTAAGGCGGTAGCCCTATCAGCGCCCCAAGCGCTGAACGTCACGGAACGGAGAATGTCCATGGCGCGGGTACAAGAGACCCTAAGGCTGCGAATATGAGCCTCCCAGGTGAGGCGTCGGTCGAATACAAGACCAAGGAAACGGTGCGACTCAACCACATCCAGGCGCACCCCATTAAGAAACAAATCTGGGTCGGGGTGAAGCCGTGGATGGCGGCAGAAGTGCACCACCTTAGTCTTGGCCAAAGAAAACCGAAACCTGTGCGCTTCGGCATAGCGAGAGACGCGGTTCAATGCCTGTTGGAGTCGACGCTCCAGAGTTGGCATCTGGGCCGCGCCAAAAGAGATCGAAAGGTCGTCCACGTAGAGCGTAGCGAGAACATCTTCTGGCAGCACCGAGGTGATGCCGTTGATGCTCAGGGCAAAGAGTGTGACACTGAGGACACTTCCCTGCGGGACACCCTCTTCCTGCTCCTTTGGGGCAGAGAGGGCTCCCCCCACCCGTACGCGGAATCGACGATCTCGCAAAAATTCAGATATAAACATTGGGAGGCGTCCCCTCGCCCCCATCGTGTGGAGAGTCTCCATGATACCGTATCGCCATGCGGTATCATAGGCCTTCTCCAGATCAAAAAACACCGTGGCGTAGTGCTGTCTACGAAGGAAAGCCTCGCAGACGGCACTTTCCAGTCGGAGCAGAGCATCCGACGTGGAGTGAAACTTACGGAAGCCGCACTGTGCAGAAGACAGATGGCCTCCGCTGTCCAGGAAATAGGCTAATCTAACATTTACCAATTTCTCCATCAACTTGCACACGCAAGAGGTTAGAGAGATTGGGCGGAAACCGGTCGGAGTAGAGTGATCTCTCCCCGGCTTGCGAAAGGCGAGCACAGTAGCGATTCGCCAGGAGTCTGGGAGAAGACCTTCCACCCAGATCCTGTTGAACAGATCTAACAGAAAGGCCATGCCTCGCTCACCCAGGTGTCGAAGCATGGCGTACGGGACATCGTCCGGACCATGGGCGGTGTCCGCGCACGAAGCGAGAGCAGAACGCAACTCACTCACAGTAAACTTGTCGTTGAAGGGTTCTCCGCCTCTGGAGGTAAAGTCCAGCCGGCGGCCTTCCGCGACATCACGACGTGCATTGAATGCTGGCGGAGCAGCATCACGGCTAGAGAATGCGGAGAAAGCGGTCGCTAAGGATTCCGCCACGGACGCGGGGTCCGAGATTGTGGTCCCATTCTCCTGGAGAACGGGAGGGGGGTCCTGAGAGAACTTGCCCCGAATCCTTTTGACTCGCTTCCACACCTCAGCTAAAGGGGTCTTCCCGTTAAGTGAAGACACGTATGCCCGCCAAGAAGAGCGGCGGGCGTGCTTCGAAATATACCGGAACCTAGCTCTAGCCCGACGAAATTCAGCGACAGTGAAATCGTTCGGGCGGCACTTATAGCGCATGTAGGCATAACGCTTCTGTTTGAGGGCCGTCTCACACTCGGCCGACCACCATGGGAGTGGTCGGCGTGCAAAACGGCCAGACGTCCTAGGAATAGTAGTCAGGCCCACGGCGATGAGGTTGCCGAAGAAGAACTCAACGGCCTCATCTACCGACCTAAACTCCTCGACTGAGATAGAGAATTCAGTCATTTCCTGAAATGCAGGCCCCCGCGCCCGCACCAAGCACCACCGAGGTGGTCTCTCAGGCGGCAGTTGCCCTGAAAATGATATTTGAATGGGAAAGTGATCACTACCATGGAGGTCATCGACCACCCCCCAATCAAAATCAGGCTGTGCATCCGAAGAGCACAAAGATAGGTCAAGACAAGAAAATGAAGCGGTTCTCGGACAGTGATGCGTAAACTCATCCACGTTTAGGACACCCATCTCAAGCTCTTCGATCAGATCGGCAAGGACTTGTCCCCTGGGATTTATGGAGTAATCTCCCCAGAGAGGATGCCTGCCGTTCAGATCTCCAAGCAAGAGATAGGGCCTCGGCAACCGTGCCACGACGCGGCGGAAGTCCCCCGCGTCGAAGTCAGCTGACGGTGGAATGTACGCAGAAATGATAGTATACCTCCTATCCAGGTGCAGCTGCACAGCCACTGCCTGAAAGGAGGTATCTAAAGAGAAAGGAAGAACGGAGACATCATGCCGGGTGTAAACCGCGCATCCCCCAGCCCGGCCATCCCGCGGTGGTGGGGTCGCAAGACCCTTATACCCCGGGAGGGCAGGCAGGGGGCACGCGCCTAGCATGGTCTCCTGCAAAAAAATAGCTAACGGGGAACGGGACAAGGCGAGCCTCCGCAGCTCCTCCCAGTTGGCCCGGAGTCCACGGCAATTCCATTGAAGGAATATGCCCTCCAGGCCTAGCTCGGAAGAGACGCGGGGGCCCTCCTCGAATTGAAGACCCTCACGGGAATGGCCGTACGCTTCCCGGGGGCAGAACCCCAGGGGCTGTTGGCCGGACAAAGCGCTGGAGGCGCTGTCGCCTTCGAGGACTTATTGGGGGAGGTTGGGCTCGCCATGCGAGTCTTTTCCTCCCTCCGCCTCGAAACCTTAGGCGGGCGCTGCGGCTTCGGAGGCGGGGGGGGCCTCTTTTCGAGGAACCACCGTCTCCGAGCCACTCGCTCCACCTCGGGGCGTGGGCGAAGGAGCCGAAGCTCCTTTGTTCAGGTCCTCCTTTCGGGGGACAGCTTTAGGAACCCCTGAAGATGGCCTAGCGACCATCTTCAGGGGTGTTGCCTCCTGTGAGTCTAACGACTCGGTGGAGGCGCGTGGCCGTTTCGCCTTACGGGAAACGGTCACGCTGGGGGAAGAGGGGGGAGCCCTGGTTTTAGCCGGGGCAGGGTATGAACCCTTTTTGCCGCCAGCTTTACCAGGGGAGCGCCCGGGTTGGGTAGAGCCCGCAGAAGGGCTCCGAATGAGCGCGGAAACAACCGTGCTCGTTGGCCTGGATGGGCCAGGAGCAGAGGGTGCCTTGCTAACTATTGAGGCATATGACGTCCCAGGCAGAGCCGGGCGCGCCAGGACCAACTCCTTTGCCTCGCGGAATGAGAGTCGATCCTGGGCCTGAACGGCCAGGATTTCTTTCTTAAGGAGATATGCACCACATTGCTTCGAAGAAGCAGGGTGCGGCTCTCCGCAATTGACACACTTGGCCACACACGATTTGGACTTATCGTGTGCGACCTTGGAGCAATTTACACAGACTTCGGGTGACCCCGATTTTGCACGTCTACATGATCGATTCGTATGGCCGAAGCGGTGACAGTAATAGCACCGCCGCGGCAGTGGCACGAATGCATTCACGCGGTAGCGGTACCAACCGGCACGCACCGACTCAGGGAGCTTGTCACAGTCGAACGTGACGAAGAGTGTAGGGGTGGGTCTCGAGGCCCCTCCAGGTTTTCTCATCACACGTTCGACCTTGACCGCCCCATGGTCGGCCAGCTCTAGGGTGATGTCTTCAATGGAGTAGTCAACGAGTTCCCTCGCATAAACTACTCCTTTCACAAAGTTCATGGTAGAGTGCGGCGTCACACTCACCGGGGTGCCATGAAGTGTCCGAAGAGCACTTATCTTGGCCGCCTCGGCGGGATTCGCCGCATTCGCCAGAAGGCTCCCGTCCGAGAAACGGGTTACCTTCGGCTCTCTACCAATTGCACTAGCTAATCCTCTCCTCTGATGGATCATGTTGCCCTTGGACAACATGGTGCCATCAGTGGAGCGAATAACGAGGAAGCGCTTGAAGCCAGCGGGCTCGAAAACGCCAGGTAACCTCTGAATGAGGGGCCCCGATGTCATCGAGGCTCCGCCCTGTGCATTCTTGGTGTTAGTCTTAGTCAGGGGCTCCGCACACGAGGGGGTAGAGGGGCCGGATGTGCCGATCTTGGCTTGGTCGCCTACCAAAGTGGCAGCAGACCCATCCGTCCCCGCAGCCCCCGCGGATGGAGAGGAGCCCCGAGTCTTCTTCGTCTTTTTAGTATTTTTCTTTTTAGGAGAGGAGGGCGGGGAATGATCCCGCTTCTCACCTCCGCCGGCAGAAGCCCCCATGCCAGATGGGCCGGCCTCAGCCAGGTCCCTCTCTGAAATGGAAAAGGTCCTGGTCGTCGTAGGGGCACCTGTCGGAGGAGATCCCTCCCCTCCTTTTACTGCCTCGGAGCCCTCGGCCGTTTGAGGGGGACCTTGCATAGGGGCGGATTCGGGTTCGGTGCTTGGCGCCGAGCCCGGATTCCTCCCCATGGAAGGCCCTACCATCTGAGGCTGGGTCTCCTCAAGGACCATGTCTATCACAGGAGGGGCCTCCAGTTGGCCATCCCCTCCCAGGACATCGCAGGTCCCCTTGGTAGTGTTGCCAGTCTTGTGTGGGGAGACACAGGCCTTGACCCCAGCAAGGTTTAAAATTCTTGCCAGCAGGTCTTTTGAGGGAAGCGCCTGAAGGGGCCTGGCTTCCCTCTCCCCCCTAAGGGGGTTTGCCCTACCGAGCCGCTTGCACGAGGGGCGGTCGGCAATGGGCTGCCTGCTGGCTTTCTTGGCAGTCCCCTTAGAAAGCAAAGGAGGGACTGCCGCTGGAGATAGGGAAGTGCCCGAAAGCACCTCCAGAGAAGGGGGTGAGGGGGAGTCCCCTACACCCGTAAGCGTAGGAGATGAGTAAGCCTCCTCTCCGGTTAAAGAATTATGGAGGGTCCCTTGCGCAAGCACAAGGGGGGGGACCTCCATTTTCTCGGTGGAGCTGCCCGAGGGCGGCTCCGTTGATTTTCTTGGGGAAGTTGGGGGTTGGGTTTTTTTGTTTTTTGTGTCATACATGGGCATGGTGACCCTCTTTTTAATACGGGACGCAATAGCTCATCACCTCTCGCAGTTGCCCACACTGCGAGAGGTGCTTACTAGCCCGGCAGAGCCAGGCGCCGCCATTCGGGACCACCCCTCCCGCCTGGTGGCCTGGCAGTCCATCGGCATGGCGGCTCCACCTTGGACACGGCGTAAAATTGATAGAATGTGAAGAGGAGAGGAAAGGGGATGTGAGGAAGGTATGGGTGGGGATGAAGCAGGTTGTTAAAAAACCCCATCCCGAACCGGAGCTGAGGGGTTAGGGAACAATGTCCCCCCTCCCCCCAGCCCCGATCCGGGGTGGTTGGCTTGAGAAGAAGGTCAGCATCTACCCTGTGAAATTAGAGGCTGACCAGAGAAAGTTGTGGGAGAGGTTGTATGAAAAGCGACGAGGTAGGGGAGAAATCGGGCTATCTGAAGGAAAGAAGAGGCTAAGCTGGGGCCGGACGGAGCGCTGGATCCCGTCAGCACGGCGGCCAGGATGGCAAATCACCGCCCCTTACGGGGTGGAGTGTAAAGAGAACATCTTCCAGCACCACTTAGATGATACCATTGATGGTAAGGGCAAAGAGTGTGAGAGTGAGGAAATTTTCTGTGGGATGCCCTCTTCCTGCCCTATTGGCAAAAGAGGACTCCCACCATCTCTAAGTAGAATCGATAATCTTGTAAAAATTCAGATATGAAAATTGGTTGGGAGGCATCCTCTCTCAACCGACGTGGGGATGGCTTCCATGAAACTGTATCACTGTGCAGCATCATATGCTTTTAGATTGAAAACAGTGTGGCATGATGGTATCAATCAAGGCTTCTAGATAGTATTTTCTAGCTGGAGAAGAGCATCCAAAGTGTAGTGGAACTTGTGGAAGCCACACTGTGCAGAAGACAAATGGCCTCCACTGCCCAGAAAAAGGTTAATCTAACATTTATTAATTACTCCATCAAATTGCATATCTAGGTGATTAGAGAAATTGGCTGGAAGCAAGTAGGGGTAGTGATCTCTCCCCAGGTTGTGAAAAATGAGCAGAGTAACCATTCACCAGTTGTCTGGGAGGATACCCCCTCTGTCCAGATCATATTAAAAACATCTAGCAAAAAGGCCATGCCTCACTCACTCACACTCACATATGGGGGTGGTAGCAAGTGGAGTCTTCCTAGTAAGTGAAGAGCAGAGGTGTTGATTTGAGACATATGAAAACATAGCCCAAGCTCACAAATTTCACAGATGATGAAATTGTTCAGGCAATGCTTAGGTGTATTGCTTTTGCCTGAGGTTGTCTCACACCCAGCTGATTATCAATGAAGCAGACAGCAGACAATACAGGTAGGCATTATAGGAATATTAGTTCAGTCTCAGGCAATGAGGTTACTAATGAAGTCATCAACAGTCCTAAACGCCTCAAGTGGCAAAGAGAGTCATTTTTTGAAATGCAGATGGCACTGTCACTCTGAGCACCACTGAGGCAGTTTCTCAGGTGGCAGTAGCTGAGAAAATGATCCTCAGAATAAAAATTAGACTGGGCATCTGCACAGCACAAGGCCAGATCCAGGAAGGAAAAAGAAGTGCTTCTCAGGCAATGATGGGTAAACTCATCCACATTTAGCAAACCTATCTCCAGGTCATCAATCAAGTCAGCATGGACCTGGCCCATGGGAGAGATCATGCAGTCTACCATTTCAGATCACCAGGTATAAATTGCACATCCTCCTCCTGCCTGACCCACATTCTATGATGTTGGTATAAGTCAGCATAATTAGATTTCTAGCCTAATACTAGGTTACATTAAAAGCAATCTAACAAAAAATAAAACGAGCACAGGGAAGCATGCTCTAGCATTGGAGGGAGTTGCCTCCTCCCCCCTTAGTGAAGTAGCAGCAAAAACCAAAGAGTTAAATAAAGTGGAGGTCAGCCTCCGCCAAGAAGTCAATTAGACCACAAGTCTATGTGCATGAATCCCTCCTGATTACAAAGGACAAATGGTAGTGACACCACTTATCCTAGTACTGGGATAGGTAATATGCATGAAGTTCACCCACACAACTTTAAATTCCCTTCAGCTGCCTTCTATCTTCTTTGCCAAGCAGCCCAGACTCCTGCTATGTAATCAGTGTGAAAAAGAGTGAAACACTGGTCTAGTTGCACAGTCCTCATGGACACCTTGGCAATAGCGGCCCCACTCATCCCGGTACCAGGACAGGTAATGGCGGTGTATCTTGAGAGTGTCGCCAATTTAGAGATGACAGAAAGCAACCTGAAGCCGGCGTCACATTAGGGGTGGGGGGTTAGGTCCATGGGAATAGTCGTGGCCAATGGCACACAACTTTAAGTTTCCCTCAGCCGCCTCCTATCCAGTTGCAGCTAAACTGCTACTGCCTTAAAGGAGGAATTTAACCAAAGAGAAGAACTGAGACATCATGTTCGGTATAAATGGCGCATCCTTCTGCGCAGCCCCCATCCTGTGCTGGTGGGGTTGCAAAACCTTATATGCCAGGAGGATGGGCAAAGGGTACATGCCCAGCATTGTTTCCTGCCTAAAGATAGCCAAGGGAAAATGAGAGAAGATGAACCTCTGCAGCTCCTATGAGTGTGTGGCAATTGCATTGAAGGAATATACCCTCCATGCATAGCTTGGAGATGTGGAATCCCTTTTTGAATGAAAGACGCACATGGGAATGGTTGTACGCTTCCTGGTAGCAGAACACTGTTTGTTGAACAATAGGTTGTTGCCTTTTATTGGGGAGGTTGGGGTCACCATGCAAGTCTTTTCTTCCCTCTGCCTCGAAACCTTAAATGGCAAAGTCCTTAGCCTCATGAAATTATACACAATCCTTAATCTGAATCGCCAGAATTTTCTTCTCCAGGAGAAAAGCACCATATTGCTTTGAAGAAGTGGGGCATGGCCCTCTGTGGTTGACATATTGGACATACCCAAATTGGATTTATCATATATGACCTTGGAGCAAGTTACAGACTTTATGTAAACTTGACATTGCATGTCTAGAAGAGTGATTTATATAGCCAAAGCGCTGACAGTAATAGCACATATGCAACAGTGTCACAAATGCATTCACCCGGTAGTGATACCAACCAGCATGCACTGACTGACTAAGGGAGAGTATCAGTCGAATGTGATGAAAGCTGTAGCAGTGAATCTCAAGGCTCCTCCCTGTTTTCTTAACACACCAACTTTGACTGCTCCTCGTTTGGCCAGCTTGTAGTCCAGGAGTTCGTTGTGTAAACCACACCTTTCACAAAGTTCATAGTAGAGTGTGGTGCCATCAAGTGTCTGAAGGGATCCAACGCATTTACTAGACCTTACCATCTGAGAACTGGTCACCTTCGGCACTCTATTAGTAGGCTAGCTAGTTTCTTGGCAAACATTCGCTATCAGAAGAGCAAATAACCAGGAAATGTTTGAAGCCAGCAGGATCTAAAATGCCAAGTAATCTCTCAATGAGGGGCCCAACATAATTGAGGCTACACTCAGCACACAGTCTTTTTCTTATTTCTTTTCTTTTTAGGAGAGGAGGGTGGGGAATGAATCCACTTCTCTCCACGACCAGAAGGAGCCCTTAGACCAGATGGACCAGCCTCAGCAAGATCCTTTATGAAATGGAGAAGGACTTGGCTGTCAAAGGAGTCTCAGCCAGGAAAGGAGATCACTCCTCTCATTGTGAGTCCTCAGGGGCCCAAGATGTCTAAGTAAAGCTTGCAAGAGGGGACTCAGGTTTGGTGCTCAACCACCTGGAAGATCCTTCTGCCTGTGACTGGGTGGGTCACCTTCAGGACCCTGTCTATCTCAGGGGGCCTCTGTGTACTACCCTCTCCTCCAAGATGACATGGATCCCATTCACAGTTCCTTTTGTCTTGTCTATAGTCAGCAAACTAAATTCTATCGGGGAAGAGAGGGGGAGGGGGCGCAGCTACAGTGATCCCCTGTCTACTGAAGATGCACGACTGAAGGACATTAAGGGGCAGTGACTGACAGGCCCCGCTATCTCTTACCTTTCTCAGGGGGTTGGCCCAATTTGGCCGCTACCATCAGGAGTGGTCAATTTTGGGCTGCCATGTTGCTATCGTGGGAGTCCTCTGTGAAAGCAAGGAAGGGCCTGACACTGTAGAAGAGATGAAGTCGCCCAAGGATGCCTCTAAAGAAAGGGGTGATGGGGAGTCAACCACGCTCATTGAAAAAAGTTGGTGGATGGGCCCCTGGGAAAGCACTTGCACCTCCTTTTCTGATTTGGGACAGCCCATCAGAAGCTCTGATGATGTTAAGGGGAGTAAAGGCATTTTTTCACTTGTCCATGACCATTCAGAAACATTCTGCTACCCCTGTCTGTGATAGCCAACACTGACCCCAATAAGGAAACGGCACTACTGGGTACCTTTGATTGGCACTGGCTTATCACTGGGTGGGGTAAAATACACCTTCTGTGCCACCCCTTGGGAAAAGCCAGACCAAATCCTACAGATGGCGTGGTAGGCAGGTCAGCATGAGGGATCCAGCTTGGTGACAGGCCTCTGAGCAGTTACAGTCATGAAACCTATTATCTTGTAAGAGTTTGGTTCTGTGATCGGGTGAGCAGGTCATGATGGAAGAGGTCCATGGGCAGAAGAAGGGGCCAACAAAAGGGGTACAGAAAAGGTGATTGTAAAGGGACAATGGAAGGGCAGGGGCAAGATGAGGTAGAGTTGGTACAGGAGAGGGAGATTAGGGGCTAGCAAAGGATGGAAGAAAGGCTAAGCTGGGGGAGGATGGAGAGCTGAGTCCCATCAGCAAGGCAACCAGAGAAACGTATTGCCATGACCCTTACAGGGGGTTTCTCCTCCAGGTTTCAGTGGTAACAGGGGTTTTTGCCCCAAGCTACACCCCCTATCTTGTTGCAGCTTCACCTTGTCTCATCAAAGAGTCAACCCAGTGATGGAGCCTTCTCTATTTTCAGTTAGGCCACTAGGATATGCAGTTTGTCTGGATACCACAGTATCCCCTCTTCTTTTGACACGGGATGCAATCGCTCATCACCTCTCTCAGTAGCCCACACTGCGAGAGGTGCTTACAAGCCCGGCGCCACCATTAAAGACCACCCCTCCCGCCTGGTGGCCTGGCAGTCCATCAGCATGGCGGCTCCACCTTGAACACGGCGTAAAAAATATATAGATTGTGAAGAGGAGAGGAAAAGGGATGTGAGGAAGGTATGGGTGGGGATAAAGCAGATTGTTAAAAACCAACCACCCCAGACCGGAGCTCAGGGGTTAGGGAACATTGTCCCCTCCCCCCTCAGCCCCGATCCGGGACGGTTGACTTAAGATGAAGGTCAGCATCTACCCTGTGAAATTAGAGGCTGACCATTTAAAGTTGCAAGAGGTTGTATGAAAAGCGAGGAAACAAGTGTTTTGAAGGAAGGAGAAGAGGCTAAGCTGGGGTCGGACGGGGTGTAAAGGGTTTAACAAAATTTACTCTATGTTTGGGAAGATTAGTCATTTTAGGATATTTGAAAGATAGTGAATTGAATTTATGACAAATCATGCATTGACGCAGTATTTTTTTGACAATCTGTCTCATACGTGGAATCCAAAATCCTCCCATTCGAACAGCATTCAACGTTGATTGTATTCCAAGATGTTTACATCTGCGATGGTAAGATTCTACAATTAATGTTGTGAGATGGTGATCCTTGGCCAGCAAAATAGGATTTACAATGTTGTAATCATACATAGCTGTTTTCCCAATTCTACCTTTGGATCTTATAACCCCCTTTTCATCTAAAAATAAATCAAGTCTATTGACTAGTTCAGGCACTTTCTTCTTATTTTGATTGACATTTTCCAAATATTCCAATTCTTGGTGAAATTTAGATTTCTGCATATATTTAATCCAATAGACCTTTCCTGTTTCCATAGGTTCGGAAATAATTTTCTGGCTCAAGTTAATAAAATGGAAAATATATTTAGTTACACCGAAGAGTTTATTTAGAGAAGAAAACCTATTGATATCCAAAATAGGGGTTTCTATATTATCGTTGACTTTTATTAGTAGTATGATAAACTTTAACAAGTTGTTTGCTCTCTTCTGATAAACAACCTAAGGAATTGACGGGCCATGAAATGGGAACAGTAGAGAGCCATGACGGTCCTGTGAACCATAATTCTTGCTGTGAACCATAATTCTTGATTACTTTCAAATTCTTTGACAGTTAATCCTCTGGTGAGCAAATCTGCAGGATTATTTTCTGAATTAACAAATTCAAAGTTCATATTAACTTGATAATTTTCTATGATAACTTTCTTGAAAACTCTAATATCTTTGATTCTGTTCATAGTAAATACACTTTTTGTTTTCACATTTTCCGTTAGTAACCAAGATAGTACTATCTGTGAATCAACTGATATACATATATCTTTAAACTTTATGGCAGGGAAGGAATCCAAGATTGTAGGAAGACATTTTAATGCCAAGTAAACCGCCATTAGTTCCAAAGTAGGCAGAGTTCTTGGTTTTAATGGAGCCACTTTAGCCTTTGCATACAGAAGTTGTGAGTTCCCATTGCTTATATTGTATACAGTGAAACCATAACATAGCTTAGAAGCATCACAAAATATGAATAAATTATTAATGTTATCTTCAGATGCAAGATCTAGGAAAAGTTAAATGAAAGATTTGCTTAAAATCAGCCTGAAGTTCTTGCCACAGTTTTTTATATTGTTCTGGAATGGCTTGATCCCATGAAAGTTTCTCTGCCCAAAGCTTTTGCATTAGAATTTTACCCCGAGTTGTTATAGGCCAAATCAATCCAAGTGGATCAAATAACTTTGAAATTTGAGATAAAATATTACGTTTGGTGTTTGCAGTTTGATCGATATCAATAGCTGCTAACTGAAGAGCATCTTCATTTATTAAGTACTTATAACCAAGCACTTTCTCACAATCATTATAATGTTGGACCATGCAGTTGTCTCTAGTAAATGCATCTCTTAGCCCTTTGCAATTAGAGTTCCAAGAACACAACTGGAATCCACCTTTCTTCATCCTCGCATCAGATTCCTTAGAGATCAAGTAGTTCTTCTTCAGAATTTCCAGCGAGTATCAAGTTATCTACATAAAAATTTGAGTTTAAGATACTTGTGCAATAATCCTTGGGATATTGGTTAACATGATGTTTAATTACATAATTAAAATGAATGGGCTGGTATTAAACCCCAAAATAATAGTTCTATATCTGTACGTAACTAATTTGCCATCTTCCATCATGAAAAATGAAAAACGATTTTTATCTTCCTCATTTGCCAATTGAATTTGCAAAAATGCTTGTTTTATATCACTAAGCATGGTATACCTATTAGATCTAAATTGTAACATTAGTTGTGTGAGGTTATTCATTAAATTTATTCCAGCATATGCTGCTTCATTTAAAGATGGCTTGTTGTTAACTTTAAGAGAACAATTGAAAACCGGACGGATTTTGGTATTAACATTGGGTTCAGATTTTATGACTGGTCTATGAAGAATCCATATATGTTTGTGATACATTTCTGGTGAGATATCAACCTTTTCAATGATTCCATCATCTAATTGTCTTTTAAAGACCTCTTGATAGGCCTCCAATTGGCCATTCTTTTGAAGTTTATCAACTACTTTGTTGAGGATTGTGATAGCAATGCCTTCATTTGATGGAACTTCTTTTATGATATTATCATGCCAAGGCAGGGCTACAAAATATTTATTGTCCTTGAACTCAATCTTGGATTTAAAATCTTCAATTTTCTTAGCGTCGTATTTACTTTGATCTTCACTCAATTCAGTGCATCCAACTGACTCTAAACTAAACATGTTTTCTAATCCTTGTTCTACAGAACAATCTGTAAATGCAGTATCAAATAGATTGAAATACGTTTTCCTGGGTTCCAAGACAAAATTTACATGAGTAGAGGGCTCCTCAACCCCATAAAGCTCAACAGCATCCATGAAATTAATTGAAGTATTTGTTACTGAAGATTTATCCACAGTTGCATGACTAGTTACTTGAGATGGATTTAAAAAATGCATTATGTTCCCAAAGGGCACAATACCTGTAGACATAAGCCATGCTGTTCCATTTATACATTTTTTTTTTCATTTTATGAATAAATTGAATCACATCAACTCCAAGAAGTCCTTGTAATGTGATATTTTCACCATGTTCTGCTAGAGATTGATCTGCCATTTTAAAACCTTTAGATATTATGTTGTTAACAGCTATGGGGAGATATGATACATGTAAATGGATATCAAATTCACTATCAATTAAGATAGGCAATGGAAGATCTTTATAGCCAGGAATTTTCTCTTATTTGTTTCAAGAAAAGTTTTTACATCATAATTCAAATATGCCCAATCAAAGGTATCACATTTAAGAACATCCATTACCTCCTGACTTAAATAAGATCTCTGACTGCCATCATCCAATAAACATTTAACGTAAGAATTTCCTCCCCTTTTAAATATTAATTCAATTATAGGCAACAAATATGGTTGATATGTAGAGGCACTCATGTTGATGCAAAGATTTGAATGCAGAGATGTATCATTTTTGGGTTTGTGACAAAGTGCTGATATGTGACTATAACATTTACAGTAATAACATGGAAAACTAAGTTTATTATATTTTCCTGGACATTTCTCACTTAAATGTTTATTGCTAGTACAAAAATAACAGAGTTTTAATTCTTTACATCTAGCCTTTCTAGAATCTAAAGTCTCATACTTGGAGCAAAGAAACGTAGAATGTCCCTGAACCGCACAAAATCTACAAAATTTATCCGCTTCCTTGGCAAAGGTTACTGAGGTTTTAAAATTTTCTAGAGTAGATGACTTAGGGTGACTCTCCATTGATTTGGAGTCAATGGGTGACTTGTTTTGCCCAGAGTTAAAGTTAAAGGAGGGCTTTTTTGGTTTCCAATTGAAATTATTCTTGGAATTAGCCGAAAAATCTTTACTTTCAGCAGCAATTTGATAACTACTAGAAGAAGAAGTCCTAAGTAGAGTTTTGATTATGTTGTTATAATGATCAAAAAGATTCACCACTGTAGGGTAATTAGAATTTACTTTGTGCACTAATTCTCTTTTTATGGAGGCAGGTAACTTGGAGAATAATATGTGACTGATAAGTTTGCAACCCGACGAATCTTCCTCCAAAAGATCTATATTATAAGTTTTAAGATCATATAATAGAGCTCTACTTTCACTTATATACTATTAACATTAGCAAATGTATTATCAAACTTAGGATATCTACAAATTAATTCATTGAAGATTTCATCTACAATATACTTGATATCCAAAAACTCCTATTTAAGCATTTTAAGTGCTATTTCATAGTTATCATCCGTTATAGATAAATGAGAAATGGTGTTGAAGGCATAATCAGAAAGAAAGCTTCTTAGATAAGTGAGTTTCCCAGCATCTGATAAAGATTCGCAAACATCTATACAATCTTGAAACTGTTGTAAAAGTTCTTGAATTCAAATTTATCACATGATTTACCACTAAATGTTTTACATTTAAGTTCAGGCATTTTAACTAGTGAATATTTGTGCACATTAACTTATTTAATAGGGTTTCACCCCTTTTTAAAGCTGTGGAAATTTTAGCTAACTTATCTGTTATACCTACCCTATAGGACCCTTGACTGTCCATTTCCTTAACTCTATTTTCATCATCTTCTGGCAATTCACCTTCGTCAAACAAGTCAATAATTAAATCATTCACTTCATCAACTTTAACCAAAAATTTTAACATATCGTCCTTTCTACTAACCAAGATATCTTGAGAAAGTTCATCTATATCTTTAAGGCAGCTGTTATCCTACCTTTAAATCCGGCCGAAAAGAAAATTGTGTGGAAATATTATCGTTCACTGGTGTCGGAATATTCATGCGCGTTTTAGTCCTTTTCGAATTATTATTCTATAAAAAATAATGAAACTCAGGATCATCGTAGTGTAGTCCTCCCATTGTGTTTACCCCCAACACGAGCCGTCAACTTAAATGTACTCAAAAAACGTGAAACATTTTGGAACACGGACGAAATAGTACGTCCCATCGTTCGCGCCGATAATCTACATATTTACCAACTAATGCATTGAGTCGAGTTTCTAACTCTGGTTTAGATGACATGGTGAAGAAATCAATGCAATTTACTATAAGGTAACTAAAAAATACCGCAAATAAATTAGGCACACTATTCTGAACAGAGTAATCTTAATTAATTATAATGAGCCGATGATACAATAGAGAAAACAAAGGTCCTAACTAACTCTTTAAACAAGGAAAATACCAAAATATAGTACGATCTATAGCATTTGTAATAATCAAAACAAAATATTGAAATAAACTATTACCCATTAACCTTTCTATT
Organism: Ceratothoa steindachneri; assembly: GCA_963969495.1. Classification (NCBI taxonomy): domain Eukaryota; kingdom Metazoa; phylum Arthropoda; class Malacostraca; order Isopoda; family Cymothoidae; genus Ceratothoa; species Ceratothoa steindachneri. The sequence goes on from OZ018334.1 coordinate 14,332,570, forward strand.
TGGTTATATTAACTAGGTTAAATTCAAATAATGATAGCGATTTCGGCAGCAAATTATTCCTAATTTGTAACATCCATGTCAAGAACAAATAAACTAGATCACTTATAAGTATAAACAATAGGCTTTAGATTTTTTACATATTTTAATACGATATCGTACTAGATTTAGAACAAAATGCAATAAACAAAATAAATTTTATTCTGACTCGAATTATACACGGAAAACTAATAAATATAAAAAAAACAAAATTAGCACTTGGGTATCTTAACAATCAACAAACACTGGGTTTTATTAAAGAGTGGGAGGGCGAGAGAGAAAATATTATAAGATATGTTTGATAACCAAATGGAAATGAATCAATAATTCGATATTCTCTGGAAGTTTTAATATAAGAACTTTTAATGAGTTAAACTTAACATGAGCAAAGAGAATGATAAAAGATTGGCTTACCTTGGGAAAAGGACTAATACTGTTTCCAGGGATTTATGATATTTCGTTCCAGTGAATATCGTTGCCGTCTGGAGTAGCTTATTCCTCTTGTTAGTATGTTGGGTAAGCTATCGTTAACTTTCTCTTGTAACAATGAAATTATTGAAAAAGACGCCCAGAACGCCTTTAGTTATGAATACGTGAAAGTTGACCCTTCTGTGAGAACTGAGAGAGCCGACGCTTTTTTTTCGGCGCCGGAGCCTTTGTTCATGAGTCACGCGATATTAAATTTAGTGAAAAAACTGTTACCTGGTTAACATAAAAGTTTAGCCAAGCAAATTATCATTCTCTAGAAAAAATTAATGAATATTTTATATTTAAATTAATGATTGAAATATATAGAATAATGAAAATGACTGACATCAAACATAAATTATTATACAGTTATTCAATTCAAAACTCTACCACATAACCCATGCATTTATAATTTGTGAACTAATCCCTTATGTGGAACCTTATCAAAAGCTTTCCTAAAATCTAAGTAAATTACCTGAACATTCTTTCCCTTATCTAATTGTTTAGTAACAATCCATAAAATCCAGTAAATTTGTTAAACATGATCTACCTCTTCTAAACCCATGCTGAGCATCATTTATTAACGTACCACATTCTAGATGGTCAGAAATCGGTAAACATGTAGACGAGCGGCCCGGCCGGAAAAAATATTTTTGTGTAAATATTATCGTTTACCCGTGTTTGAATATTCATGCGCGTTTAAGTTTTCTTCGAATGATAACTGCCGCCATTTTTTTAATTAAAAAAATGCCCGAAAGTAAACAAACCGAAAACGTTGTTTACGTAGGCCATTTTTTTTTACAAGATTGCCCGAAAAAACAAACGAAACACGCTGTTTCCGTACTAATTGCAGTGGTTATACTTCCGAAATAGCGAAGAGGAAAGCCTATTTATTTCTCGCGTTTGCGTCCTATTCGAAATCTAGCTGACTTGAATCACGTTTTATTTTCGAGCATCTAAATTCAAACCGAGGGGTCACATCTAATGCTCGGCCACAAATGTCGCATTCGCTTTTAATTTGCACTAAATTATGAACATCCAAAAAGGTGTTTAATTTATCTTTATCAGAAACTAGGGTTAATAATTCCGCAATAGACGACGGACAAAGATCACAATTCGATACCATTTTCACACTGCGTAAAAGACGTCTGATTGATCATTTTCAAACTGCGTAAAAGGGGAATGTTTGACACCCAAACTGCTAAAAAACAAGTAGTTCCTTGAAATGATCTAGCGAATTACATTTAAATGTATCAAAGAAGGTAATAAAAATAGTAAAATGGGGAAAAATATATTAACAAATAAAAATGACTTCGAACGAGGATAATAAAAAGCTATTAATTGGGAAAAAAAATTGAAATCAACTATTTCTAAAGTCATACCCTCCCCCCCCACCCATATTATAATTCGCAAAACGATTAAAGACGCTGCCATGATGTAGTTAAAGCATTCACCTCTGTAAACGTCAGAACATTATAACAATTAGGATTATATACTGGGGGGCTGTGCCCCCCAGACCTCCCTCAATTTAATGAAACTCAGGATATTCATAGTGTGGTCCCCTCCTTGTGTTAACCCCCACACGAGCCGTCCCCTTAAATGTACTCCAAAAACGTGAAACATTTTGGAACACGAACGAAAATAGTACGTTTTATCGGCCGGGCCGCTCGTCTACATATTTACTCTTCAATATAAGCCCTTTAATTATTTCCATGTTCACATTAACGGTATTCAACACTACTTTCCTTGACCGATCTAGAATTATAATCAATTAATCTATCTTGATTCTCGTGTGAAAATACTGAAGAAAAATGATCATTAAAAACATCTACTATTTCCTCATCAGATTCTTTAAAAACCCCTTCATATCTAATAGGCCCAATTTTATTACTGTTAGATTTGTTATTAATTCTATAATAGCTAAAGAATTTTCCTGGATCTTTATTATTATTTTGAGCTAAATTAATTTCTGCTGCCCTTTTGCTCTCCTTAAAAAATCTTATTTAGCTCATTTCTGGTCGACCTATAAAGATTTAAATTGTCAAAAGTACTTTCTGTATTCTATGGTATGCCATTTTTTTTTTAGCTATCTCCTGATTCCACCACAATGGCTTCCTACATTTCTTCCTAATAGCCTTCAGTGGAATACACTGTTCCTAAACATTTTTAATATAGTCTAAAAAGTGTTCCCACATCTCATAAGTATTCTTTCCACTGAATTCTATATCTTACATAATCTGATTTAGAAAGTTGCATAATTTATTGAAATCGCCCCTTTAAACATTTGGAGTTTTCATGTAGTTTGTTGATGTTCTACCTTACACTATTCCCAAGTTAAAATGAACCATCTGATGACCACTATTTCCCAATGCTTCCCCGAGAGTCAATTCCTGAAGCAAGTGATCATCATTTGAAAGAACCAAATCTAAGATATTGGTACCCCTTGTTGGCTTATTAACAAATTGAGTAAAAAAATGATCCTCAAAGCATTCTATAAACTTACAACTTGCTCTATCCCTTCTTATCATATTATCCCAGTCCACAGAATTTAAATTAAAGTCACAAAGAATAACTGTAACTACTCCACATCCTTTCCTTATTTCCGTGCTCATTAGCTCATCAATATAGATTGTCTGTTTGGGTGGTCTGTAAAAGGACGCCAAGTGTATTATCCTATTTTTACTTACCCTAATATCTATCCACAGTTGCTCATCTTCTTGTTTTATAGAATTATTTAGATTTAAAGAAATGCTATTTCTGATATAAATAATCAACCCACCACCCTTCCTATCGCTCCTTAGACTAATGTACTTATCATACCTCTGTAGTTCAAATTCACTCACATTGTCATTAAATTTATTTTCCTTAACCCATGATTCTATTACACATATTATGTCTATATCTTCATCAATAATATAACTAAATAACTCATCTTTCTTATTTATATGACTATGAGCATTGGTACAAAGACAACTAAGCCCACCTATCCCTGAAGCACCTCTTTTAGAATTTATACGTTCCACTCTATCTCCTCTGCATCTCTTATCCTTTTCCTGCCCCACCCTGTACTCTTATATATCCCTGACCACTATCAGTAACTAGTTTCCTGCCTGCAAAGACCCAACAACACTATCTAACTCCTGCCACAACACGTCAACCCCAGACCAACTTAGATGGAGTCCACCCAATGCATACAATGCCTTATTCCCATAAAACCCATTCCAAACATCTACAAATACTAATCGCGACTCTTCACATAGGCCTTTCACATACTCATTCAGTTCAATTGAACGAGACAACAATGCCTGAAACAACGCTTTTCACTCATCCTTTCAACTCGTAACTAACAAGAGCCCACCTTCTTTACATCATTTACTCCCACATGTGTAATCACAACTGCATCCCTCTCAGACCCAGACACCAGACTATTATACCTTTCAGACACATCATTTACACCAGCACCCGGCAAACAAACTCTCACTCCCTTCCCGAAATTTGCTTGCACTCAACTTCCTATCTAAATATCTAATCTGAGGGTCACCAATCACAAGCACCTCAGTCATCTTCCTGATCCCCCTGAGCCTAACAACACCCTCCCTCCTGTTCTCATTCAAACTACTACTTATTTTACTTTCTGCCACAACTACATCAGACAAATCACTTTCAACCTCTTCCTCTCTCAGGGCATAGAATCTGTTAATCAACCTAACAGGTTCCATGTCCCTCTTACTCACAGACCTAATCTGTCCTAACATATCTATTCTATCATATTTCCCCACCATTTATCTTCACTCACATCAGTCACTTCCTTCTCCCCAGTCTCTAGTCTAGGCCTATCTTCCACCCTCCTGGTCCCAGCCACATTCTTCATGCGTACACTCGCATACCTTCTCACTTCATTCACCAACTCACTTAATCTCTTGCACTCATCACGCAATCGACTCACCTCCTCTACCAAAGCCACATTTGCACTAGTCACATAACAAACCGGGCATTCAGATACATTTGCTCTTCTTTTAACACCACAAAAATCACAAACTACATACAAACAGCTTACATCAAAAGGCATACTCACATCATCCAAAGCAACAGCCATACTGAGAACTTTTCAAAATATAATTCAAAATTCCTTTAGTATTATTATGTCTAATACTCAAAGTTAACTATCTTCCTGAACTTAAATATATTACACCAAAAATCAAAAATGAAAATATGTCACTGAATAGTGAGCTTGCCGATACCCCACACCATCACAGATTCATTGTGTTTGACTCTGCTTACTGTGTATTTTAGGTCATACCCGTTGACTGTGGGATGACACCACTGTATGTGCGACTTGATATGCTGGAATGGATTTATCTAACCAATTACCCTTCTGCCAACCTAATGTAAATATTGCTTAGTGAAAGCACATCATTGCTGCTTCATGCCCTCTGTGAGAAAGGATTTCAGATACCTGGCGAACAGGCATGGCAAGGTCTCTCTGAAGGAGATGGTGAATAATGTTGGTGGGGATGTATTTCATTCAAAAGCACAGGATTATTATTTTTCACTTCTGATACTGTTAATTGTGAGTTCTTCCTCACCTCTCAGCAAAGAAGGTCGTCTAGTTTTTGTGTTCTTTTTTGGCTATCAAGAGTATGCTTTGGTAGGTGGTAGTACTATTTATGCGAAAAATACAAGTAGCAGCAAGACACCCCCATTAGAGTCAATTTGGCTTGCTTAATAGTAATAATAGGTATTTATAATGCGCCCGTCAGGGCTGTTAGCCCTCCTAGAGCGCAGGTTGTGTAGCGAATGTAGAGAAAGTTTACAGGGGATGGAAGGCAATTCTGAAGAGATGAGTCTTCATGAGAAGTTTAAAAGTAGCAAGGGGGGGAGAGGATCGAATTTTGGTAGGAAGGGCATTCCAGAGTCTAGAAGCACAAACTGAGAAGGAACGGTTACCCACCGAGCAGAGGACAGAACAGGGGGTGTTCAGGAGGGAAGCGAGGTTAGATTGGAGTGCATGAGGAGTGTGAGGACGGAAGAGGGCAGACAAGAGATAAGGTGGAGCCTCGAGGTTTAGGACCTTGTAAATGATGAGAATAATTTTATAGTTGATATGGAAGCGAATAGGTAACCAGTGTAGCTCATGTAACAGAGACATCGAAGGAGAGAACCGGGGGCGGCGAAGGAGAAGCCGGGCAGTATAGTTTTGAACTAGTTGCAGGGGGCGAAGTGACGAAGAAGGGAGATTCACTAGAAGAGAATTGCACTAGTCTAAGCATGAGGGGACGAAAGGGAAGAAAGCTTTAGATTTCTCCACCATCGAAGCGGTACCAACAACGAGAACTTCAAGTTATCGTGGTTAAATTTGAGAAAGTTGGCAGACAGTCATTCGTTTATGGAGGTGTAGGCTGAAAGGAGCTTGGTAATTGATTGAGAGAAGGACACAGGGGATGGGGAAAGGTACATATGAGTGTCATAAGCATAGAGGTGGAAGGACAGGCCTAAATCGCGAAGAAGAAGTTAGTAGATGTGAAAGAGGAAGCGACCAAGGACTGAGTCCCTGAGGTACCCCCAAAATGAATGGGTGCGGGCTCGGTGGAGAGGTTATGGGGCGCGACTGACTGAGTGCGGGAGGAGAAGTATTAGCGGAACCAATCAAGTGCGGTGCCCGAGGGACATACAACCCCCATCGGCTGCTCTACGTAAACCGTCTAAAACATTAAGAAGAGCGGTTTCCTCAGAGTTGTTTACTTTGAACCCTGACTGGTACATTTCATCGATATTGCAGTTAGAAATATGGTCATTAAGCCAAGAGAAAACCACTCTCTCGAGGATCTTTGAAAGTTATGGAAGCTGTGAGATAGGGTGAAAAGTAGATGGTTCAGAGGGACTAAGATGTATTTTTTCAAGGATAGGATGAATTAAGGCATGTTTAAAGGAAGAGGGAACCACCCTGTGGCAAGCGAAGTGTTAAACAGATGAAGGATCAGTGGGAGGACAGCAAGGAGAATTTGCTGGAGGAGTTTCGGTGGAAAGACTTCCTTAGGGGATCCAGATTTGTTAAGAGTGTGAGATCAGGGCAGTTATTTCCTCTGAGGACGTTAAGTGGCAATGGAGTATGGTCGAGGAGAACAGCATGGGCTTATTCAGACAACTGGAGTAATACGGTGCGAAGGTTAATAACTTTATCAGGGAAAAATTTAGAAAGAGTAGATGGGTTGATGATGGAGGAGAGGTGGGGGGAAATGAGGCTAGACGAGGAAAGATGAGAGAGGAGACGAGAGATAGTCTGAGGGTCATTCTTGCTCTCAGACAAAAGTTTGCGTGAATGAGCCTCACACGCTGATTTTAATTTTGGAAGAATAAGTCGAAGTAGCAAGGCGATAGGCAAGTGAGAGGTAGGTCATGTCCTGCCCACGGGAGTGTGCTTTACGAAGGGCTCGTTCATGAGCATGTAAGGACCTCCTTGAACGAAGGAGTTCCATGGTGAACCAAGGGGTGCGGTGATGGCGGTTTCAGGCAGGAGTGATAAGGGGGGCGTGGACATCAAGGCAGGCGAGTAATGATTGGTGCAGAGAGTTTAAGGCTTGGTCAGGCGAAGCAGTAGTATCAATAGGAGGTAGGGAAACAACAACGTTGTTATAGAGAGAAGTATTATCAATTGATGATAGTCACCGGAAAGGTGTAGGATCTCAAGACGAGTGAGGGGATAGGTGGTAGGAAATATAAAATTTAAAATTGACCAAGAAGTGGTCAGAAATCGTATTAGAAAGGTCATTTACTGTTAGATTAGAGATATGGAGGTTCGAGATGACTAAGTCCAGGGTATTACCATGTATATGTGTTTGGAATGACACATGTTGTGTAAAAGAGAAGAGGTTGCTGATGTCAATGAATGCACGAAAAGTCTCATTGTGACTAGGAAGATTGAAGTCACTAAGAATAAGGAGAGAACCAGTAGATGATAGGTCGGAGAGTAGGTTACTGAACTCCTCGAGAAATAAGGCCGAAGAGGAGCTGGGAGGGCGGTAAAGGACCCCAATAGTCAGAGCGGGCACAGCACGTGAGACAGCAATGAGAGCCTCAAATAAGGCTAGAGGGAGGGTGGGGAGAAGATTCAGGGAGAAGGATGAGTTGGAAATCAGTGCAACTCCCCCTCCACGGTGGTTCCGAGGAGCATGCTGGAAAGAATGACCCGGGGGGGTTGCAAGGGCAGTGCATGAACCAGAATAAGACTCGAGCCAGATTTCTGTAAGGCCAAGGAAGGAACTCCCATTGTGAACAACTAGGTCATGGACATAGTCCAACTTATAATGAGGATTCAATAAGTTTTGCAATTCGGATATAGAGAAACGAGATATGAGGAAAAGTGTTTTATTATTTTTCAATATAACTACCCTCGACTTCAATGCACTTGCGCCACTTGTCCCTGAGGCTTCGAATTCCCGACAACCAGAAATCTCCCGACTGCTGTTCAATCCACTCCTGGACGGCGAGCTGGACATCTTCATCGTCCCCAAACCGGCGTCCACGCAGTGCAGCCTTGAGCTGGCGGAATAAAAAGTAGTCGCTGGGGGTCAGATCTGGACTGTAGGGGGGATGGTTGAGCTCCTCGAATCCGTACTCGTGCAGGGCAGCTTGTGCAACTCTGGCGTTGTGGACAGGGGCATTGTCGTGCAGGAGCAGGACAACGCGTGTCAACTTGCCACGCCGCTTCTGACGGATGCACTTCTTCAATCCAGCCAGTTCCTCGGCGTAATATTGGCCTGTGATGGTTCTTCTACGAGGCGCATAATCCACCATCAACACTCCCTCAGAATCCTAGAAGATGGTGGACATGATCTTCCCGGCTGAGGGTTGGGGTCCGGAACTTGATGAGGGTCAGAGAGCCCCTGTGCTTCTAGGCCATACTTTCGAGCTTGGTCTCGGGATCCCAGTGATGGACACATGTTTCATAACCTGTCACTATGCGTGACTCGAATCCCGCCTGGTCTTGGTTGTACAGGAACAGCAGCTTCTCTGAACTTTGACGACGTTGAAGTCGATCATGGGGCGTGAGGTTTCGTGAGTTTTCTAGGGACCCAACGGGCAGAGACCTTGGTTATGGCCAAATTGTCGTTGATGATGTTGATAACACTTCCATGTGATATTCCAAGTTCTCGCTCGATTTCTTCGACCTTCACCCGTCGATTTTCGAGGATCATCCTCTCCAGACGGGCTACATTGTCCTCGTTGGTCACGTCTGACAGGAGTCCTGGACGGGGGTCATCTTCAAGGGACTCACTACCATGGCGGAATTCCCTATTCCAGCAAGCAATGGTTGCATAAAAGGGGCAGTGTCGGTGTACACTGCAACCATGCGTTCATGGATCTCTTTTGCATTCTTGCCTTCCTTGGTCAAAAATTTGATCACTGCGCGGTGCTCAACCTTCTCCATTGTTGAAAAATTTGTGACTGACGATCTGCGATCAGCTGCTGCTTTTTAAATAGACGAGGCAGGAGCGTGCGGCTGCAGGTCCTGACTTGTCATAACTTGTCCTAACACCCCCACAAACAGCCATCCCCCTTCCTCTGTTTTGCTCTACCGATTCGCAAAACCTATTGACCGCCCCTCTTATATCAAGACCCACACGAACAAAACTAAAAGTCCTACGATAAAATTCATTATAATTTAAGGATACTTTACTAAGTTGCCAGTTTCGCCATTTTATCTTTTGTCTACTAAACTCTTTTGCCATATTTACATTCCAGGTCATTATGGTGCCGTTTATTTTTTTACTTTGTGCACCTCCATTTTAACCATATATTTTCCTATTCATGCTACAACATTTTAAAAAAAAGAAATATGAGAACGTCATTTGCCAGATTCCTATACTTTATTCACAATTCCATGAATAAATGATTGAAGATTAATAAAAACAAATTTCATGCGGTTCAGAAATAAAGTCTGTATCCGAAGGACTGAAATATATGAAGGACTCTGGATTATGTTTTTTCCCGAAATTCTTTAGTTTCTTACACTTGAAGGAATTTGCTGATCTTAAACTTTATAATTATTATTCGAGTATTACAACTTATGTATATATTATCCTAGGTATTACCACATTGAAATAATGTTTTCTCATAGTTATACTATCATAGAGATATTAAGAAATTTGAGTACAATACGACCTTAGTTCGTTTTCCTCATGAATAGTTGCCCATTTTGAGTCGTTTTAATGCCTACTTCACAATTTCTTTAGAAACAATAAAAATGTGTCTCACGAACTCTAAATAATCACCGTATGGGAAAAATGTGCCACTTGGATGCCTAAAAATTTCGCATTTCACCCCATAAATGAGAGAAGAATTCAATCTCTTTCTCCGAGTAAAGTAAAGGCAAAGTCAAAACCTTGTTTTGTGTACCAACTTATTTTCAAATGGATAAAGACAACCACATATAGAAATTCAGAGATACAAATGGCCACAAAAATAAGTACGATCCACTGAGTTGATAAAATATCCGTCTTTTCTCCTCCACCATTTAAACTCAATCACAAATCTCTTCTTACGATCACTTTCAATTCGTGTAGAATGCAAATTTTTGACTTTCGTCGTTATGCTTTTTCAAAGAAAAATGCTTGAATCTCTCCGAGTGCGTTGTACTGTTTCACGATTCTAGTTTCTGTCTACAAAATACAACTAACATTCAATTACGACAAGCCACAATGGAGAAATACGCGCCCGTTTCTTTCGCTGTGCATTTGAGGCAGCAAAGAGAAGAAAGGTTGGGAGGAATTTCCCTCGAGAGATTTCCTTCTGCAAAGAGTGCCAAATAGAACAGGTGCCTTCATTTCTTAAAGGGAAACAGAAAGAGGACAAGATAATGTGCATAAACCACCGCCAGACATTATTTCGTGCCAATAAGAGTCGGAAGGTACTGCCACACAGCGCCATGTTCATTAGTTTCCATTTTATACTACTCTAAAAACCTCTCGTATGGGGTAATCGTATATTAAGGGGTTTGATAACAATAAATGATTTAATCATGTAATATCCTTTATTATCTGAATATTGCCGCCTTTTCAGGACAGGAATTATATAATATTATTTAAGATTAGTAAATGTCTTAAACGGATAATTGTCGTTATCTGTCTGAAAGAATCTGATAAAACGATGGATAGGAAATCGATGACCCAGAAATTAAAATGACTCTGCTGATGAAGAAGTCGTCTTAGCATCACACACCTGCGATTCCATTCCCTAAATCATTCAGCCCAATCCTTAATATGTACTATCATACACAACATCTGTCTGGCTCAATTTCCACAGTATATTCCATAACAATAAGGGTCTTTCACCCCCGCCCCCCTTAAGCACCTACTTGTTTGAAAATAGTAAACATAAGTCATTTTAATAAATTCTATTGGTAAAAAATTATAGCGTGGGCTTCTGGACAGTGGCACCCCCAGAATAAAAATGGGGGGGGGTAACCTTAATTCCTCCCTCTGAGGGGTCTGAGTAGATCTAGATTTTCTCAGCGAAGGAATAATACTGAATTTAATAATTACCTTTGAGATTCCCCTCTATTTTAGACATGTATCATATAAGATACATTCGATCGCATTGGTTTAAAAAATAATCATTTATATTCTTTATTATTACATAACTCTTTCTGAATAGCAGAAGACAAGTATGGCTTAAAAAAGAAACCTAAAAATACTCGGGTCAGAAATTGAGGGGGGGGGGGGGTCAGCCCCGTAGCCCCCTTGGATCCGCGCCTGCTTCTTGAATATTCATGATCGTCCCCGACCGGGAGGGTCCCGAAGAGAGGAGCGGAGGGAAAGCGATGGAATTGGAGGTGAGGTGAGTGGGGGGGGAGACGGGTCAAGGAGGTCACCTGACCTGTCAAAGGGCGCGCAATTCTTCTGAACTTACTTTTGGTCAGGAATCTTAGGTCTAACCATGGGCCTGGGGAGGGGGGAGCAGGAACAAGCCCAGGCTCCGACTACAACTGAAACCTGAAGGAGCGGTATGCCCTTCCGTCCCCAACGCTCCCAATCGTCTCATAACTTTTTTTTATTCCTTGTAAACATCGCACATTTGCCACTTCCCCCATTTCTTTAAGAACGACTTCTCCTCTTTCGTCTAGGTCGGCGAGTAATTTTGTAGGCTAGTCACTGACTAGCTTCCGTTCACTCATGCCTGGTCTGTGCTGGGGCTTCACACACTCCGATAATGGCTCTAGTTTGGGATGGAGGTTTATAACAAGCCTGAATTACCCCATTCCCGTTTCTCTTCTACTACTCCACCTTACTTTTCAATCGTTTTCTTTCATTTAACCTGCAATAAACCAGATAATTCCCTACTATGTTCACCACAACAAAAATAATCCTATCCGCGATTACTACAATTAACTGTGTAATTTGGGGTATAATTTTAATTATCCTAAGATTACCTAAGCATTAAAATGGTTCAAGAGAGAAAAGCCTTTCCTTCTGCGTGAAAACAGATTCAAGCTGAAATGGGATCCAAATTGGCTGTGGCCTCTTCATAAACGAAAAACCACCAACTCATTATGCAAAGAATTAGAGAGGCTTCAAGGGGCTAAATTTGCAAGGGCCTGAATGAAGGGTTCTTCTAAAGAATACATGACCACAGTATTTTAGCGTCTTAGATGTGTAGTAGATATTTAGACATAGATTACAGCTAGCATTCACGAGAGAGTCGTAGAGCGAAATGAAAATACCGCATCTTCACCTTGCCTCTTCGTCCTGATCTTCACCGAAACGAAGAACTTTCACAAGAGGCTTTATTTCCTATGCCCGGCATGTTTAGGGTAGATAATGATGATTAGGGACTAAGGTGATAGAGGTAAATAATGATGATTAGAGACAAAAATGCAAAAGTTCGAGGCACTTATAAATGTAGAGAGGGCCGAGGGCGACCGAAGAAAGAGTTGGCATAATTTTATTCGACCGATTTTTCAATCGTCCGTTATGAAAGTGATCCGAGAACTCTCTTGGTGGGAATTAGCTGTAATTTGGTGGCTTAAAATCACCTAAGATTAATTAGAATTTAATTTTTTCAATATTCACTAATTTTCTTTTATATTTTTTTATTGTTGATTCTCCTAAGAATAAAATACTCGTTTTCAGCCGCGCGGGGCCCCGGGAGGAGCAAAACAAAACGGAAATATCTACAGATTTATTGCTATAGAATTTATGATGATTAATTGTTATTGCACTTGAACTGAGTGTTCAGTTGAAGGAGTTTCGTAGTCGCACCGAGATGAGAGAGAGAGAGAGTGTGTGTGAGAGATAATGTGTGGGTGCTTGTGAGAGAGAGAGTGTGTGTGTGTGTGTGTGTGTGTTTGTGAGAGAGAGAAAAAGAGAGAAGGAAAATTGTGGCCGAGCAGAAGGTTGTAGCGAAGTGAGTGATAGCAAGACTCCCGTAGCTCTTAAGAGACATTGCCACTCAGTTGTTTTCCGATTGACTGATGATTGATTAGTCTGACTTACATAATGATTCATTCTACTCCAGTCATCACTACGTCGACTAACTACTCTAATGACTGGAATGAATCCCCTTTTTTTTTAGTCTCAGGATGACCGAGTGGATTCAACGCTTGCAACAGTGCTCCAGCGAGGTGGGAAGCTGTTCGCAACTCGCCTACGCCATTATTTATTCTTTGTTCCTTTTCCTACTGTAGAAGGATACCCCTTTTTCTCCCTGCTTCTCAACGCTTATCACGTTGCAGGAAGCCACGTGGGTAGACACACCCCACGTGTCCGAGAGTCACATGACGAAGCAAGTTCAGATGCTCCCCCCCCCCTATCGTACAATCCGACAGTTGGCGCCTCGAGCTGCCCCCTGGGAATTGCCCAAAGTGGGGGTTATTCCTCATCTCCCGCTTTTTTTCTGCCTGGGAAGGGCAGTAAAGACAAGGCTCGCTCGCAGAAGACATCACTCGTCCCAAGTCGGTGTGTACCCAGCCGAAGTCTGGACACTCTCTCCCCGGTAAAGCATCCACGGTCGAACTGAAGCCACTGCCCCCGCCGTCTTCTTGAGTAGCTGCGCCGGATTACTCCTTCGAGTCCTTGAAGCAGCCAGCCCCGTCGAAGTTACTCTGAGGTAGCAATTCCTCTCCCGAGAATCACCCCAAGGATTCCAGCTCCCCCCTCGAGCACCAGCTAGGGTTATAACTTACGCCTTCACATCCCCGGAAGTAAGGTGCCGACCATACGCGTCCTACCCACTCTTCTCCTGACGAAGATCACTCCTTTGAAGACGCCGACAAGATCGTCTCACCGAGCCCCTACTTTTCCCTCAAGTCTCCTGTGAGGTTGCCGTTGCCCTCTGACCCATAAGCTCCTTTTCCACTTTTACCTAGTGAGCCCATTTGGATCAGAGCAAGTAGCTCTAAACTAATTAATTGAATTTAGATTTTCCCATCGGTAACGCTAAATCATTAGCTAATTATTATTTCCCTTTATATAATTTTGATTAATTTTAATTTGTAAATAAAATTTATATTTTATTATGTTTATCTTTAAATAACCTAAACGTCACTCTCGGCCACGTTATTCAAATCTCATTAACCTCAAACTCAACCTGATTAGTTAAGTGAATTGACCTCACGTCTCAACCTGACCACCCTTATAATCTGCCCATCAACGTATCGTTCACTCTTTGGATGGTCCCCCTTCATACTAATAATAGATATTGTATTGGATAGTCGGCTATACTACGACATATGTATATATATATATATATATATATATATATATATATATATATATATATATATATTATTGATCTAAACTGTGTCATAGGTGTTGGATTACCCTAAGTTTATTTTCTTGATACCTTTGAAATCCTTTATTAGTTCCCTCCTATTATTCGTGTTCCCCTTTTGTTATTGTTTTTTTATTCTGTCCGAAAGTGTGTTCAGCTTAATTCGAGATTTTATTATTTTTTTGTGTGGGACTGATTAATTTGTGTGTGAAATTTCTCGGAATCAGCGCCGCTGAATCCAAGCTAATTGCCCGAACGGATTAACCCATTAACAGCCAATGTCCCAATTTTGAGACCACATTTTAGGTTGGTAGAATCATTACAGGAATGATTAATTATTTATTTTTATTTTTGAGAATGTATTTCACAATCATATCAAAGTATCCCATAAAAATAATCGTATATGGTTGACAACTATTATCACCAGATGGCGCCAAAGTCGCTCGATTTTTTGTGAGTATCCACGCTAACGCATGAATGCCCTCAGTTCCTCACTATCTGCATAGGAGGAAGGTCAGTTGTGTTAATGGTGTACATTGGTTATAAGAGAACACGAGAAAAGCTTCAACTGATTTGTAAAATATAAAATGTAAGTATTGTGTTGTTTAGAATTTCGCGTCCTATTTTGGGGATATTGGCAATTTGATCTAAATGGTCTAGTCATTTGTTTGTTTTCATTTATAATTATTTAATGCAAAATTAACACACTAGGCCTTTTATTAATAATCTCCAACATTTATTATTTATATATATTATTATATATGTACATATAATATTATATATATATATATATATATATATATATATATATATATATATATATATATATATATATATATATATATATATATATATATAATCACATTTCAAGATGAAAACTTGGTATATGATGTTATTATTTCTTTTTCAGAGGCCTACTCCTTACTATTATGACACGAAGATCTTTATTGACAACTAATGAAGTTGCCAATGCGCTAATGAACTTGAGTGATGATGAAGCATGGAATGAAAACGTGGAGGTTGCAATTATTCCTCCAAGTCCAGATGAAATGTCTGATGATGAAGCTATCAATGATGAAGACCTCCCTGAAGAAAGCATTCTTCAAGATGTTGCAGGTAGACTGGAGTTGATTGTTCGCAACAATGTTGGTGAAGAAATTGAATCAACTGGGGTTTCAGCAACCTAACCTCCTTCAGGTAAGCGTAGAAAAATTGACACCAGTTCGATTCCCAAATGGAAAAAATGTTCTCCAAAATATAAAGGTGTAATGAATCTGCCCTCTCAAAATAGTTATGACAAACTAGATAGGCTGCAGGGTAAAAGCATTTGTAACATTTTTGAAGAATTTCTGACTGATGAGTTATTGGAGTTTATTGTTGAGCAGAGTATGACATATGCTAAGCAGAAAAATAATCCTAATTTTTCTGTCAACATTGAAGAGATGAAAATATTTCTAGGAATTATTCTGTTTAGTGGGTACCATAAACTTCTTCAACAAAATATCTACTGGGAGCAATCGCCAGATGCAGGAGTGCCAATTGTTTACATACAATGCTATGTTGAGACAAAGGTTGAAGGAAATAAGAAGGTTCTTCACTTGAATGAGAATGCCAACATTGATAAAAATGATAAAATGTATAAGCTGAGACCATATCTAGATGCTCTAAGAGAAAACTTTCAGAAATTTGGCATTTTTGATTCCCATTTGTCAATCGATGAAATGATGATAAGGAATTATGGCATGCATTCTGCTAAAATGTTTATGAGGGGTAAGCCAATCAAATTTGGCTACAAGTTTTGGTGTCTTTGTGGTTCCGACGGATACCTATACAACTTTTCGCCATATCTGGGTAAGGGCAGTGAACCTAACAGTGGACTTCTAGGAATGAAGGTTATAAATAACCAAACAGCAGTAGTAATTCCTGAAGCTGAAGATGCAAATCACGAAATCTTTTTTGATAATTTCTTTACAACCATTGATACCTTGAAAGAACTGGAAGATAGGAGTTTGAAGGCAACTGGCACAATTCGTGAAAATCGTACAAAAAAATGACCACTTATGCCATCGAAAGTAATGGGGAAAACAACATAAAGAGGGTTCATAGACTATAGATTTGATTCTAGCAATGAAATTTTAGTCACAAAATGGCATGACAACATTGCAATTGCAGTTGCTACAAATTACAGTCAGGTCTTCCCAACTGGTACTGCTACACGCTATTCTCAGAAACTCAAAAAGGAAATAGGAGTGCAAATCCCAAAAGTTATTTCAGAATACAACATATCAATGGGAGGGGTAGACCTACTAGACAAACAAGTGTCCTTATATAGGAGTCAGAATACGTGGGAAGAAATGGTGGTTCCTACTGTTTACGCAACTGCTTGACATTTCTATTGCGAACTCTTGCAGAGTTTATCAACATGTAAATCCAGGTGTGACACTCTCCCTGCTAGATGCAAGAAGGAAAATTGTTTTGGCTTATGTTTCAAAGCCTTCTCCATCAAGCCGTAAACGCCCTGACCCACAAAGAAGTAGACTTTTGGGAGGAAAAGTAAGTGAAGATATCAGGTTTGATCAAGGAAATCACTTTGTGATGCCAATTCAGACACAACGTCGCTGTGCATTGTGTGGGAAGAAAACAAAGAGAATTTGCAGTCGTTGTGATGTTCCACTCCATGATTTGTGCTTTGCAACTTTCCACACTAAATAATATTGATGAAGTGCAGCAATTCACCATGACCATACTTATCAAGAAGGGCCTTTATTATGCGTGAACGATATAATTCTGTTCCAAAACTAAATATTTTCTCTTTTTCAATTTATTTCACTATTTTTTCATTATGTCAGTTGGTTTATTATTTTCCATTGTTCATTATTACGTCTACATTATGAAAAGAATTGAAACATAATTTCATTTTGATATATAGTTTGTTTACATTTTTTTTTTCTTCATAGAAAAATAGATATAAACAAATCCGAAACTTTTAACTTTTTTTACCCTAAAAACTATGTGTGACGGCCAATGTCCCCAAAATGGGACGCCATCTTTTAGGCCCAAGATAAGTAAAAATTAATTATTCAATTGTTGTAACGTTATTCTAAGGTATTCTGAAGAAAAGATCTGCCAAGATAAAATTAAAATTCCTTACAGAATCATTATGGCCTTTAATGGGTTAAGGGATTTAAACCCGTCCCAAGGACCGTTTATTCCAAATTGAACCGCAATTTAGTTATTTTGTAGTTAACGAAACATTTTTTTTCGCGTGCTACATTTTTCCAAGCTAACCTTTAAGACGATGTCTTTGTTTGAACGATTTAAAAGTCAAGGTGAGTCGTTAGGCCTCACTGGGAAGCACTTCCTATCTTAGGGAAGGAAGAAGAGAGAAATGACAGACAGGAGATAAGAACATTAAAAAAAGAACAACGAGAAAGAGAGATAGCAGAACGAAGAGAGAAAGAAAGAGCAGAGATGGAAGAACGCGAGAGGATTAGACAACACGAGCTAGAGCAAACCCAAAATCGATTGGAAACAATGTTAGTTAGCTCCCAGACAGAGTTTCCGCAGTCCCCATCGGTTAAGCTCCCAGCTTTCAGGCAGAAGAGGACTTCGGGTACTACCTCACACATTTGCAAAAGCTCATCGAAATTAATAATTGGGATATCGAGTCAGATGGTGTCGCCAAATTACTTCATCTTTTTAATACCCCGCTACGCGAAATCTTCATTTCCTTCCGTCCGAAGCCACAGTGGATTATTCCACCATCAATTCCGAACTCCACGCCGCCGTAAATATGGGACCAAACTTTTACCGTAGTCGTTTCCGTCAAGAGAGAATCCACCCTGGACAAAACTTCCGTCAGTTTGGCTTTATCCTTTAAAAGAACCTCCAATTTTGGCTTGAGTCATGCAAAGTCTCCCCAGAATACGAGTCCCTTCTGGACTTTGTATTAAAAGACCAAATTTGGGCTCTCTTGGCCCCCCAAAGTAGGCTCGTTTGTAAAGGACAAGCGCTGTTCCACATGCAAACAGCGCTTGAAAGAAGCAGACGTGTACGCCTCTAGCCATAATTTATACCCTAAGAATAACAAGAAGCCTCCACCATCGTCCCCCAAGTCCAAGTTCGGTAATTCTAGATTCCCTCCAAGGAATACCCCCAAATTGGTAAAGATCCCTGGCCCCTCGAAGCCCAGAAATCTCCCTCCATCGGAACCCAGGGATATCAAGCCTCTAATTACGACGCCCCCTTCGTCATCGTAACCCCCCTATCCCCCGAAGGTCAATAATCTGTTTCTCCTGTGCAATTCCACACCATGTGCGTACAAACTGCCCCCAGAGGTAATATTTCAGAAGTGCACCCTCTCAACAGGTGCACCAAATTAGTACCGCTCCTGCCCCCCATCACCTATCCCGGAAACCCCTAATCCTCTCTCCTCCATCAGCACCCCCCGGTCACCACGTTAGTTTTCTTTTCAATAAGAGCTCCCCCGTTGGTTTAAAGTTCGAGAATAGAACCATCAATGGATGTCGCGTGTCCACCCTTGTTCGGGACACCGGCTGCAGCTGCATTGTCGTATCTCAGGATTTACTCCCTCCGGTTGGTCCCGATCCCCCCAAATTCGCAGTGGTCCACGATTATCTGGGCCGAGCGAATAGCTTGTTATATGCCACATGGAGTGTGCATATATGACTGGTTGGGCCGAAGTGGTACGGCCCCAATCAAGGTGTGCTCGGTTCTCATTGGTCAGAGCCCCAGGTTACCCGAGACACCGTGGCACAGCACGTTATTACGCGGGTTCAGGCCGCAAAAGAAGCCCATGCTCCCGTTTCCTTGGAAACCCCCGTCGATCAGGAGTTTGACGTTCTCTCGAGCGAAGATTTTGCCTGCGCCCAGAAGGGGTGCGCAACTCTCCTACCTCTTTGGGACAAAGCACAAAATCAGGCACAAAATTCCACCCGCAGAGATAAGAAGGTATCCTACATCGTAAGGGATGATCTTCTGTACGCTCCTGTTTTGAAGGAACTGACCCCGTATCCCAGTCCTTATGTGTTCCCTGTTTAAACGTCCCTCAAGTTCTTAGGCTCGCGCACGATTGCTTCTTCTCCGGACACTTCAGTAATAATAAAACCTCCCAGAGGGTGTTTAAGTATTTCCTTTGGCCAGGTGCGGCCAACGATATAGCAGGTTACTGCAAATCGTGCGATGTCTGTCAAAAGCCATCTTCCAAAGGGCGCGTCAAGCCAGCATCCCTTCAGTAAAGCTCCATTATAACAGATCCCTTTTCCCGAGTGGCCATTGACCTTATTGGCCCAATTCACCCCCCGTCAAGTGAAGGACACATGTACGTCCTTACCCTCGTAGATTTTGCCACCCGTTTTCGCGAAGCAGTCCCCCTTAAGAGGATTGATAGTGTGACCCATGCTGAGGCCCTAATATCCATTTTTTACCCGAGTAGGCATCCCGAAGGAGGTGTTGTCCGACAGAAGCAGACAGTTTACCTCCGTGCTTATGGAGTATGTCGGAAAACACCTAATGGTAAAGCCCCTGTTTACCACTCCTTTCCACCCAGCTGCAAATGTTATTTGCGAAAAATTGAATGGCACCCTGAAGTCCATTCTGAAGAAGCTTTGTCTCGAACAGCCCCAAGAGTGGCATCGTTACTTGCCTGTAGCACTTTTTGCGTACAGGGAGATACCCCACAGGACCCTCAGTTTTACCTCCTTTGAATTATTGCATGGCCATAATATGCGAGGCCACCTCTGCATCTTCAAAGAACTCTTTGCTAACCCCCAACTAGATAGAGAAATTCCCTCCTTTTACTCCTATCTCCTGGACATTAGAAAACGCCTGGTTACCTTCGCGGACATCGCTTACAAGAAAGCAGATGTGAACATGGAGAAATATAGAACCAGTTTCAATCTAAAATAAAAGGAAAGAAGATTTAAGCCTGGCGATGAGGTGCTGTTACTACTTCCCACGGAGAGCAACAAGCTGCTTAATCAGTGGAAAGGACTCTTCCCCGTCCTCGAGGCCAAAAGACCCGTGGATTATCTTATCTGTACCCCCTCTGGGGATAAGGTATTCCACTAAATATGTTGAAGAAATACCACCACCGTGCAATTGGTAATAATTTTGTGGCTCTTGAAAAGAGTCCCCCATTGAAGCGTCGTACCTCTCTGACCCCCTCAACGTTATCCAAGTGGTCTGCATCGAACAAGATGGCGACTACCCTCTCTCATCTATACCTGAGGCCCCAGAATCATCCTCCCCTCACCAGAATAGTCAGCTGCAGCAGGTGATGAACGACTTTGGTGAAGTCCTTTCTGAGACCCCCGGCCGTGCAAAACACTTTGAAAATGACATCGTGCTTACTCTCCAAAAACCTGTCCGTACGAAGCAGTATCCTCTTCCCATCCAGCTGAGTCGGGCCTTCAATTCTAAGGTGGATAACTTGTACAAACTCGATATGATCGAGCACTGGACATCGGATTTATGTTCCCTTATCATTATGGTTCGAAAACCCGACCAGTCTTTCCGAATGTGCGTAGACTTCAGAAAGTTAAACTCTGACAGTTTTCGACGCCGAACCTATCCCCCTCATTGACGAGAACCTTCATTTATTCGAGGAGGACAAGTACATCTCAGAATTAGATCTCTGCAAGACCTATTATCAGATTCCTCTCCGTGAAAGCGCACAAAAATACACGGAGTTCCCCACCTACAAAGGACTTATGCAGTTCAAGCGCCTCCCCTTCGGGCTTGTAACTGCATGCAGCAATTACGACGAGATGATGAGAAGAACTGTGGACCACCTACCCCATGCGTCATTTTACTTTGACAATCTATACGTCGATACTACTACATGGGACCAGCAGTTGATCGCCCTTCGAGCCCTTTTGACCCTGCTCCGTGAGCATGGAATCACCCTTGGCCCCATTAAGTGCCACTTCGCTTACGATACAATCAAATACTTCGGGTTCCATATCGGGAAGAACCGAATGGGCCCCCAGGAAGAAAAGGATCGGGCCATAGTAGAAATGCCCCTTCCCCGCAGTAAGAAACAGCTCCCGACATTTATGGGATCGGCCTCGTTCTACCGAAGGTTCATCGCCAATTTTGCCCCCTTGTGTGCAATGTTGCAGAAAAGGTCCCCAGCTCCCCTAGTCTGGAACCCCAAGGCCACTTCCAGCTTCCAGCAACTAGAGGACAAACTGGCGTCCGCCCCCATCTTGAGGCTTCCAAACCCCAATTGTGAAATTAAGACGCGGAATACAGACAAATGTTTATTTGAGAGAAGTTACAAGAACGAGGGTCGGTTTTGGCGTCGTTCTTTCCTTCCTTCTCTCGCGCAAACAGAGGAGTATAATTGGGTTGTTTTCTTGGGATGATATTTTTATGTGGGTCCCCATAAAATTTATATACGTCAAAATAAGCATTAAACACAGGAGTAAGCGGAAAATTAATGTGTATTTGGTGAAAGGTTGTGCCCAAAACTAGATAACAATAAGTATAATTGCAGCCATAACAAGAAAATAGCATATCTTATACAATTGAACAAAATTGTAAATAAGAATTGTGCATGTAATTGTTCTGAATGAGTTGAACACATCTTATTTCAAAGAAGGGGTGGGAAATCTGATCGAAATCCAAAACCGATAAAATCGATATTTTCTAGAAATGGAAACTAAAGTGAAATCGAAAATATTAACCACAACTGAAATCAAAATTGAAACCGGTAAAATATTCCATTTAAAATTAAGATATTTGTTGACGAATTTAAAGGAAACGACTATACGAGAATAGCAAAAATGAAACTATAAAATAAAGATGAACAATAAACTTTACGCTTGTCTAATATTTCTCCCTTTCCACTTTGACAGGTATTAAATATATATTCGAGGCTCGAAAGATTCGGAACTGGACAGTGAGTTTGGATTTAGAAACGGAGACCAAAAGGATTGGAAGCGAAAGGATCATTAAGCGTTTATCGCCTTTTTTTCGAGGATATCTTATAATCTTTCACCTCTTTCTATTACATTCGGGGCTCAACACAGCTGAAAAGGAGAAATATATGTCAGTGTTGATTTAGAAACACAAAAATATTTATAAATTAGCATTAATTGTTCATTGTGTCCCAAGGACAGAGATCCGTTTGCAAAGATTATTTTGATCATTGAAATTTATTTTGAGTGAAACAAGAAATAATTTATTGCCTGAAAACTTAAAGAATATTTTAAACATTAGATGTTATTTTAATACCAAATTAAATTTAGATTAAAGATTTAAATTTGGAAACGATAATTGATTTTTATTGACAATATAATATTGCATCATGTATACATATATGAGTTCCACATTTTTATATTCCTCCTTATTTATGCTCTCTTTTCTCATTTTTTGATGTTTATTATTTTAGAGATTGTATAGTAAATATTCTAAATCCTCCACTTTGTCCATTTTGTTCACATTTCCTGTGTAAAATAGGATTAATTGAAGAATCGAAGCCGAAGCCGAAACTTATTTCAAATCGATATAGAAAAACTTATATCGACAAAAATTGAAATTGAAATTTCCGTGCAAACCGAAATTGAAATCGAAACAGGTTTTTGTGGAAATAATAAACTGAAATCGAAACTGAAATGATTTCAGTTTCCCTTCCCTCGTTGTGCGTCATTTTATTCCCTTCCTCTTCCAGTCTTTGCCAAAGATCCTATACATTCATCGGTTTTCGAGCCATATCCTTCTCGCTGAATTTCTTCCATAGGTTTCCTATGGGGATTAAATCGGGGTTCTGCGCCTCCCTGTTCATCGCGTTGATATTTTCATCATCCAGGAACAGCTTTATCGTTGTTGTGTGGGACGGAGCTTTCTACTCCTCGATAACTGGTTCACGCACTCATGCTTTTGGGAGAGAGAAAACCACATTTGCTTTATCGCGTGAATGGACGAGTGGAAAGAATCCAGCACTTGAAAACGTGCCCCACACCAAAACGCTGTCTCTTTCAAAATTGACCGCGATTTTCGTGTGTATGGGTTTCAATCTTTCACCTTTATGACGCTTGACACGCTGCTTTCCATCTAAACTCAAAAAAACAAATTGATTTCGTTGCCTAAAAACATTTGTTCACTTTTCTGCACTCCTTCAGAATTGCTCAGTTGCGAAGGCCAACTTAGCCGCTTTATTCTTTTGACATATGACCGACTTCTTTTAGGATGGGGGGGGGGTATAAGTAAAACCTTTCTACAGCCCCATGAGACAGTTTAGAGAGACACGTTAAAGTTCACGTTCTCGGGCATTTGACGTTAAATACCGGTTGATGTCCCAAATAGGTCTTTCATCGGTATCCGTTTCATCGTTAATCTTCACCGGGACTCGTTTTTGCGGGACCCCCATTTATCTGATCGAGTCGCAGGACTCTTTATCCTCATGGAACTTTAATTTAGGTAGAGACTCACTTTATGATACACTAGAATGCCTCGAAACGTTACACAGTCACTCCTTCAAGTTCTCACTGGACAACTTGCTTTCTGAGCTATTTGCCCACCTTTAATCTTCCTTGTCATCCTGATTGATACCATTGATACCGTTGATCAATGTTCCAATAAACACATTATGGATTTCTAGTGCAAAGAGAGAGTTACTCGTTCTCTAGTTCTGAACACACCCTTTCATCAAATACATATTTATTCTCCTCTAAACTTCTAAGATCCGTGGTTCTATGCAATGGAATTTGGTGATTAAAGGAGGTAAATTTCAAAGAAGAAGTCGGTAAATTTCCATCGAAATTAAACGAGAAATTTTAAGGAAATTTAGATTTCAATATTTTGTTCTTTGGCTTCGAACGAGACTGTTTTGACTTGATGGACTCAATTTTGGGGGGCCCAAATCAATACGATGAAATGACATTTAGGAGAACCAAGGAGGGGATAAATGGGGCTAAATATTTGACCTCTTCTCGAAAACGGTCTATTTATCTATCGCAATAATTTAATTTGCTCTTTTATTTTTAAGAATTTTTGAATGAACTGGAATTGATTCATTTAAGTCAAAGAATTCTCTTCACTTATTATTTTGTGGCAAGTTTCTTTTATTCTTCTTCCCCTTTTTTTCTTTTACTTCATCTCTCTCTCCCAAATGTTTGGAAGAATTTTCATATTTCTTTAATAATTAAGTTAATTAGATTCTAGTCTGTCTACCCTTGCATTATACGTATGCATAAACGTACTATTTGATTAGATTTAATTAACATTATAACTAATTAAGAAAATGATACCCATTTTAAGGGGTAATGTTCGAATTTTCTTCCCCCCCCCCCTCCATTTCCAAAATATCCACTAAAATAATCTGGCTGAGATTTCGTTCGATTAATTGACGAGGCATCTGCCGCCTTTTGCCTCGGTCCGAAAGAAGGATAAAAGAGCCATTCAAACTCAATTGAAACCTTCATTGGATGGACGAATTGAAATGGAAGTCACAATTCCTCTCGACGTGATTTCTATTATGATTTATAACATCTGTAACCATCAGCTGGATGTTAAGCTCCGGTCCCAATTTGTGTGTATGAAATAATGAAATTCGACAGATGTGAAAACGATGTTTCTCTGATGTTACACTTATTGAGTGGTGCTCAAAGTCGACGGAGTGTAGTCAATTATGCGAAAAAACGGGTCACTTATAAAGTAAAGACGGTTAACAATTTCATTTATTCGTTAAAAGTTATCCGTTATTTAGGGTAAAGATGATTCGACCTAATGAAATTTCATTAATAACAATTAAGTGGGAAACGTGAAACTTCTATACATTTATAAGATCTTAAAAGTTTATAAAGCAATTTACGGCCGTTTCTCGTAAGGTGGAATAAAATTCAAATTATTGGTCAAAAAAGTATGCTACCAAAAGCGGTTGTAAAATAATGAATTTTTTGTTGCAAAAATTTTATTTTCCATTTGTCAAATTTTTTGAGTGTCAATTTTCACATTTAGAAACAAGTACCTTAAATTAATAAAAGCACCTGCTTGTATCCAAATTCTCCTGGTCATTTACCCCATTTAGGACAACCTCCTTTATCCCTAGCGCTGCTTATTATGACAAAAATATACGGTCTTGGCACTGTGGGCCGGGTCAACGGCCTGCTGAAATAAATAATGAATTTTTTGTTGCAAAAATTTGATTTTCCATTTGTCCAATTTTTTGACTGTCAACTTTTACATTTTGAAACCAGTACCTTAAATTAATAAAAGCACCTGCTTGTATCCAAATTCTCCTGGTCATTTACCCCATTTAGGACAACCTCCTTTATCCCTAGCGCTGCTTATTATGGCAAAAATATACTAATGACTAAACCCAGGATCAATTCAACTTCCTCTTACCAATTTCGTAAATTGGATGTTGTCCGTTTAATATTTCTTTGAACAATGATGGTTCTATTAATCCAAAGCCATTTTCTTTCTTTATGAATAAATGCTCCTGACAACGGACGCCTTATGTACATAAGATTAACACAAGGCGCAAAATATTACCAGGTATTGCAAAAGTCCTGTTATACTCGTTACGACCTTCACAAAAGAGGAATGAGTGCTTTGGTGTAGTTATCCACGTTTTTATTGTTTTAACACATGAAAATGTGTTTAAATTGTAATATTAATCAATGTATCCACCCTCGTCGGCGAACATGAGCTCAAGGCAAGACCCAAAGGTCGCGCACACGTTGTAGACGAAGTCTTACCTTATGCTGGGAGGACGTCAGATCGTCGACGTTGCTGTGACAGACCTTGCAGGCCTTTCCTTCGTTGCAGTCAATGGGGCGATTGCAGCGGCCAAAGGTTCATGTTCGACCTCAATCACTCTTAGCACGGTCTTGGCACTGTAGGTCGGGTCAACGGCCTGCTGAAAGAAATAGTCCTTCGTAATCTTTCTTTCCCAGGGCAGACTTTCGTCACCATGAGGTCACTGTCCTTGACTGAGATGAGCCTTTAACCGGCTGCGAACAACACCAGCGGCATCTTCTCGCCATTCGAAGCCACGATGACAAGCTTAATCACGGAGGCCGGGTGCTTGGTCGTGGACACGTAGTGGACATCGGAGAGGTTATAGCCGAAGCTGACCCCGCGGTTGTTTTGTTTGTTGATGACCGGACCGGCCGTGATAGATTTTTCCTAAAAAAAAAGAGAATTCGATTGCAATGATTCTTCAAGTCATTGAAAAGGCACGGACATCATTCCCGACGTTGTTCTCAAATACGGACGGTTAAAAGAGGCCTTTCCACACACCTGAAGCTCTTGTTGTCATCTCTTTGACGACATTGGAGCACGTTCGCAGGCCTATCTCATTGCCAAACGGTTTACAACTTGAGGTGAGCATGAACAGGGTCGATCTTTAAGGTCTTCTCCGTTCTTGTGCTTATCCGCAACCCTGTGGACGGTCATCCGGCTAACTTTGAGCCTCTTGACGATGTCGGACTTCTTGTGGCCCACGCGCATGAGAACAGAGATCTTGATTCTTTTCACTCCTATTCTCACATAAAACTTTCCACTTCTTCATATATATATATATATATATATATATATATATATATATATATAGAGAGAGAGAGAGAGAGAGAGAGAGAGAGAGAGAGAGAGAAAGAGAGGGAGAAATACTTGTTTCTCACGGAACTTGATGCGGATAACGAGGTCCAACTCATCTTACGATGTCTATCCTTCTAATCTTTAGGACTTAAACAAAATTTTCTCCCTACACTGATGTTTTCAGCTTATAAGTAGAAAGTTAAATGGCAGCTCGACCGTTACCTTTGCTCCACCTCAGGATGTTGGAGTGTGAAAAGTAGCTGCTTCGAGAGGGAGACAGAATAGGATAGTTTGGGAGATTGTAAACAAAAGTTCTGAATCAATACATAGAAGGACAAAGTAGGAGAAAAATATGGTTGACCTTACATCAATATAGTTGAAGAGGGCTAATGCTTTTGAAGTATTTATAATTATGTTTCCGGAAACAGATATGACACAAAAGGCAATGGAAATCTGCTTGCCTCGCACCCATGCGAAAATTTTCCCCAACAGATTGGATGAGAAGAGTTTATATATGTGAAACCTGCTTTCAGTGTTACAAAATGGGGTAACAAAATCTGGATCAACTGGAGAATCCGCCGCCCAGATGTCTTAGGCTCAGAATAGGGATTAGAGGGACATACTAGGGGTAATGCAAGAATTCATTTAAAAATTGACTAAATTACAAAGGAGGTTGCCTGATACTGTCAATGCCATGCTTAATAAAGAGAGATTATCAAAATTAATCCAGCTCAAGAGAACTTAGGAGAAGAATGGAATAAAAACGTGACGTATGTACAAGTAGAAGAGGCTGCTATAAATGAAGATAAAGGCCAGAAGACTTTTCTGCATATCCAAAATAAAAACTATGCCTATATTATGGTCATATAGCAAACCTTATCCCACTGAGAACGTTTGCTAATAGATGAATAATATGCTTACCAACACTACTCTACCAACGAGGGTAGTTCAAAGTTCAGATCGATACCTAGAAGCTCAAAAGAACCGAGATATATTTTCCGTGGTAGAAAAATAAATCTGAAGAATGTTATTTGGCACCGAGAAGAATCGAGTCACGAGGAGAGACTCTGCTGAAATCATAGAAGGATTAGTACCCCTTAGTTAAAATGGGACTGCGATGACCCCATCCCTTACCATCAGGTGGAGGATGGTCTAACTCAAGAATGGGTAAAGTCAACTTCGTACATACATCAGACTGTCTCGCAAGGTTAGTTCAACCATAAAAAGACCCGGATGCTGTAAACCCCTCCTCCCATTCCTGGAACTTCGTAATTGGACAGAAGAGAATTGTAATAATTTGCTCCCAATTAGTGCTTGACAAGCCATAAACTAACTACAAAATGGATAAAAAGAAAACTGAAGATGCCGAGTATGAATGTAAAGGGATGGGAACACAAGCTCAAGTATTTAGAAACATTGTTTCAAAGCTAAATCTTGACATTATTATCATAAATGAATATGGGATAAATATAAATGAAACAACAATCATATTCCCCTACAGAATTTGTTAATCTTGATACTGAAAGATTTGATGCGGCTTCAATAGAAATAAACAATGACAAAAAAAATCAAACTCTCCCCCCCACCCCCCAGCTTGAGCAGACATGCCTGGCAATCGAGGTTGAAACAACAATCTCCCCTGTAATCATATCTGCAGGTCATCAATTCCCACGGGGAGGACTTTTGTCGGTATATAACTTCCTTGACCATTTTGCTCGTGGGAGAGTTACCTCGTCTGCAGGGGACATAAATACTAGAATTGGAGCATCAGGTCACACCTCTACGAAAAAAGCAGAAAAGATACTAAATAGAAATATAGCTCAAGAATTGGTCCCGATTTCCCTGTTTAATTACGAAGAGAACTGCGGCAAAACCGGACATTGTTATGAAACCTTAACAGTTCCCTTTTATTTATCATATTGAACCAGGCCCATCTAATTCAAGTATCAGTTTGCAATATTAATTGCGGTATCAATAAGTATATTTCAAACAACGATGAAAGAAAGGAAGAACTACTCAAAGGCTGTGAACCAATTATAAAATATACTCAGTAACTATAACTGACCCAAGCTAGTTGGTGCTAGACTTGAAGATATCGAGCAGAAATTGCGGACAATCAAAGGATTGCCTCGTAAATGATGATCAGGAAGCAGCTATCTACAGGAGCTTGAGACGAGTAAAACGCCGGCTCATAAAACCTGATACTTTTATGAGGGATTTCTCCTATCCTTCAATCTCTCTCGTCGCAGACGTCACATAAATCTGATCTGAAATTACTCCGCCTCTGTTCAATGACTTTTCGGAGTTTCTCTTTGGAGGAGGTTCTTCATTCTTTGTTTACGTGTCTCTAGTGGATCAGAGTTGGGGTGGCTTTAATATATGTGTGGTTTGGAGGAAACAGGAATTTTGTTGTATTGGTGTTGGTAGTATTATGCTGTGATAGTATTTTCAATCTGGGTGGAAGTAATCTTGTTGATCTTATTGGTTTATTGATCAGCTGAAGTGTTCCATTAATAATAAGGTCAGGGATGCTCAAATCGGTATTCTTTTTGTTTCTGCGTGTAGGAGTGGGATCGTAAATGCTTCTCTACCTCTTGTGATCATTTAGAGTGTTTTATGTAGGATAAAGATCTTATCCGTGGTCGCTACATGTAGCCCATGATTTGTTTTTATGTTTCCAAGATCATAGTTACACAATGCATTTAATCGTTGACTTCTTAAATTGTGTAACAGAGATCAAATAAGTAAACGTTTGCCAAACTTCGAAAACTTTCGACTATGTAGTACACTTTAATTGTACACAACACTTCTGAACAATATTGTATTAAAATATATCTTTGTTCCATTTCATTTCATTTTGACACATTATGCTGTAATTAATGGCAATCTACAGCAAATTCTATCTTTTTTAACATTAAACACGCGTCATTTTATATTTCACGTTCTTAATTGATGACAAAGTAGAAATAATTGGGACTGAGTGAATGAATCAAAATGAAGAACTAATGTGTGTAATAATTTTTAAAGTAATTTAAGTATTTCAAGGAAGAGTTAAGATGCTTAGGAGATCAGTTCTGTTCAGGGCAGCGAAGTAAAGTAGTGTTTAGCACTTGCGCAAACGAGAAACCGCAGAGGTGAGGTCTCCGTTGAAGGGAGAGAAAAAGAGACACTATAATGATGCGTTTTGTCATTTAAGAAGGAAATTGCAAAAGTGATTTACTTAAATAACGATCGTCTCGTTATGAGGTGTTTTGTACAGCTGCAAATAAAATCGATCTTCCTTCTTGTCTAACAGTGACATCTGATCATGGTGGAGTTAGGAGATCAAGTTTTGCCGAACACACATCAATTGGGCCACGTTGAATCAACTTAACATCATGATTTTCATCCATCTGGGCTTGTAAACACATTTCAATATTACAGACTCAACTGAGGCTTTGATTAAAATCATATTTAGAGAAATTGAATGTATTTCTGATTGGAAGAGGACTGAATCTTTCGCATATCCGCATACTCATGCGAACGCACGTACATAAAGTCCTATAAGTATGTCCAACTCTTAAAACATACACATCTGGTAAGTAGAGTTTTATATGTGGAAGTTCTTGTTGAAGACGCTCCTGTTTACATGCAATTAGAAATCCCATTTGCGAAGCTTCGAAATAGGCACATGAATTGATCATTGAGTCCAAAATAGAAAAGAAAATCAATTTATTTTGAAGGAAATTAATATCGTTAAATTATGTTTGAAAATCTTCTTTTTTTTTAGGTTCGAAATTTTCGCCCCAAAAATATTTTAAGAGGAAATTAATCGACTTAATTTTGGGAGGATCTGGAATACACTTCAGGGGTGAGATCATTCATCTTTACACGATTATTTTACACTTTATAAGTGTGTTTGCGAATGAGAGAGATTAAGTGTGTGTACAGGGATGTTTTTATAATATGGTTTACGGCAATATTTCTGAGTATTTATTTTAGAAAGTTTAACGCCATCCTTCACCTTTTGTTGGGTCTAAGCAGTAGTTGAAAGAATATTGGGAGATTTAATAGAATTTAAATAGATGAACCGAGAGAGGGCACCAATTACTTATGGGGCGATGGTGTCGGAAGGGCGTGCTACTACTCCATGTTTCAGTTGAAGCGGTGGTTATTAGCTCAATTACACCATTAGTGGGTCTTAATTACTTCAAGCTAAATTACAAACTTTCTGCTCTATAAAATCATAAATTATGAATAAAGTATCATTAATAATAACACTGAAGAAACATGGTGCTATGATGTCTAAACGTATGTTCAATAATAGGCTTTAGTAGGCCACAGACCTAAGTAAGGAGAGCATCCTCAGCGCCAGCTATTCCTGTCCCAAACACTTTGTCAGAGATAGATTTGAAGATCATCAACGGTGAAGTTGATTGAGTCAAATATTTCGATGTTACAAACGACGAGCAGAATTTACTGAACAATAGACTGGGAGAGTGATGATCAATTTTCCCGGTCCTTTGGTTGTTCATCATCGGAGATTTGACTCTCTTTGGTAAGAACTTCCTATATTTCTGCTTTGAGATTCACATACTTCAGTAAACTCTTATAATTTACTAGATGTCGAAAACGTCAGACACAAGAACTTATAAATCCACGTAAAACTCTCCCTACGAAAATAGAAGGCACCAACTCTCGCTTGTATCAATTTCTTCTGAATGGAAATGAAGAATGTCGCCAAAGGAATACATATTTATTACTGGAGAATCCTGTACCGATTCCTATATTATGTGGTTGCGCCTTGCCGAGGTGGAAGGGCTTGAATGTTCCAATGATTCCAAGAGCGATGCCTTCGGGAGTTTCAAACTCCTGGCAGTGTCACCGAAGGCGGTAAGGTCGTCGATGAGGTTCCAGACTCAACGCAGCTCACAGCAAGACCCAACGGCGGACCGAGCAGACATGGGCCATATAAGATTCCGATGTCTGGCTTCGGCGGAAGAGGGCAGCGCCCAGCGGGCAGGCGCGACAAAGGCGGGCCTTGATAGAACCAAAGCCGGCAGTCCGATGCAACCAGCCTCGCCTTGATAGAACCAAAGCCGGCAGTCCGATGCAACCAGCCTCGCCTTGATAGAACAAAAGCCGGCAGTCCGATGCAACCAGCCTCGCCGAAACCGCATGTCTCAATGTTTTGAGCCGCAGTGGACGCTTTATTGGCTCAATGCGTGCGCGTGGTCGTCGCGCAGTCACGATCGCCCCAAACAAATTCCATTTGTCTCTGTTTTCTTTCCGGCAACCGAATAACTGACGACGAAACCGATGCTCGCACACGAGCTCGATCCGACGACGACGAAACGTATCTTCCGAAATAATAAACTTACAAGGGGAGCGGCCTCGCCATTCCCCCTTACAGGAGGATCTTTCGCTTCGCAGACAGACCTTCGGTCTGTGGCCTGCAGCCTATCCGGCTCTGGTGTCGGCCTTTTGGTCTAATTTTTTCAAGAGGTTTCTAGTACATTTATCTCCTAATAATTTACTCATGTTCTTATATTTTATCTCATTGATTCTTATTTTCTGGCATAAAAGCCAGGAAAAAACTTTTTGGGAATTCTTTTTACATACGTAAAAAACAATCCTCACGATTCTTTTTTTCTTTTAATCTAAATTTGATTTACGATTTGTAATTCTTTTTGTTTTAAATTATTCCCAAACATTCGTTAATCATTTATTTTTCTGAAGTTAACCATTTTGATTTTTGAACTCTAAAGGACTTTTTGGAAATAACTTTGCTAAAAACTTAAAATATATTTCGGTCACAACCAAACGAAGAGAAAACAAATCTAATTATTATTGAACCCCTCTCAAAAATCCCCTTCTTAAAATAGAGTGTTATGGATGAGCTTATTTAGATTCATGAAGTGAAAATGAGCGCGCCACTACAGTGCTCTAAAGGCTCAAATGTGAATAATCCTTTTGAAGTCTTCACAAAAGAAAGCGTCGTTATTATTTTGAAGTTAATTAACTAAATAACTCAACGCAAGAGGCTTCAAATTCTCGATTAAAGTTTTTATAAAATCTCTTCATCAAAATGGAACAAAAGAGTTTTGATAAAGACAATCAAAAAGCTGTCAACTATTTTTTCACTTTCTTTAACGGGTAAAAGAGATTATATTATTTTATTTGTTGGTCTTCTAAACGTACTATATCGCTTTTCTATCACATTTCCTTATTTATTGTTTGTTATTGAGCATCTCGTGTATGTCACGTACATATTTTGTGATTTCCCTTTTTATATCCAAGTTTAAAAAGGTAATGAAGAATTCCTGTGAAAAAAACCTAAAATCTGTCTTTAAATCCACTCAGAAGACATCCATCACACCTTCCTCCTGCAGTTTGTTCTTTGCTGAGCGAGATAGAAATACACAAACGGCTGATCTTCGAGTAATATTCAATTCCATATAATGCTTTCAAGCGCCATTTGAGCTATGTAACCTGACCTTTTTCTTTTTCCTTTATTATTATCATCTTTTCCCTCTCATTTACTCTTTGTGTCAGATAAATGAATTTGCGAGAGAGATAGAATAAGGAATTTATGGTAAGAATGGTAGATCTCAATTATCGAATGTCTGCAATGCATTGACTTTATTCCTCCTCAATCCACCATCGCTATTTTGGTGATAATGGGAGGGATTTGTGCTTCACACCAGCTACTTAAGAGCAAATTCTTCCTTAGTTTTTTGAAATAAGGAAGAAATATATGAATGTATTCACTCAACTTTGAACGTTTGCCATCAATTCTATGCCTGCTTATCTTTTCTCCTACTAACAGGAATCTTACATTAGGAATGATAAATAAAGTTGTGTAATGAAATTGGATGTGTATCATGTGGGTGAGTGTCAGAGAGAAGGGCAAAGTAAAAGTGAAAATGTGAGAAGAACAGGGGGAGGGCCGTATATGTTTGGTAATTATAAAAGGATAAAAGACTCACTTCATCATTAATAAGTAACGAGGGGGAAAATTCCAACGAATTCAACCAATTCTTCTTCACTTTTCTGCTCAATTCGATCATTAAAAAGATTCGGTCCTTGATAGGTTACAACACCGTTTTACCAAGGCCTGTTTTTTTGGCATAGCCTGATTTAGCATCTGACCGTCATGCTACAACGTTGTGCAATCACAGTTAAAAATTAAAAGGTCTCAAATGATTTGAATTGCAAGATAGTTGAGTGTAAAAGCTTTAGAAGTAGTTCTTCACCCTTAAGTATTCTTCTTCTCACTGTAGGTTAGGTTGTAAACAATAGAAGTACTCTTATACCATTCCAAACCTAACCTGCAGTTAAGTTCCGAAGAAAATATCTCAACAAGCTCATCTTCGGATGCTATCGGTATCGAAGAACTTTATAGCAACTAGACTAAAAGTGCAAGACAATCTGCATATGGCTGGGTCGTTAGTTGTGAAAAGAAGAATTAGTGATGAGCTAAATAGGCAAGCTCTTAGCATTCAATCATCACACAAGTCCACTTGACTGACGAAGGCCGACTTGCTAGTACGACGAAAGTAGGCTCAAGAGGATGAATGTGTGTTTGGGTGCATGTGCTTTGGTCTGATGAGACCAAATTTCGATCGACATTGTTTAGCGCTGTGATGGTATCACCTATGAGAGGAAGAGCAACATCCCCACAGCCAAGCACGAAGGTGGTAGCATTGTGCTGTAGGGCTGTTTTTGCTTTTAATGAAATTGACCTTCTTCAGATAATTCGTCGTCATTGGCTCCAGCTCGTATCCGAGCATCGGTTTCGTCGTCAGTTATCCGGTCTCCTCGGCTGATGTTTGTGCCGGATATGACTTAGAAGATAAAGAAGGCCGGAAAGAAAACAGAGACGAATGCCATTCGTTAAGGAATTTGTTTCGGGCGATTCTGGTTGCGCGATGGCCAGTACGCGTCCTCTGCGGTTCCAAACATTGAGACATGCATTTTCGGCGGGGCTGGTTGCATCTGGCTACTGGGTTCTTGGTCGATCAAAGCCCGCCTTTGTCGCGCTTGCCCACTGGGCGCTTGCCCGCTTGCCCGCTGCCTATGAATCAAGAATGCCGTAAAGTTTCTTATAAGAAAATAGAATCAAATTAACCATAAAAATTACGTTCATTATTGGCGTCACGTAAAAGACAAAGTAATAGCAAAAAGAGAGTAGACAATTGCTCTTTCTATAGAGCCTCATAAAATAGCAAGGGAAAGCAGAAGTATTAGGAAAATCATATGTCGGAAATTATCTGGAGCTTTTAAGCTAGAAGCCCCCCCCCCCCTCCCACACACATTTCTGTTCTTCCTGATGAAATTGGTATCGATGAAGAAAACATCCTGCCAACCTGAAGTAGTCACAGATCAAAGTTTCAGATTGAGGCCAAAGAAAAATTTCAAAATTTCGGGATCCTCATAGAATTTATGCGATATTGTTCCTTTGGACTTTGTTAGCAAATATGGCACATTTTTATAAAAGGAGACAAGATTGATCCCACAAATTATAGAACTAGTAATTTAACGTCGGCTGTGGGTAAAATTTATGAGACAGTTGTAAGATAAAATTTTATGGAAGACTTTGGAGTAATATAAGTTAAGTATATAAAGACTATAATATCGTTTCAGAGGAAATCGCTCATACGTAACGAATTTGTTAGAAGCTTTTCAAACTATGATGGAAAATTATGAGCATCATCAAACCATAGATATTATTTTCCTTGATTTAAAAAAAGACTTTCCATTCGATTATCTATCGCATACTTCTAGCGAAGCTTGGACGACACGGAATAATAGGTATTCTATTGTGATGGATCAAGAGATTGGCCATAAATGAAGAACCGTCCGGTTGAGTGAAATTTACGAGCGGCGTAACAACTTCTGGGTGAGTTTTGGATCTTGTTTTATTCATTATCTTCGTAAACTTCAAGAATATTAAGCAAGATTGACAATTTCAGGTACGATTGTAAGTCATATAGTAGAAAATGACTGAGACCGACAGCAAACAGGGTGATATCTAAGCGAGGTATTTAATTGGTTTGTTGTTGAAAAATGACGCAATTGAACGGAAATATTAATTATGGAGTCTATTTTCGGAATTGATTGAAGATGGAAACCAGTTACTCTCGAAACTAGGCCAAGAATATAGATTTCCGTCGAACTACGGCTTTTTCTGTCTATAAGAAGCATATTAAGTGAAAACCTACAATTAGTTTGTAAGATGTCAGTTTAATTTAAATCTGAA
This sequence comes from Ceratothoa steindachneri, assembly GCA_963969495.1. Classification (NCBI taxonomy): domain Eukaryota; kingdom Metazoa; phylum Arthropoda; class Malacostraca; order Isopoda; family Cymothoidae; genus Ceratothoa; species Ceratothoa steindachneri. The sequence continues at coordinate 14,368,649 of OZ018334.1, forward strand.
TGAGTACAAATTAGTCCACATTAACATTCGAAATGGAACCCTTTATTTTACGTTAGATCTCCTTGATTAGGCAACGTTTAAGACGAACGTGATCTCAATAGTTAAATTTAAAGCGATTGGCTTTTTTTTAAACAGGGAGTCCAAATGACTACGCAACCAAACATAACACTCTATATTGTGATAACCTCGGAATATAAGAGTAGATAAATAGCAGTTTCATTGTTAAGATCAAGCTTGCATCCTCAACTCCAAAATTGGGCTTAGTTTTTCTGTTTTATATACAAAATGATCTCGCTGAATTGGAAGAGTACAGAGAAGGGCTACATTACCCATTCCTGGGATACTTAAGGATAGAGATATAAACAATTCACTTTTCGGACGCAGAGAAAAGAGCAGAGGACAAAATTGTCATAAAGTTACTTAAAGCGACATCAGTTAAATATCGTGTGTACCAATTTTACTGGAAAATCCTTTTAAATTGGAACCCTCTCGCAGATAATGTACCTAAAATTAGGTCACTTAACAGGCTTAGATATAAATTATACACGGAACTATTTAATTATTGAAACACACGAAGTATTAATAATAAATAGATTAAGGTTCTACTTCCTTTGCACTTTCATCTCTTTTATTACAACCAGTAATAGAGCTGATCTAAAGTTGCAGCTAGACTTTATTCTACAATTCTATAAATTGGATTATCTAGGCAGGTAAAGGTCTCCATTTGTTGTGTAATACATGGTTGAACGATTGTTATGGTTGTTTTGTTTCCTTTCGTTGTTTCTTTCATTGTTTTAAAAATCCTGGAATTGGTATAGCCAAGAAAAATGGTGTGCTTACTAGATAGTGAAAATTGACAACAGCACTTATAATTTGTCTCTGATTTACCCATCTCTTAATAACTATTTAGCGACTAAAACGCTGGAAATAATTAGAAAGATTTCTCTTTTCTGTGGTAGCAAAAGGTATACTATATAAGGAAAACTTGGCACGCTCCATCTCAGTGGCTCCTTGATAGGTTATTTAAACAAACATCCCCTAGCGAAGACGATCTCTGTCCTCCCCGGTGGCTTGAAGCAGTATTAGTTATCAATATTTGCTATATTAACCGAAATCTAATCTGACCTGGCCTAGTCAACTTAACTTGTGGTGAGGCAATAGTCTGGTAATTTCTTAAGGACTAAAATACGATATAACACAACAGATTATTGGGCGTCATAGATTATCTCTCAAAGTTCCCCATAGAATAATTAGAGATAGTTCTTTTACGTTTGGTTTATTTAATATAAACTAATGAAGCCAAATGAGTGTCCTAACTAATTTGATCGGTTATTTCATCAATTCGTCAACATATTTGACCTAGATAGAGTAGATGTAGCTTAAGTCAATTTCAACAAGTCGTTTGACACAATTCCACATAAAAAGCATATTAAAGCTAAAATCACAAGGAATAGGAGGCAACGTACTAAAATGGATTGAAGACTGACTGAAACACTTTAGGCAGAGTTCTTGTCACTGAAAATAATTCCTTATGGATTTTTATCGGACCCTTGCTATTTTTCAAATAAATAAAGATCTTCCCATTACTAATTACGTAAAATTTTCAAGTTTGCTGCCAACACAAAACTAAGAATGAGGGAAAAATATCTTAATAACTGTAAAAATTTGCTCATAAATTGGCCATTTTGAGTTCATGGCAGTGTTCTTGGGAAAAATGATCACTGCTCCCGTTCCTTTAGATAAGAAGCAGCCCCAGAAAGGCAGAGCGTCCGGATGCTTTACCGTGGACACGACACGGGACTTACGGAAGCGCTCCCCTTTTCTCCTCTTGACGAGAGATATTCCAGTAGCTCGCAGCGAGTGGAAGAGGTCTTCATCACAGAATATCACTTCGCTCCACTCTTCAACCGACCATTCTTTATATTTTCTACAAAAGTAGAGCCTATCTTTAATGTCCTTCTCGGTAAGACGATGCTTCTCTGAAGCCCTTCCCGACTTCAGAAGGCTCCGCCTCACTCGGGGTGCTGAAGTATTCACATCTGCTTCTTTCCATTCGTTTGTCACTTGAGGCTACCAGATCCTTGGGCATCCTGATGACTTTTTCACAGTAGTGTAACCATTTTTTTTTACAATCATTAAATTCCTAAGGATGGCGCTCCCTGATGCAAGACCCTTAGCCAATATCTCTCCATTTCAGGCTACTTCAGTGTACAGCAACAAAGATTAAAAGACTTTCTTTGCAAAAATATTCTCCAAGAGCACAATTTTGGATTTAGCGAATGAATTCACTGTTTTTTATTATTATTTCTGAATTGCTGACTTTTGAATAAATCTGCCATAATTTATATATTGGAATACTTATTTCTATCGCGTAAATTTTAGAAACGAATGAAAAGAATAAAAATCTCTTTTTGGGGGCATGACTCTACTGAGAGCATAAGAAAACTCCATCCGGATTAGCCACGTAATTAGCAACTTAAATTATTCGATTAAGATTAACTGTTTTTTATTCAATTTGAATCGATAATAATTAGCATCCAAAGAAGTATATAAATAATTTGATCGCACAAATAAATAATAATAGTCGTGGAATTAAATAAATTGTAATGAGAGATAGTAGTAATAATAAAAAAAAGGAAACAATTATAATAATTGCAATAATGATGGTGTTAATGGTAGTAAGAGTTAATATTAAGTAATGCTGCAATATGATATAATACATTTTAATAATATAAAGCAATAATTGATCATTTTAAGTAAAAAATTATTATATGTAAAAGAAATTGTGAAATGATTAGTTAAATGGGCGGATGAGAAGGCGCCATTCGAACCGCTGATGTCGGAACGATTGCTTCGTCTTCTCTCGACATGAGCGCACAAGGCAGATCCTATCCCCAACTCCACAGCAGCGGAGAGACAAATCTATGTGTCCCTCTCCCAGTATCTGAACATCGAACCCGGGTTCGAAGCTCTACGGAAACTGAACATCTGTCCAAACTCAATCAGACTCCACTCGTCGTACGGCGAACTTTTGTTCGTTCTTCAGAATTCTTTGCCGAACGAACAGTTGGATTAGCCTCGAAGTCGAACGGATCGAAGACATCTAATGGAAGCCCCCCACCTTTCTTCCCCCATCTCATCCCTGCGCCCCCATTCGACTAAGCATCAGTTTGAGTAACTCAGTAACGGATATTCGAAAAAGATCTTTCCACGTGCCAAGGATAGACGCCTCGCGTGGCAAATTTGGCACGAGTGCCAGGGTTTGCCCACGCCTGCCCGAGTTCATGAACAGAGGGTGCCAGAAAACAGTGGTGACAGTTAATAGTTTTCGACCCCAAAATCTCGGTCAAGGGTTGGGAGGCAAGGAGAGATATCGCCAGCAGAAACAAGAGTGAAGTAACATTGATTAAAGAGAATTCAGAAAAGTGAAGAAATTGTCGGTGGGAAAACTTAGACAATGGCAGAGAAGCAAAGAAAACACAAAAGAACATGTAAAGTAAAAGAAGTGTAAGCGTTGTTTAGGCCAACAGGGGAGGAATTTCATCTTTGGAGGTCAACTTTTCAGTATTCTTTTTTGCATGAATCTTTTGCAACAATTTATTGCGTTTTATTCCAATACATTTTAATAATCAGTGATAAGAAACAATGGATAATACCATAACCGTTCCAACCATACTCTTTATCATTCCACTCCTTGTTTGTGGTTCGGAACCCACGTTAATCAGACTGTCCCGCACTGCGTAATAAAAGTCATCTTACCTCAGCATTAGTAGCCTGGGGTATTTGAGCACCCCATCAAAATGAATTTGAGAATAATTCCCGAATTGGCAACTCTATTAAGAGGGAGGGGAGGTTCGTACCTTCGCAAATATTCGATCGGAGGAAAACCCGAGATTGAATCATTCCTGGCCTGGGATTTGCGAGGTGTGTAGAAGGTTTTTGCTCTCTTGTGTACATTAAACCCATGGTGCTAATAAGGTAAATCTTTATTTATGTTGCCTTTTTTACCTTTTCACAAAAATAATTTAATGTATAAATAAAGGATTGTAGCTATAAACCTATTTTTTTCCAGGGGAAAATTTCTACATAGACACATAAATATATTATATTTTAGATATACTTTACTACATATCTTCTGTATGTGTCTCTTTACACCACTAGACACTACCGAGAATTGATGGATGGTTAGGAAAGGAAGAGACAACATGATGGATGATAAAGTACCTACCTATATCAACCGCTCGAAAACGTTCTCATTCTATCTTCCAAGAGAGTGCAGGACCATAAGGACCTGCTGTTCATGTACAACCACCTAAAGAATCCTGTAGAATATTCATATCTCTTAAATTGGTTAATTATTGATTAAGGAAACTAACCAATTCATCGATGGTTTAACCAGAACTACTAGTAAGACAATATAACGAAATTATAGAAATCGAAGCCTTACTTGGATTAGAACTTTTAGTTAATGGTTATCACAGTAAAGGATAAACCTCTGCCATCTATGGACTCATGATGGCAACGGGGCCGATATATTCAAAATGGCAATGTCATTGCATCGGTTTCGCTTTCTTCAATGTTTCTTAAGATTCGATGGCACGTGAAGATGGCAAATGAATATGGCAAGTGAAGATGGCAAGTGGATGAGCTTGCTACATTTAGAGACCTTTTTAACCCTGGTTGTTGAAAGCGGTCGAAAGAACTATTCTTCATAACAACATGTAACTATTGGTGACATGGTTGTTTCTTTCTGAGGAAAATGTCCTTCCACACAATATAAGAATACACTCCAACCAGCCAAATATAGGATTAGGATAAGATCCGCCCTCAGATTATCACCTCCTACAATTCAACTAAAGGAGGCATTAATATATTCGACCAGATGCTAAGAGAATATTACATGTCAAGAAATAGTTGTTATCGGCCTATGGCAGTTTTTTCACACCCTCTTGAATCTAACACACATAAATCACTACACCCTAAGATGTCACACTTTAGGAACAAGCTAAATTGCCATGTTCCATCAAGGCTGTTGCCATGACTCTTATCGAGGATGGTCTGAATTGGAGGATGAACTAAATTGAGCTGAAGAAAAAGATATTCGAGGACCAAATAGAAGAATCTTGCCCACAAATTTAGGGCCCACAACCTCCCCTCAGGCAAAGCGACGTACCTTCTTTGACAGATCTGGGTAGCGCAAGGGGCAGACTCTCTGTACCACTTGTGGTAAGCATGTATGAAAAGGGCACAGTAAGTTCCTTGTCAATTGTATGGTTGCATTGGTTCATTCGGTGATGAATCGGAGTGATATGTAAGAGTAGTATTTTCAGAACACACAACATATTCATAGTTTTATAATTAATATTTATAATAATACTGAAAACAGCCCATATCGTTCATATTCCTGTACACAAAAGCTTGGAATTTTTCCTTTCCTTGGAATTTGTTGTTTTAATACATGTGAAAACATTTGTTTGAAAAATTAATATTTGATTAATTTTATGATTTTTTTAATTAAATCAATAATCATGTTCATTATCTTGCTTTATTTCCAAGAATTGAATATGAAAATCTTAGGATAATATTAACTTTTGTTCAAATATTTTCCTCAAAAATTCACCCACAATTAAATTAATATGTTTAGTAATGAGTTGAGAAATATGTCAGAAGACTCTATGAATAAATAGAAAATGCACTACTTTAAAAACTGTATATAATAATTTGGGGTATTTTAATACCCCACGATAATGTCTTAGGTTAAAAGTTTGCAGATCCGGGGTAAAACGTTTACTAAATTCCTTTTCCGTCTAATTTCCCCACCTCTGTAGGCAATTATTCCCCCGGTAACTTAAATATGGTAAATGTAGTCGCTATTTGCTCATAGGTTCGGTAAATGGGACATTAGTCGAACCCCATTTAATCCATTGGTTAGGGTCTTTATAAGAACTCCCCTCCTCCTTCCGAGAACATATTAATAACATGATGTCGTGAATCATCATTATAAAATAAAGTAAAATATTTAAGTTAGGATAATTTCACGAGCGTTGAATGTTTCTGGGGAAATTTTGATATAGGTTATGTTGTAATTGTAAGACATGGCCTCATGACCAGTTGTCGGATAACCTACGCTATATACTGTTCAGGTATTGCCCTGTTATCACCTGCCTTAAAATATATTATTTCATTTTATACTTAAATGATTTAACTGCGGAGATATGAGGCAATTGAACTCTGCAATAATTGTTTTTCTTGTTTAATTCCAGGAGTAGGCTGTTGACTAGTGTTTAAGATAATCTATATCAATAATAAAGATAAGAGAGACGAAGAGTTGCATCTACCTATTACAGGGAACGAGCTAGGAAGTGGAAGGTTTTTAGCACATGTTTTTATAAGAGTTTTTAAGTAATTAAAAAACTCCAGGATTCCCAGAACCCTCCCTTGATTCCCCAAATCTTCCAAGTTCTCGGAAATCCCAGAATTTACGGGATACCCAGGGTATCAAAAAGTCCCTTTACACCGACCTGCCAGAATTCTTAATCCCCCTGAATTCTTTGAGTTTAGAAAAACCCGCCCCGTACCCAACGGTGTTGAGGAAAGGAATTTTTAAAAGGGACCCCAGTTGGATATCTCTTTTAAGAGGCCCCAGATAGCTGAGAATATAGGAGTGGTATATGTCCAATAGACCAAAATGGCAAAGAATATAGGAGTCCTATATGAGCAAGAGACCAAAATGGGAGAGAATATAGGAGTCTTATATGAGCAAGAGACCCAAATGGCAGGGAATTTAATTGCTCCATACGGGCAGGAAGCAAAAACAGAAGAGGGCTTAAGAGTTTCATGCAGGCAAGAGGTTCGCTATATGGCAGAGAAAATCAGTTTGCCATGCTTGCAAGAAGCCGGGATGGCAAATAATTGTGCCCATGTTGACAAAAGGCCAAGGTGGCAGAGAGTTTAAGAGTTCCATGATAAGAAGAGGCAAATATGGCAGAGAGTTTAAGGGTAATATTTGGGCATGAGGCCATAATTGCAAATAATTGCCAATAATCCTGTATTATTATTATGAATTCCATTTAAGGGCAGATTACTTCGCTGGGCCCACTGGGAAGAGCAGTGGAGGTTCGTCCCCCCTCCTGTTCTCCGTTAGCTAATTTTTGCAGGAACCATGCTGGGCGCCCGCCTCCTGTTCACCCTACCAGGGTATAAGTGTTTAGTAACCCTACCACAACGGGATGGGGGTCGGGCAAGAAATTGGCAATTTACAACCAGCATATTTATTTGTTAAAACAATAAAAACGTGTCTAACTGCATCAAAACTATCGGGTATTGCAAAAGTCCTGTTACATTCGCCGGGAGTTTTACGGGAGCACACTTCGTTTCACTCTGGATGCGTACCAGTGTACACGGATGGCCCTTAACGGCCAAGTTGGTTGCAATACACCGCTCGGTAGGGAAGATAACGCGTCGTGAGCGGTTCGGAGACCGGATTGTGATCTCTCACGACTCACAAAGCGCCCTGAGTGCTCTCGTGGCATTGAAATCTCCACACCCGCTGGTTCGCGGTATCATTGACACCACCTTTGCCACGAGCTGGCGGGATGTCGAGATTATCTTCTGCTGGTTCCTGGACATGTGGGAATTGCGGGGAATGCGCGCGCCGATGAGGGCGCCAAAGAGTCCGCGAGGACTCTGCGACCGGACCAGCGTTTCACTCTTCCTCACACCGACTGCATGGCAGGAATACGGGCAGCTCTTCGGACTGCTTGGCAAAGAAGATGGGAGACGGCCGAAGGGAACTTAAAGTTGCGTGCCATTGCCCCATGACTGTTCTCATCGACCTACCCCCCAAAGCCCCGAAGGCTTCAGGTTGCCTTCTGTCGTCTAAGAATTGGAGACATTCGCGTGACGCACTTTCATTTGATGGAGCGCTCCCCAGCGGCATAGTGCGCATTTGCGTTGTCCCCTAGACTGTTCGGCACATACTTTTTGTTGTCCAGGTATAGGTGATCTTCCCGCACGTTTCATGTCTCGGTACCGGGACGAGCAGGGTCACTCCCGCTTGTCCCTCGTACTTGGGATGAGTTCTTTCAAACAAATTTGTCGACATTTGACTTTTTGGAGGATGTTTGGCCTCCTTTATTTTATTTGACACTCTCTGGTGTTGGTCTCATGCTCCTCCACCGGGAAGGGGAGGAGCTTTATCCCGATGTCGTAGAGTGCTTCCTTTTTCTTGCCTTTTTGATTCTTGTTGTGTTTTTGCTTTGCCTTTCTTTTTATTTGGTTTGTTTTTTGGTCTCTTTTGTACCTTTTTTTTAACCTAACCTAACATTAGGCTATGGATGATTAGGACGACTTATTCCCTACTAGAGAGTTGCTAGATTAGCCCCGGAAAAATAAAAATACCATTCAAATGATTGCATTATCTTGCCACATGTGATTGCCATTTATTTAAATTATTATAACATATCGCCCCATGTGATTGCCATTTATTTAAATCATTACAACATATCGCCCCATGTGATTGCCATTTATTTAATTCATTACAACATTTCTCACCATGTGATTGCCATTTATTCGAATCATTACAACATCTCGACACATGTGATTGCCATTTATTTAAATCATTACAACATTTCTCACCATGTGATTGCCATTTATTCGAATCATTACATCATCTCCCCTCTGTGATTGCCATTTATTTAAATCATTACAACATCTCGTCACATGTGATTGCCATTTATTTAATTCATTACAACATTTCTCACCATGTGATTGCCATTTATTCGAATCATTACAACATCTCGACACATGTGATTGCCATTTATTTAAATCATTACAACATTTCTTACCATGTGATTGTCATTTATTCGAATCATTACATCATCTCCCCCCCCCCTGTGATTGCCATTTATTTAAATCATTACAACATCTCGTCACATGTGATTGCCATTTATTTAATTCATTACAACATTTCTCACCATGTGATTGCCATTTATTCGAATCATTACAACATCTCGACACATGTGATTGCCATTTATTCGAATCATTACAACATCTCGCCCCATGTGATTGCCATTTATTTAAATCATTACCACCTGATCCAAACGGTAAAGTTTACTGTGAAATGACGGAGGCGGAAAATGATATGAATTCATTTTTCTTCTAAAAATTCGAAAGAAAAAAATCCGATTGTTAATTAAATGATTTGCTACCATTGTGAATAATGAGGGAAACAGTTAAAGAGATCAATTCTGGAGGTATATTAACATCATTTTAATTTCATGTTAATAAAACGACATTAATTTCTTGATAAGCTAAGAATTACCATCGTTTTTAACAACGCTCGTCAAACGTTGCAAGTAGGCAGTGAAGGATTGAAAACACGAGTCGGATTTTAAGGATAAATAAGCGTTGATTTCCCGATGTACTTTATTGATTCTTCAAATGTGACGTCACATTGGACGAAGCAAGGAATCACATAAGAAGGCGACATCAAAGCTATAAAATAACATATTTTAAATTAAAATTGGGATAAGTACCTTAGATTCTGCCAAGCTCTCTTATTTTAGAGCTTAATCAAGATCCTTGGCGTAAAGGGAATTAATTTGGGAAATTCTCATTTCAGGAAATTTCCTACTTCTAAACAACCTCACATTTACAGATGTAAATGGTTATTTCCCCTCAGGTATTTATGTTCTATGAGGTTAAATTCCTTGTTTCCATCGTCCAGCACATCCCCGCTTTACCCCTTCAGCGAAGAGAGGATTAGTTCACAAACTCCCTCCCGGCCGCCAGGTTCTTCAGTTGAGTGAATGTGCTGTTGTTGATATTAACTTCCGTATGAGTGGAGAAGCGTCTAATCTCCGCGTTATTTCACTCTCCGCATAAACTGTCATGTCGGAGAGCTGTTTTACTCGTCTCCTCAGGATATACCAATCTCTTCTGTCTTTCCCACTGTTGTTTTATGTGTCGCTCCTTTTTGTTAATTTCTGCCTTGGCATTTGAAAAGAGAGAAGGATCTTGTTGAATCAGATCGGCGGGCACAGATCCAGGCAGTGGCTATATGGCCTAATCGAATGGATCCAGACTGTCTGGCCGAATGTGTAGAAGGTGAAATCAGGATGAATGGGTGTTCGTTTAATGCTAATGAGATGAGAATTACCTGGGATAAAATTGAGGAACGCAAATGAGTGGAAAGAAATGAAAAGATAGGCAAACGAAACAAACTATAAAGAAAAGACTATCCAATTAAAAACCAATTTGTCCAAAATATAGATATAATAAACTTATAGAAACCTAAATATTAAGGTAAATTAAAGCATGAAACTGTCTGACAGAGAGAAATTTTAAATCCAAAAAAGAGGTAAATTTGATCTTGCTAAATAATTGTTTAAGAATTGATTACTGTTTACACATTGACTCTAACATCGATTTTGGTGAAGAAAGGAGCTTAAATATTGGAAGAAGTGAAGTTTGATTCAAAGAATAAATGAAAATAATATTAAAAAATATAATGGTCCTAATTCTAAAAATTCCATGAAACATGGAGGGAGGGAGACATATAAATAAGAATTGTATGAAGGTGACAATGACTCGGAAAATTAAATTTCATAGAACCTCTTTGTTTTACTGTATCCATATGGCCCCTTTATCTTCTGAGGCACAATCACACTTAGTTGGGATGGTATCGATGACTTACATCAAAGCAATAACTTTCTAATTCAAATCTCTCGCCTCTCAGCGACCCCAGAGTCTATCTCTGTTCTACTAGAATCGAGTACGGTGGTCGTCCTTGAAGAAACGGCCTGCCATTTCTAAGTCGCGGTGTTTCAGTAAGTCGAGGAGGCCGTTGAGTTTGTCTCCGTTCACGAAAATACTAATTTGGTATATTGCAAAAAGGCAATGGATTTATTGAAGCTTTAGGCTTCCCCTCTAAACCAGATGAATGGAAACCTTTTAGAGACCCATCAAACAAAAGTTTAAAGGGTTTGTTTTTACATATAGGAAATAGAGTAGCATCTGTTCAAGTTTAATTAATGTAAAATTATGAAACCCCAGAAGACTTTACTGGATGCTTTGAAGTTCAATCTTCCATAAATGGAAGATTTGTGGAGATCTAAAGGTAAAAAATACATATAAATGCCATTTATTTAAAATAGAATTGAGTAGAACATTAAAATTATTTTATCTTAAAACACTCATCCTATTTATATTAATCTCACTTTCAAATAAATTGCATTTAAAAGACAAAAAACGGCATCTCAAATATATAAAATTTTAATTAACATTAAATTTGTTACATTTCTTCGGATTTCAAAATAGTTTTTAATTTCAGGTTCTGTATTTAATAATATGAATGGTTGGTTGTTACAGGAAATATCGCTGCTTCCTCTGTTTATGGGATCGTAGAGTCAACGAGCAGCACTATGAGCGACAGGAGTGGACATCTTGAGATTCTGTTAATCCTGGTTCTCCAAATGTGATATGTCAACCCATAGTCAATCCTAATAAGATTTTACTTCCACTCCTTCACATAAAATTGGGACTAATGAGAAGTTTTGTAAAAGCATGAAAGAAAGAAAGCAAAGCATTACATTTTAGGGCCTAAAGAATTTCCAAAAGTCATTGATACAAAATTAACTGGAGGTATTTTTGATGGTCCTCAAATAAGGATGCTAATGAAACACACTCGTTTCACAGCAGTCATGAGTGAGGCAGGAAAAATGCATGGCAATCTTTCACAACACTTTCTCGGGAATCGTGGAAGTGCAGAGTATGAAACCATTGTAAAAGGTTTAATACAGAACTTTCAAATCTTAGGAGTGAGAATGTCTATAAAACTCCACTTTTTAAGATCGCATCTTGACTACTTTCCAGAAAATTGTAGAAATTGCAGTGAAGAACGAGAGGAAAGTTTCAAGGGAAGAGGGGACATTAATATGGTTGGGATTTAAAAATGGCTTCACAAATAGAAAAACACAAAAGAAAATCGATAAAATCATTTCTTTTTCTAAATAATACTTCTTTTTTATGTTCTTTAATTTTCATTGTAAATCATCAAACATTAGAGTAATTGTATCACTTAAGGTGTTGTATTTCAAAGGTTAATTTTAAAATTTTACATATGAAAATTACCTTAAGAATATTTAATATTTAAAAAATGGTTGTTGCAAAAAAACTTGACTTGATTGGAAAAAACAAAAGCAAAGCAAGATTTAGATTCGGCGAATTGAAATACATAAAAATAGTTAAAAAAACTTGACTGCAAAATTGTTAGTCCGTTTGCTTAGTCACGTGCGACTCAGTCGGTCGGTCGGTTTGGCCGTCCCCTCCGTTTTGCTATTTTTCTTTTGGTAATACCATTGTAACTATTCAGCCGATTCTAATGAAATTTGAAACCCTTATGTTGTTTTATATTTTCTTTTGAACGATATAATTCCCAAGGTCCTCCCAAGGTTGGTCTTGGAATTATTGAAAGTTTTGAAGGTCGTAAGGTCCTAAATCAGAATAAGCGAGAGCACGCGACTTTGGTCAGCAGACCTTGTTGTTTTCAAACTCACGGTTGTTATCTATTATCACTACCCTACAATACTTCCCTATAAAGAAGAACCAATAGGGCGCTTCCTAATGCAATTGGTAGGGGTCATATGTAAGAAAATAGTGTTTTTGCCACAATTATAAGAGGAACAGGACCCTCGCCAGGTGGGGCTAACAGACATCACTAATGAGTCTAACTGAACCTAAAATAAACCACATCTTTATAAATATTAGTCATTAAATAAGGTTAATTCCTTTCAATATCATCTAGCTCTACCATATTTTAAAATAAAGTCATTAAAATGTCAAATTATGTTTCATCTCTCCATCACTAAAAGAGAGCTGAGGGAATTTTGGACCCAGATACGGATACCTCCTTCAATAAGTAAGAGTCTCTAAAATTTCATTGTCCCAATAAAATATTCCCACAAATAGAAATTAAGTGACCCAGGAAACATTTCTTTCGCATTTGCTATCATATGAATAAGCGCAACACCTCCACCAAGTGGTGCCCAGACCTTTGCGTGCGCCTCTGTTTGTGTTCACTCCCGTTTCCGATTGAATCCAGAAACCTCGACGTTAGAAGACCAACGCCATCATAATTGATTGCAGGTTTTAGCCCTAATTCCCCCCATTAATCTTTCCCTCTCCATCCTTTTTCGTCAAAGTAAATTTCTACACTCTATTATAAGCTTCTTTATGTGGATTTAAAATCTGTCTCCAAGCTTTCCCGCATTCTTTTTCTTCTTATTACATGCACATCTTTCGGATTTTACTTCAAGCCTTTCTTCTAAATATCCCTTCCACACCTTATTCTTTCACACTCGGATTAAGAAAGTTTTCACCTATCTTTCCCTTTGGCAATCAATTCCTGCCATTATTTCACAAGAAATCTTTATTTTTTTACATTCTCCTTCGCGGTTTAAAGTCTCTTTAATACTTTCGTAACTTTCTTCTTTGGCCCCGCCATTGTGGAAGCCGGAGTTCTCCAAAGTGGGATTATCTTTTATTCTTACTGGTTTTATCGAAATGGGTTGAAGAATCTAATTGTTCAGCAAAGGGGGGGGGAGGGGCATTTGAAATAGGTGGTGTAAATAATCAATTTAATTTAACTTTATCCTTTGGTACGAACTTGATCTGTGTTGGTAGGCTCAGGGTGAAAACGAGTTCTCCGAATTGGTTAGGAAGCTTTTAAAATTGGTTGTGTTTGGCCAAGTTCAATGCGGCTTTCGTTGTATAAATGTGCCTAATGGCTGCGATTCCAGTTCTAAGTTTATTTATTTAATTCGTTTTGATTTTAATGCATAAACATTACCGATTTTTGTTTAATTTCACCTCTATCTTTAAAAAAAGGCTCTTCAGTTTTCAGATCCAAGAGTGTCTTTTGTAACAAACTTATAAATAGGCGGGAGAGGATAATTCTGGCATTCCACTAAAAGAGAAGGATAAATATATGAATATGAACAAATAGATTAACATATAAACAAGATAATAAACCCCCGGTAAATTCTGTGACCACAAATCACCATTAACGAACCGAACCCCAGATTCCCAATGACCTTCAAAGGCCGGTCGCCTTTGAAGCTTGGTCAAACTCCGTCGCTCTTCTCAAAAATGAATTTCTATTTGTTTCTTTTATTTCTAAAAAGAAAAAAAAGGTGATTTTCCTTTAAAGGAAGCAGCGGAAATTTTTGAGTAGGAGGCGGAACCAAAGGTTTCATTTTGGGGGGCCTAAAAAAAAACCAGAATTGTATTATTCAAATTACTCGACCTCGAAAAGGGTAGAGACCCTTTTAGCAACCCCTTCCTGGAGCAGCCCCCAGCACTGAATTTGAGGATAAAATCTGACCAGTAAATCAGTTTCCTGGATGCTAAAACCATTCACCCTGCGATCGTATCTCCCGAATCTATCGAAATCCCTCCGAGTAGACGATAAATCCGTTTCTTCGCTGTTTTAATAAATCCCTGTTGCTATGCAATACAGAATCTGCGCCACTACAGCATGAAAGAAATAAAAGAAAGCATTCTTTTGGCAATTCAGGGTTCTGCATTAAAGCCTTCTCTCAATATGTCCGATACTTCTCTTCTCTTCTCTTCTCTTCTATTCTCTTCAATTCTCTTCTATTCTCTTCTATTCTCTTCTCTTCTATTCTATTCTCTTCAATTCTCTTCTCTTCTCTTCTCTTCAATTCTCTTCTCTTCTATTCTCTTCAATTTTCTTCTCTTCTATTCTCTTCTCTTCTATTTTCTTCTCTTCTCTTCTCTTATATGCGTCAAATTCTCCCAAATTCATCGGAAACTAATTTTTTTCCTTTCCGGAGAAGCTGAAAACCTGCAATCACAGTTTATTTTTTTCATTTCACTCACATTTTACGTTGCCACTCAAATCACACTGACATCCCCATTGAAAAGAACAAGGATAGTACACGAAATATTGATTTATATAATATTATTATTATTATTATAAAACCATGCGGCATGCAACGTCAGTGTACTTCATGCTGTCTTGTATAGCAATATTCCTTTTCCCTATTTCTTTCCTTAATCTCTAAGTAATTTTTGTTTTACATATATTTAGACATTTATGTGCATTTATGAGATACATCGAGTCATACACACAAGTATTCTTTTGAAAGATCCATCGATGGAACCGACACAGAAGGATCAACAGACAGAGAATCAAAGCTTACCTCTGATCTCTGGGATCAAAAGAGAGACGTGAAGGTGATCTTATTTGCGAGGTCAAATTCGCTGTCTTCTTCCTAAAGACGAATGGAGACAAACGGAAGCAACGGATGGGTCACAGGTTAGAGAGGTCAAACGAAAACGCAGGAGGGACTAAGAAGCGGGACGAATGAGCAGGAAAAAGAGGAAAAGTATATAAATAAGATAAGCAGGAAATAAAAAGAGAAGAAAATATGGCAAGAACAAGGAAAAACAAAGGCTAAAAAAGGACGAATACAACCGGAACCTGAAAACACACAATCTAATGGACAGGTTAATAAATTTAAAAATTAACATAATAATATAAAATAAAAGGAAGATTGACAAGAAAATACCGATGACTATACATAAAATAAATAAAAAATAAGCTTAGGCATAATAAAATATAGTCCAGAGGTTTTTAGAGGGCGGAGAGATAGAGAAAAGAGAGTATTAGAATCGCAGAGGCGCAGTGGCAGACAAAAGAAGGAAAGAATTCCAACTAGAGATAATAAAGAAAGACTTACGTAGCAGCAGAACGAAGAAGATCAATAAAAATATAAATAAATGGCTTGGATTTTTCTATCTTTGGAAAAAAATCTATAACTGAAGTTGCAAAAAACTGAGATTGAATTGTGATCGCATCAATCGAATACTTTTTCTTTGGCCGCAGTTTATCACCACAAAGGATCTAAAGATGTGTCGTTAGGGCGCCAAATATCAATGGTCAGACCAACAACGCAACTCAAAGTTTATTAGAACGGGGAGAACGGGGAGAACGGGGAGATCCGAAATGTGAGAGAATTTGTTCTAGACGGCTACGTGTAATCGTGAACTTCAGTTGTCGCTTTGTTATTTTTGTATATTCTTGCTTGGATTTAGTTTACATTAATTGCAGTGACGCAACAGATGCGTAGATCAAAATACACAGGACCATCCTGCGTAATATTCCTCTCAGGTTCCTCCTCTACGGGGAGATAAATGACAAGATTTTTCCATTGTCAAGCCACGATCCCGCCAAGCCCGACTTATGTTCTGTAATGGTCGAGAACACGAATTGATTCTTGTCCTCCTCTTCTCCTGGGTTGGGAAAACCAAGTAGGTATTTAGTTGCTGGTGTCACATTCCCCGAAAATGTCTTTAAAGTATGTAGAGGGTATTTTAATCTTGAGAAATAATATAAAAAAGTAGAATAATCTCAAAAAATATATATTTTAGCCCACAATAGTAAAGGTCATTAGTTTAGAGTCGACTCAGCATCAGTATAAAACATTTAAAAAAATATTAAAAGATAAAATAATACCAAGAGTGGACTCAGAGAGAAATTGAATAGACCCGCCTTGCGAAATTTCGGGACAATAAAACCTTAACGACATCAGACTGTATTTTATGGAAAGATAACCAGAGCAGTGGTTGGTGGTTCTGGAAGACGGTTCCGGATACTATAATAAATATATCAAAAATAGAAACGAAGCAAATGGTTGGGAAAGAATTGCTGGAAATGTGAGAAATCGAGTTGGAAATTCGACTTCTTTGTCCCTAAAACATGGCAATGGATGGAGTCTTTGTCACGCCGTAATTTAGTACAATATTTCTCTCATTTGAATTCCATTTTCTGTAAAGTTAATTTAATAGACGATTATAATATAATATGATATAATATAATATAATACAATTATAGTTCCAATTTTAGTAAAGGGAAGCACTTATAGTGTGGTTAATAGGTGTATGTAGCCAGATTCGGGGCGATTTTACGGAGGGTAAGAGGCTTCACAGAATCTGCAGGGTTTTTTTTAAATAACTGTAACAATTCAACCAATTCTAACGAAATTTGAAACCCTTATGTTGTTTTACAACACCGGCAAAGTCCGCCCAAGGTTAGCCAGGGAATTACTTCCTCTTGGCAATAACATTATAACTATTCCGACCATTCTAACGAAATTTGAAACCCTTATGATGTTTTACATTATATTTCGAATGATATTAAAGGCCAAAGTCCTCCCAAGTTTAGCCAGGGAATTATTATGTTTTGGCAATAACATCATAGCTATTCGGCCGATGCTAACGAAATTTGAACCCATTATGTTGTTTTACATTCTCTTTCGAAAGATAGAATTGCCAAGGTTCTACCAAGGTTAGTCCAGGAATTAGTTTTTTGGGGCAATAACATCATAACTATTCGGCTGATTCTAACGAAATTTGAAACCCTTAAGGTGTTTACATTCTCTTTAGAATTATAGAATTGCCAAGGTTCTCTCAAGGTTACTCCGGGAATTATTGAAAGTTTTCAAAGTCGTAAGGACATAAATCAGAATAAGTGAAGGCACCCGACCTTTTGGTCAGCAGACCTTGTTTCTTCAAGTAGTGCCTCTAAACCATTCGCTGAGGATAGCAAACCTTTTTGTGGATAGTCTCATTTGAGATAAGAAGATCAAAATGGATCATGCTGTTCATACCCTACCAAACGCGCAAGAGGTTCTTGCGTGGCTGTCGTCACTGCTTCCGTGGGACTATTGTTTTTTTCCCAGGACTGATCCATTGTGTAGAACCTTTAATATTATTGTACATAACCATCTTTTTGTCGCCTGTACCAATCTACTAAAAGAGTATCTACTTTAGGTCGCGGAATGAACGATGATGAAACTTGGATGCTTTGTTGCAAGTGTACCCCTGAACGGTCTTGTGGAGTTCATTGCCCCAATCGTGAAACCTTTCTTCTCTTCTTTAAATGATTGACGATAATGGAATGAGTTTATTCTATAAACATAAAGGGATTTATTACTTCAATCTTAGGGGATTAAGATTATATTAAACAAATCTATTTCCCATTATGTGAATCCATAAAATAATGATAAACATGAAATAAATACCGCATTACTTATGAATTAATGCACAAAACGTCGATAGAATAAGGGATCGGAGATTTCGGGACAGAGATGGGAAATAATTTAGTCCAGAAAATTTATAAATAATTCAGAGGAATTTTGGCCAATGGGGCGAATCCCTACTCCCTCTATTTGCTGATATTCAGGGTGTCCCTGAATTAATTTTCTATATCAGTGAAATAGAACATACCTTTTAAAAACACTTCTCTTTTTATTTATCATGTTTATTAGGTGTTAAAAATATATAAATTGTTAATTATATTTATAATTGTATACTTTTTATATATTTTTTTTTAATTTCCTTTTGATTTCCTTTAAGGACCCTACAAATAATTAAAAGACAAGCGAGGGTTCGCTGTATTCACCAGAAGGGTCACATCAGAGAAACAGATGACCTTTTGTTCACTACCAATTACCTTGCTAGAACCACTCTTTACTGGAAACTGTGACCTTAGGCCAACATAATGCCATCATTGGACTTTAAAAGAATGAATCGTTTGATGCCAGTGGGCTCGAAAGCTCCGCATCGTCTCTCTATGATGATCCACGACGTCATCGAGGCTCAACTCAACTTACCTGAAAATTTTGTCTTTTCCGTCTTACCCTTCCCGTCCGAGGGCCCCACAGGGTCGGATTTGCCAGTCTTTTTACCTTTTATTTTTTAAAAAATTTTGGTTAAGAGGGAAGGGAATGAGCCTTCTTCTAAGCCCGCCCGGAAGGGGTTGCAAGGCCGATCGAGTCAGCCTCATCCCTATCTTCCTCCGAAATGGGAAAGGATTTGGCTGACAATGGAGCCCCACCTGATGGAGAAGGTCCCTCTGCTCCCCGTCAGTCATAAAGGGTCTGTTCTCACCTCATGGGGATCTCGAGCGGCGGAGGACTCTCGATTGGGGAAGTGTCAGACCAAGTTATTGTTCGCCCGCAGTGGCCCTGTCATCTGAGGCGGGCCACCTCCGGGGCCATTTCTACATTTTCAAATGGCCATCACCTCCAGGTGTCGAGGATCATGACAATAGTCGACCCCATTGAGGCCGACATATCGATCCCCATCGTAAAAAGTGGGGATGGGGCGTGCTGACCACAACAAGGTCGCGAATCGCTGGTCTGTTTGTTTTTGTATTATAATTAAGAAATTAAAATAAAATTGCGTCAGTTTTCTAAGCATTTGTCTGATTCCACAGAAATAGACTTAATTCTGGGACACCTTGCAGATCGGTGTTAATTGAGAAGTACAATTTGTTAACAACAAATTCCAAAGGTTGTTTATAACCATTTAGCTACAATATTTGGTATTTTATAGGTTAATAATGTAATAATACCTTGATGAGGCCTAAAGGAATGTAAGATTTTTGGACCTCTGCCAGATAATATAATTATGCAATGGCATTTGCTATGGTCAAATATTCTTATTATAATGTCTTTGGGTTTTTCAGTTATTCCTCCGAAGTTACACCGATCTTTAAAAATATCCATCGTGTTTGTCTAAACGTTGCGGTACCTAGTTATTGATAAAAGTAAAGAGATAATTCTCAGTCTCTCTCCTCCTTGGCTTCCTATTTAAGCTTGAATTGAAACTGCAGAAGCTTTTTTTCGAATTTCTTTCCTCAAAATACGGACCAAGAAAGCTGAAAGCTTTTCAATTGCAATTTTAAAATTTGGAAATTCAATCAGTAGCGATTCCACGCTTGAACCGGGAAATTATTTTAACCCATCTTCCTAATATCTTTCGTTTATTATTATGCAAAAGGAATTCTCTTCAGCCGAATTCTCCTTATACTGAACAAGCGCTATTATAGCTCCTCGTCCCTTATTTAAGGCAATATTGTCTCGCACTAAAGCTTCGCGTAATCTTCTAAAAGCCTTCTTGAAATTCTCTGTCGTCCACTTTGGGTCTTTCGCAAGATTCTTTATTTATAATTATGGCAAGAATCTCCTTATCTTTCAGGTGTTTGTTAATCATCTTTAGAGTACTTAGTGAATAATAAACTAATTTATAAATTTAAATTATCGATACCAATGCCTTGGTTAATAGTAATTGAAGAATTTTATGTGGATTCTTTTCGCTTTTGGATTACTTGATTTTATTTTCGATCTCGGAAACAGATGTCAAGAAATTAGCCGGTGAAGATCTTGACGTCCACAAAAAGAAATTAAGACCTTTAAGCCTCGATTCACATCACATTTTTAATGAAGATTTTACTATTTCTCTTCTTTGCAATAATAAATTAAATCCACGAGAAGAGTTTTGCTTTCAATGGACTACAGTTCAATTACATCCATAACAACATCAAATAACACAGTTCTTTTTCAATTTAGGGATAATTATTCAGAACTTTAAATCTATTTTTCCCTTTGTTCATTTAAGCACTCCACGCTGAACAACCATAGTTTTCGTAAGGGGAATTGACATGTTAATACTTTGAGGATTTATATATATATATAATATTTTTTCTGCATTTATTATGATGACGTCGCATTGTAGGAATATTTTCAGCATACACTTTTCGTCCACTTTTCTTCGATTTCTCTTTTAAGTTTTTAAAGCTCTTCAGGATTACTTGTGATGGTTGTGAAGTGTATTCTTTATATACTGGCCATTAATTTATGACGTCATAAGCCTTCGCAAAAAGAGATGACCCACAGCGATGTAAGAAATACACCTTCACCTCACTAATTATTAACATAACATTGAGGTAAAAGTTAATTTAACTAAGACGCATAAGGTTAGGTTTATTAGTTTTTTTAATGGTGTTAGTTTATAGATATTTGATTTTTAAATAGTTCTTGCTTCCCTGCTGTATAATTACAAGTGACTGCGCTTGTCGCTTGGATTGCTCTCTTACATACTCGTTGTACGGTAAAGTCAAATTTTTAAAAAGTTGGACTGGATTTCATTCGAATGGAGGTTGATTGAATAGCGCTTTGTTGTGCGTGACCGGATATTCCACCAGCAGTGATACGTTCGGAAGTGGCTCTTTTCTCCTTGACTTGCCTTGATGGATGCTAGTTGAGGGGAAGGAAGAAGGTCTCGTCTGCGCTGCCTGAAGGTAAAGTTGCCTTTTGTTCATTGGAACTTTTGTCCACCTTCTCCATACCCTTCACACCACTCTTCCTTATTTTCATAACGGATCCCTAAAACTAAATACACACCCAGTTACACACACCTACAGACTCGGGTATCCCCCAGGTTCCCTCCCAAATTACGCCGTTGGGTGAAATGACGGAGAGATGAGGGCAACGCGGAGTATTGCACTGAGGACCTTGCCAGGCCGGCATAAACCGGACAGGAGCCGTCTTCGAGAGTATTTACGGCAACTTCAATATTGCCCTCGTACGACCAATTGATTTGCCAAATGGCTACGTGGCTATCTGTTCGGGGGAGGCTGACATCGAAGCCCTCACCTCAGATACCCTCCGCAGAATTCATCTCGCACCCCAGACACCGCCACAAATACGCACACATAGAATTGTGATCTGTCGACGCCTCGATCGACCGAATCACGGGCAGGATTCTTCGGAATCATAAAAGGGCAAAAGTAACCGAAATAATCAAATTCAAAGATTAAATCCACGTATTAAAGTCTTCACGGAAACCACAATGGCGATTAAGGCAAAATAAAACGGCCTTCTCATCTTTAACGTCCGCATCAGATTGAGCGTGAGGAGTTCGTTGACCTGGAAATGTGCTCTAGGTGCTACAGGTACAAGGAACACACCACCGCCACTTGTCCCAACGCTACACTCACACTTTGTTCTGTGTGCGCCGGCCAAGACCATTCCTGGCGCGAATGTAAAAGTTCGTTCCAGAAATGCCTCAATTGTGGTGGCTTACACAAGAACCATGGCAATGACCTGTCCAATAAAGAAGAAACAAATACCAAAAACAAAGGACAAAGGCAGAAAAGAAGAGGAAAGAAAGGCTAACGCCACCTATGCGAAGGTTGCCAAGGCAACGGTTGCAGAGAGTAGTGTTGCCACTGCACCTACTTTATGCAAATCGAGAACGAGAAATCGACAAAAATAATGTGTTGCATTAATTATTTATGCACACATTGATAACCTGACCAAGCCTGGCACCTTTGCGAAGGAAGTGAACCTCATGCTCGGGAATAACGGCATGGAAAAAATGTGTTTTCCGGAAAACGGTCCGTCAAACGAGGTTCTTCGAGTGAACCACCAGCCACAGACCGAAAAGAGCGGCCAAAAAGCTCCGGACACGAGTAATGCCTTTTCGGGGGATCTTCGAGTGCAAGCTATGGCTGCCCGACAGAAGGCACAAACGAACTCATACACACACCCAACTACCCAAACAAATGCACAAGTTGAGCGGAAGGAAGCTACTGCTGTGAGGCTTAAGAAGGTAGAGAATTCACCCCCATCCCGCCCCTAAAAGGCCTCGCAGTTACGTCGATCGAGTAGGCCGTCGTCTTCGAAGAATCGGGCTCCCAGGTGCATGTACTACTCGAAGATGTTAAGCCTCAGAGTGTATGCTGCCGAAGTGAACCAGTTCCCTGACGACGCAGGCCCAGAAGATATTGTCGATGGCTTTAGGACCGGGCAATACAAATGGGACTACGAGACTGACATACCTAAAGATCTGGTAGAGCAGGCTCTCTTCCAATTCTCAACCGACACTTACGTTGTTCTCACGGACGCAGAGTTCCGTAAGAAGAGATCTGGCAAGGAGAAGACTCCTTTTTCCTCCCCCCAAGGAGCAAAGTCGACCAGATTAGAACACTTCTCGCCATAACATCTACGATACATTGCGAGCTTAGTATCAAAAGCTAGCCAAAGATTTGAAGAAGACCTTACCACTCATCACCGAAATTTGACCTACGTAGCAGGGAGTTTTACTAGTTACTACAAAGGCTTGAATGTCAACCGATTTAGACATTCAAAACAACACAACACGAGACTAACATTTTCAGTGCTACCCTTTGACCAGGGATCTATATATCCCTGCTCTTGCGTGCTATATTTTCACTATTCTACCTACTTTTGCTGTAGATATCCTTCCACCATGTAAATATACCCACTTCAAACTTATACTCTCTTACTTTTGCTTTACTAATCTCTATTTCCTAACTTGTTATGTCCAATCTATAATTTCAAGTTCCGCGAGAAAAACCAGACACCAATGAGCCGATATCGACGCGCCAAAGATGAGGTTAAGTTATTTGTTCTTAACAGGTCCTTCTTCTCATATTCATATCAATTATTTAATTATCTTTTATGGAATTCAACAATTTAACCACAAATTTTGCCAAGTCGTAGCTTGGTAATGTATCCGAGGCTATTGATTGGAAGCGAAAAGTGCAGCAAAATAAAGTTTGAATCCGATTCGGATTCAAATTTCCCTTTCCCGCCTCTCGCCTTCCAACCACCCAAAGACAAACAGAGATTTAGAAAAAAATGAAACAAATACTACAAGAAGAAATAATCTAATGTACTGAAAGAGCGAATAGGGTTAAGTAAATAATAATTAAGAAGCTTTTTGCGAGAATAATTGGCCTCTCAATATTAAACTGTGCCAAAAATCCGAAAAGAGCGCATTAATTTACTGCCCATCAAGGTCTCGATCACATTACCAACCTATAAATTAGCAATTTTGTGGTAAAATTGGTAAAACCAAAGTTATCTCAGGTCAACAGTGGGCCAAGGATCACAAAAATGAACAATGGTCTGAAGATATTTTGTCAGATGGAACTAATTATCAGGTATGAAAGAAAGACTCTTGTTTTGCTGTTTTACATTTAATTTGTTTCCATTTCCAAATATTTTGGAAGAAAATTATTTAGAAATTTAAGGTTTTTGTAACAATTCTTCCGATTTTCATCGTCTCGGGGCCTGTTTTTGAGCCGAAGAGTTGGATAGGCCTTTCATCCCTCTTTTCTGGTACCAAATGTGAAGCATGGAGGTGGTTCTATCATGGTATGAGGCTACCTGTCTTCTATTAGATGCTTTTATGCCGGAGATAAATGAACTCCTCAACCTATTCCACCACATTTTCATAACTTTTAGAGCCAACTTTCCAGAAATTGCATCCCACAACACCAAGAAATGAAATTACATTTCAGCACAACAATATCCCTTTCATACATCCAACCACAACAAGAATTGGTTTGGCGAAATGAGAATCACCCCTATGTAATGGCCACCGCAAATCCCAGATTTGAATCCGATAGGAAACCGATGGAGAGTACTTGGGCAAGCAATAAAGACCTACCACAAGTACCACAACCCCCCATCTAAGTGGGGAAAGATTGGCTCAGCAACTTGTGGAAATATGCTGAATCCAAGGCACGAAACATTACAGCCTTAATTAAAGTAAAAGGGGATACAAATAAGCATAAATAAATATATATATATATATACATATATATATATATATAAATATATATATATATATATATATATATATATATATATATATATATATATATATATATATATTATTTATCACAAAGGTATGATGAAATTATATAAAACGATTCCATAGGGTGTTTTATGAGGAGGAGGAGGAGGAGGAGGAGGAGGAGGAGGAGGAGGAGGAGGAGGAGGAGGAAGAGGACAACTAAATCCCTTTCCTGGGTATTATGGTCCCTAGAAGTGACTTCACTATCGAGGTCTCTGTCTACAGAAAGACAACCAACCAACAATGACGACTCCGTAGACTTCTTCTCCGTCCATGATGAACGTGCGCAATCTGGCATCAAGAATGGGTTCTTCCTTCGCGCCTACTGGATTTGCAGCGAGGAGTTCATCCAGCAGGATTAGCAGTACATCCAGAGAGCAAGTGAGAGAAATATATACACTACCCAAAGCTTTCCTAGGGAAGCCCAAAAATTCCTGGCTCAGGTTGAGGATGCGCGAACCTCTTCCAAACGCGTGATAGTGGTACCATCAAGAGCCTTGGTAGCAGTGCTTAACCGAAAACTCAAGAATGAGTTGCAGGAAGAACGATAGCAGACCTCGTCGGGAACAAGAGGGACTGAGTAACAAGGGACAAGTCTGAAGTCTATGAGATCTCTTGCCTGGTATGTACATAAAACCCCCAACTACGGCGCGACCCGAAGGTGCATCGACAACAGAATGGGGAGCAAATGTTGACATCCGCACGGGGAGATTTTCTAACATCCCCCTACAGCATCTAAGGGATGTAGATCAGCATATAGGGGACTTCACGGGGGGAGCTGCAAACATGGATGCCAGGAGAACCAGGGTGACAGAGGCCGAATTTATTGCATCCAGAGAATGCCTGAATGTAGCTTCGTGTTTCGCCCAGACAAGCTCTCTCTTGATCCCCAAAGTGGATGACAGCATCAGCTTTCCCCAAATCTTTTGCTCATTTAACCAACGCCACTCCTCAAATGACACCTTCGAGAGCAACGATCCCCCAAGAGGGTGAATACACACGCATGTTATACAGTATTCTAAAGGAGAGTCATACCAGAGAATATATATAGGACGACTTTATCTCTACAACTTTCTCTAGAATTTGAGTCTTCTCCTTCCCTGGGCTGACTCTAGGCTGGAATACTCTATAACTTAGGTGAAATTCACCCTAGGGAGAGAGCGAGAAATTAACTCACTGGATCAGAGCATAAAGTTTATTAAGACCGCAATAGTTTTCCTACGTACCTTTTTATATCAACTTCACTTTTAAAATGATAAAAACTGACAAAATCTCTCAAATCATTGGAAAATGCAGGTTCTTTTCTTTTTATTTGTCTTAAATTTCAAGTTTAATAAAATCAAGAATTATTTTGTGGCCACAATGAAACTTTCAGAAGTGGTTGGTAATAGTCGTAAGTTCTTTGTCTTCAAATGGCTAATTGATTAATTTATTATTTTAGAAGTAATTCAAGTTTCTAGTAAATCGGTCACTTTTTGCTAGAAACGGAAAGCGTAAAAAGTTTTGTTAAAAAGGTGATTTTGGGAATGCTCGATTCTTAGCAAAGTTTCGCGAAAATTGTGAAATAACTAATTTCCTAGCATCATAGTCATTCATATACTTTAAAAGGAGAAAAGTTATCTAGCAAAAATCATTAGTAAGAAATTATTCAAACTGAAAACATGGAAACTCCTGGAAATGATTGGACGAAAAACAAATGTTGAAACATTCTTCAGATGCAAATGTTCAGTGGTTTCAACACAACGACGGGTGAGACGTGAAGGAGCTAAAGACGTACCATCCCGACTAAATAGACCGCAACTGTTTTTCCAGCAAGATGGTGCAACATCACATACATCGAAAGAAACAATGCAGTTGTTAAGACGAAACTTCAGAGACAAAATCATTTCTCGAAACAGTGAATTTAAGTGGCCTCTAAAATCACCCGATCTAACACCTTTAGGTTTTTTTATGTGGGTATTCAAAAGATCTTGATTACCGTAATAATCCTGGAAGTATCCAACAACTAAAATTAATATCGCTGAAGAAATTAATATCATCGATGTTTAACCTTTGAAAAAAGTGATGAGAGCAACTTTGTCACGAATAAATGAATGTTAGGAGGAGAATGGTCAGCATTTGATAAGAAGAATCTTCAAATAAATTTAGTTATTATGTCAATTATGAAAACTGCTTATTATTCTTAGTTTTTTTTATTTTAAGCAAATTAAATTAGTTAAACTAAAATTGGTTTTATTAGTCGATAAATATCTGAAAGTTCCACGAAAATTTGTTAAAGATCAATCAATGCCTTACTAAAACTGGCCAAACTTCGGCAAAAATCAATTAGCTATTTTAGGACCACGAATCCACAATTATTACCAACAATTCTGAATGTTTGATCATGATAACAAAATTATTTTTAATTTTATTAAACTTCATATGTAGGACATGTAAAAATAAGACCCTGTAGAGCAACGGACCACCGAGATTAACCTCGGGGCATTGACTGGAGGTCATTAACTACATATCTTCAAGTTTAGATTTGAGACATTGGAGCTACATTTAAACTGCCCTTTTAAGAGATTGAAATTAGCCACTTCCTTAATTAATAATGAGTCAATAATTTTCCTTTTATTAATATCCTTACAATTATAAACTATTCGAACACGAGAGAAAACTATGACATGGTTAGCGTTTTTAATATGATTAAAAATAATTAAAGGATTGCTTGCTCTCCTAATATCTCCCATATATATATGAAAGAGGACAAGATTCGGTTGCCTTTACTCTGGCCCGAGACCTCAAAATGGCCAAAAGGAAGCAGCAAGAAAAGATGGACTTGGAGAAGCTCAAACTACGAGATATTCGATCAAATTGATTCGATGCTGCTCGACAAAAGAATTCAACTAAAGTAATTTCCAACTCATCAACAAAGTTAAAATCAGTGACCACAGAATTAAAATATGTAGGATAAAAATTAACATTTATTTTTATTAAAAAAATGAATCTATTAAGATCCAGAAAATGCTCGCTCCATTAATATCAGTAATCTACAAGCGATAAACAACATCTTGATAAAATAAATGGCTGAACCATTTTGAACATTAGAAGGAAACACAAACTAAGAACAACAATAAACACTCAAAAGAAACTCTAAACGCTAATGATGAAGTGTAAAAACCTTAAAGCAGCAAACACCAACCAACAAATTGAATTAAAAGAGTTAAACAAGATCATTAAAAAGAACGAGAGAGCCAAAATTAGAAAATAGAATACAATTGTTGTTTAAGACAACTCCGAAGAAGGAAAGTGGTATAAAATGGCTAAAAGGAGACTTCAAATAGGAAAATCTCCCATAATAGCTATAAAAGAGGAAGATGGTACAGTCATTCAGGGTCGAGAAAGTATAGTTAGAAAAATTAAGGCATTCCTTTGAAAAGTTATACTCAAGCAACAACACTATTCAGAATCACAACCAAAAAACAACACCCAATAATGTCCCGGCTGTTCTCAACCAGAAATTGAAATTGCAACCAATCAAATGAAGAGCCACAAAGTACCAGGTAAGGACAATATCACTTTTGACTTGCTGCAAGATTCTGGACAAACTTAATTTGCCTCTTCATTGGAAGACTGAAATAAGGCAAGAACCCGCGTGATTGGCTCAATAATACTTCCACACAATAAAAATGATCAAACAGACCTTAAAAACTCCAGACCAATCAGCCATCTCTAGTATGTCTTTATACTCCTCACAATAGTCCTTACTCACAACCTGCAAAACCATCTAGATGACCAACAACCGAGGGAACTAGCAAACTTCAGTAAAGGTTTTTTCAACGATTGACCAACTCTATATTTTATATTAGCTGCTTTAGAAAAATTTAGAGTACAATATCCACCTATACTTGGTATTTGTAGACTACCATGATAGCATTTGATTCAATCAAAAAACAGCAATCATTACAGCCTTGAAATATTATGGAACACATCTACCTAAAATGCAGATCCGACATTAGAGTGGATAAAAATTAAGACATTTTTGATAACATAAATGCGTAAGACGAAGAGATCCTATCTTTCTGAAATAGATAATTCCCGTCCCGTGTAGAAGAAATCTTGAGTAGACAGGCAAAACAATGGCAGTAAGACCGATGGGGATTACCTCAATCACTTGAGATTCGCAGATGATCTTGTACTCATAGCTGACGATCCTGAAGAGATTCCAATGATGGCTCGAGAACTTCACCATAAAAGGCAAAGGTTGGCGTAAAAATGGATCTTGGAAAAACAAATGTCATGGCGAACTAACCAGTGGTGGAATGAAGAGACATCACAATTGACAACAAGCAAATTGAAATGGTAGACAAATATATCTATCTGAGTCAACAGATTGTAATGGCACCGGGTAAGGATAAACATCCAATGCAGAATCTCTCTAGGCGGAAAAGCATTTGAAAAGTCAACAATCATCTTCAGAAGTAAAATTCCTATGTTTATGTAAAGAAAAGTAAACAACTAATTTATAATCTCAAATATGACCGATGAAGCAGAAAATCGGAACATGAGCAAAAAAACTTATACTAAAACTTAGAAAAAGACAAAGATCCCAAGAACGCATAATGATAGGGATAACTTAGCGTGGCAGAAAAACAACAATTTGTTTACTTAGACAAACCCAATTTCAGGTATTCGCGGAAGCTGTAATAAACCTGAAATGAAGATAGACAGGTTCTGTGGCAAGATTCCAAGACGATAGAAAGAACATAAAAATTACTGATTAGATTCCACTTAAAAAAGGATGAAGGAAAAGAAGACAAAATTCGAGATGGAGAAATGATCTTCAGAAATGTGCTAAGAATTGGAAACAAATCGAAGAAGACCAACAAAAATTCATAAAGATGAGAAAGGGTTTCTTTCTATCAAAGGTGGGAGTCAAATACTTCCTCGCAGCTTTCGTGTTATGATTGTCACTGAACAAAAATCAAACGGGTTGAAAGATTCAAATAGCATAAACACGCATTTACAAAAACAAGGAAAGCTTATAATAACATTCTATACTTAATTGTTTAATTGAGACAGGCACAAAATAAATGGTAGTGAGCCATAAAAGAGCGGATTGAAGAAGCACTTCCAAAAACGTAATTGAAAATTGCCGACAAAAGGTAATTAATTATGAATCCTTCTAAGATTCTTTAAATCCGGGTAAATATTTTTGTACAAAGGGTAATTAAACTTTGCGGATTGAAGCATTTCAAATATATATATAATAGAAAATCAAAAATATGTATATGTTTTTCTTGTGACGATATTCGTCCTGTATAGTTCTTTTGTTTAATGGACTGTATTTTATAGTCGTGTGTATCTGATTCAACTGCCGAGCAAACGCTTTGTCATTGTAGTAATTAATAGAATGTGGTGATTCAAAATATTTATTTATGTAGCAAGAATTATACTATCAATTTTAATTTCGAGATAGGAGTATGTAAACACTGTGTTATGATGTGTTGAATGTAACCTACATATAATAATGAGTCTAAATTCTACATATAACTGAAAAATGCCGCTCTTGCCAAATTTAATCAAAAAGAGGATGTGTTGGCAATTGCTCGGGAATAAAAAAAGGTAAAGAGTTGCTTAAAATATTCAAAATTTTGTCTGTATGATGCAGAATGAACTTGTTAAGAAGAAGATGCAAAATGTATTCCACATTTAAGAAAACAATTAAATAAACTTTGGATTAAAGGATCAAAGGCTAAGATTAAAACCTAATTAAGCTCAATTTTATAATGAATAATTTTGTTCTCCGTTCTATCATGGATCTGCCCTCGTTTTGGGGCGAAGCTTTTATGATCAAAAGGTCCCAAAAGATGAAATCTCCACCGCAAAAGAGGAAAAATGTTTGAACACCTCAATTTTATTATTTTACCGAATTTCAGAGATAATTACAGACAATTTTATTTAATTCTTGAAAGGGAAAAATTTCATTTATATTGAAATGCAATTTAACATATTAAAGCATTTTATATTTTAGCATCTTTATCCTGTTACTAATTTGCCCTTAAGGAGGAAGACACTGTCCATATATTGTTCTATAAGGCCCTTATCTCATACAGTAACAGGAGGAAGAGTTTGATTACGATCGGATAAGAATAAGGGTAAAACATCCTTGTTCCTTAATTCTGTGATATCGTCTGCACCTGCGAAAAGGAGTCGGGAGGACACGTTTTTAGTCCAAATTGAAAAGAAGATGAAAAAAACAACAAAAAACATTGATTCCTGAAATCAAAGGGAAAAGGAGCACTAACAATTTGTCCAAACACTAAATTATGTAATCAACAGTCTGGAGTGAATCTTAGTCCATGTAATCAACATTGTGGAGGGAATCTTAGTCCATGTAATCAACAGTCTGGAGTGAATCTTAGTCCATGTAATCAACAGTCTGGAGTGAATCTTAGTCCATATAATAATAGCAATAAATCTTACGATGAGGAAATTGGGAACTTTAATAAACGCATTTATACACATCGCGTGGTATTAGAAGAGGAGGTTTCGCTTCCATTTAGTGCAACCAAACGAGTAATTATAATCACCGAAATGATTTTAATAATGCTAAACTAGTCTATAAGTATGATAATTATTAACAAAGACGCATAATTGAGTCAATATTGATAAAATAAAATAAAATTACAATTTGTCTGATTATTCATTCAAATTTAACAACGTTATTCAAAAATCTCTCGAACCAAAACCCGCTTCGAAAATCGTTACATATTTACCTGTTTCTTAATCGATGCTTTCATTTGTTTTTCCTTCCATTCCCTCTGTTCCATCCCATCTCCTCCTTTGTATAAGGCATTTGTGTCTAGGCTTCTCATTGTACACTTGTACTAGGTAGTAGATACCAAAACTAGTGCCATAATGTAATGAGCTGATTCTACTAAAGTGTGGCTTTTATATCTTCATATATATAAACATATATATTTAGGTATATATATGCACATTATCTTAATTTTCTAATACTTACTTCTTGTTTATTATTGTTAACCCCTACGACCTTAATGAACCCTCATAATTTTAGTTCTCTCCCCTCTAATTTCATCACATCCTTTTGCATTTCTCTTTCCTCGTTGCTTTCCTAAAATTCGTCTAACATAATATTTTTAACTATATATATTCTAGTAATTTAGTTATTATTTAATATCTTCTCTTTTTAAAAATTACCCTCTTCCCTCTTTGCTTTTTTCCCTTGTTATTTGTATCTCTATTGTCAGTAAAGTCTCATTCCCTTCTCCTGAACAAGCCACCTCCGGTGTTTAGACCGAGGGGTTTCAGCCCTTAGTAGATCCGATAGACCAAAGTCGAGAGCCACAACGGATACGACCAACCCCTCGTCTACCCACTTTGCGGGGTTCAAATGGAACGTCAGCGTCTCCATCGAGTTTGCATCGGAGTAATTAAAGAATTTTAAGAGGCTCTTCCTGGCAGTGTTGGACACCGGAAGGCCATAGGGAGATAGAAGACCTTTGAGAGGCACGGTTAGTCATTAGAGGCGTTGAGCGTTATAATGCCTCGTATAGAGGCGTTATAATGCCTCGTATAGAGACGTTGAGCGTTATAATTCCTCGTATAGAGGCGTTGTGTAAGAAGCGTTTGTCGTTCTGAGCTTCATTTGCAGTTTTAATTTAGTGGATGCCTTTGCAGAGCTTACCTTAAAGGGGAAAAATGGACCATTGTAGAGCAAAACCAATTTGATGCGGCTTAAGCAAATGCCAAAACGGACATTTGGTGAATTTTGAATGCACCAAACAATGAAATAACTTACATTTAACCTTTTTATTATTTTTATATTCTTCCCTCTACAAGTGTGAATCCCATTTCAGCTTTTTTCATAATTATTATTCATAAATTATCTGGTTTTCTACATTTTAACAAGTTTAAACTTTTCCATTTGTTGCAAAAACCTCTTTTTTCTGTTGTTGTTTTGGTATTTTTCTTGTTATTATTATGTATCTTTTTCAAATGCACTAAATTCATGTTGGACATTTAAAATGTTCTCTCCCATCCTTAGGATGTTTTAGTGCAGTTATAACCCCTTTTATTCTTTATTATATCCCTATTCGTTCTCCTCTTCTTAATTTCTTCATTTTTTATCAAAATCAAACCTCTACAAAAAGCAAAAACGGCATCAAATTAAGTGCTCTCAACACATCCATGATATGGAATAGCTTCAAGATTTCAATAATAATAATGAAATCCATTATCATCTTAAATGTTCAAAGGGTGAATCTCAACAAATGGGAGAGATTATATATTGGGTGATCCGAAAATCTCTCCGTGGTAAGAAACTTCCCTTGTTGCAAATGATATAAATGACCACATTGAAAACAAGTAATTATAAATATAGAATAAAAATCGTTTTATCGTCTGTGAAGGAGCAATTTTTGGTTCGAGAAATCGACGCCATTTTCAGCACTTACTCTAGGTAATTGTATGAAATTATATTAAATTTTCTTACTGCAGAGAGACTTTAAGCTCACCTTATATAGGGTCTTTCAATAAGGTTGCTTGATTTTTAAATTTAAATAAAACAAGTTGTGTGTAATATATGCACTCAATTAATTTTAAATTTGAAAGTACATTTTATGCCATTAAGTGTGGAATATTAAGTCGTTCAAATGTCAGCCGCGTTTTTGCTTGGTGGAACGTATTCCGGAGGCCCAATTTTCGATGACTTTGTCGCATAAATTTGGCTGAATTTACTAGATAGTGTTCGTTATGTTGACTTTGAGGACATCAACTATTTGCAGATTATTCGCATAGACCTGCGATTTATGGTGGCCCCCCCAAAAGTAGTCGAATGGCGTTAAATCGCATGATCTCGGTGGCCAGTTGACGTCAGCCCTGAAATCGCTGGTGCAAAATGTCTACCGTGGGGTGCGCAGTGTGGCACGTAGCGCTGTCCTGTTGGAACCACATGTCGTCAGTATCCATATCAAGCATATAATCCAGTTGAGGCCACAATAAGTTGCTTATCATCGATCTGTAGTTCTTGCAGTTGACGGTTATAGCAATCCCATCTTCGTTGCCAAAAAAATACGGAACGATGATTCCGTTAGACGAAAATCCGCACCAAACAGTGACTTTGTTGGGATGCAATTGGTGCTGGTGTATCTCATGTTGATTGTTTTCGTCCCAAAACCGACAATTTTGCTTGTTCACAACTTCATTCATCCAAAGATGGGCCTCGTCGCTGAAGATGATAGAAATCACGTAATGCGCGGAATGTTTGTCGAACACAGCACTGATTTTGATAATAAAATTTGATGATTTGCACACACTGTTCAACGCTATAACCTTCCATCGTGACTTGCCAAGTACTACTAAACAGTTCACAGTGAGGTTGCCAGATGTCGCTTTAACAACATGGCCAATATCGCTCGACAAAGCTCGAGCGTCCTTGATGAAAGACCCTTTATTTTATGATTAATAAAAGAACCAGATAAAAATATTTGTTTGACATATAAAGGAAATACAGTAATTAAAAGCCAAGTATA
This sequence comes from Ceratothoa steindachneri, assembly GCA_963969495.1. Taxonomy (NCBI): domain Eukaryota; kingdom Metazoa; phylum Arthropoda; class Malacostraca; order Isopoda; family Cymothoidae; genus Ceratothoa; species Ceratothoa steindachneri. The sequence goes on from OZ018334.1 coordinate 14,402,725, forward strand.
TCAACGACAAGCTACCCGTAATCACATATCTAGAAAAAAACCCGTTCAGAGGAACGCCAAAACAAAGAAGTTATGTTATGTTAGGTTAGTTATGCTTTTTTATAAACTCATTTTAGTTTTGTCTAGTTTTTGTCGTATAAAACCTTTCAAATGCATCATAATCGAACCTACAACAAGTGTCTAAAAGGCTTGAGCCCATTTAGACATAAGCAAATAAGCGGCTATTATTTCATTTCTGTTATATAATAAATTATATTTCTAATTTTTATGGTAACATTCTTGTCACATCTTGACTTTCGTCTCTGATTAACACTTCGTTGTTAAAATGAAACTTCATTGTTAAATTGAATCTTAGAATTATACGAAAGCGCTAAAATTTTAGACAACATATTTTAATAAAATAAACAGAGCTTTTCAAAGAAAATAGTGGATCCCTTCCTCTTCCAAGGCTATTTTGAATTTTCTAAGTAGAAGAGACTCATAAATTATCTTCCAAATTTCTCTTTGATGCATTTCGAATTCGAATTATTAATACAATATTTAATTAGTATCGGTTTCCCATCATCTTAAGTTCACAAATCTATTTCGACTTTTTTAATAATATCTTTAAACCAGAATTTCTTATCTTTAGTATTCATAAATATGTAAAATACAATGTCTTACCAGAACCAGGTCCATTTAAGAAAATTGGTCTTTGCAAACTTTTCAAACTCAAACTTGTTTTTGCTAATATTTTCGAGCTGATTCTCTGCTTCAGATTCCTACCTCACACGAGTAGCATCGTCTTTCATAACTTTCCTCCACTAAGGTCAGGTCAAGGAAGCTAAAGATGAAGTACAGAGCACTCCTTGGGGGCTAAAAACTGCTCTTCTCAACTTTCCTTTGACCTTCGAATGGGTAATGAATGTTCTTTGTAAAAGAAGAAAAATCCCCAATTTAGCAGCATTCGAATTCTTTTAAAATCGATGTATCGATCAACGACTTTAAAATAAAGTTTCTGTGCCTTTGGTGCCATTCTTGCCACATATCAAATGGCGAAATACATCCTAACTAAATTTTGTTTCCTTCTACTCACCCATTAGTCGATTGCAGTGTAATATACAAAAGAGTTATTTGTTTTAAAAAGAAGTTTCGAAGATCAACAAAAATAATTCTTTTGAGTCTTGACATGAAATCTTTACTCATTTTCATCCCATTAAATGATTGAATTGAATTAGTCCCAATTCAATATTTTATGTATTTTTTTATTCTCCTTTTTGTTCCCTATTAAAATTGATCATTCACCTTCGTGGCATCCATCCATCCACTTTAACTATTTAGAAATAACTAAAGTGAAATTATTTTTCTCTTTTAATTGGAGTAATTTTACCTGTTTTGGGGAAAATAGTTTTCTTTTAAATCTTTGAAGTTCTTCAGCCGTTAATAGAACAATGGCTAAAAAAGCCAACGCTTATCCATTTATTTGATCTTTTCGAGCTCTTTGTGGAACGGAATAAATAAGGGAGAAGAATAAAGAATAACTCCATAAATGAGAATGAAATGGAAATTCTTGCTTATGAAGCCATTTAAATCATTGGTTCGATAAGACTTCTATTTTGGTTTGCCAAATCAAATTGGGGAAATAAACTCTTTGATATGGGTCTGTTCTTTCTACCGGCGGAGTTAGGTTTGATTCCTCACGTAAGCAACAGTCAACTTAGTGATGTCACTTAAAAGGGTGATCAGTGGACCCTCGCTCGGTCGTGGGTGCTTCGCCAAACCAATTTGCACTTTTCCTCTTTCTCATTTTATTTCTTCATATTCCTATTTTTGGTCCTAAAAATGAAGCTTGACTTCTATACTCGATTCTATTTCCTAAGGTGATTGATCATCCGCTGGTAGCTATTATTTTCAAACTGCAGCACTTTGAAGAAGAATAAAAAAGGTTAAAGGACGCCATTAAATTTTAAAGAGATTTGCAATATTTTAATAAACAGTGACGTTAATAAATGTAGAATAAATAAAGTTATGAGGATTTGAATATTAAGAGTGACACATATTACAAAATCTTTAATGCTTTGCTAATATTTTATACATAGCCACCCTAATTTTGTAGAGCAATTCATTTTAAATGTAAGAAAAGAGTATATTCATAAGTGTATAAAATTCTTATAAAGCGAAAATGTAATGATGAAAATAAACTAGAGTATAAGAATCAAAAGGATAATTTAAATAATGTATTAGGGAAGCTGAAAAATGAACAACCATGTCTTTTAAACAATAAACTAATTCCTCAAAGATTTTCTAACATACATCCTTTCACTACAAAGTCTAAGGAACTAAATGAAACATTCAAAAACACTCGTTTTTCTTCATTTTGTAGAAAAGTAGATATTGATTTTCATCCCCAAATTGACCCGGGATCGTTCCTAAAAATATTAACCAATATTTTCCTGGTCTCGATCAAATATGCTCTTGGTCTTTATTGAACTGAAATAGATCCTAGAACGATCTCCCAGGATTAATTTAGAAACAAGATTAATACTGATACAATTATTATGATTTAAAGTATAAAGTCATTCTAATTTTACAAAATTATAATAAAAGTCAAGCATCAAATAAATTAAAATAATTGAAGACTAAATGAGAAATAACGTAAAACAACAGGAGAGAAACAAATTAACGACTCATTTTAATTATACATTCTTAGTCCCGTGCTCTTTATTGTATATATAAATGACCGAAATAATAAATGTATAGATATTATTAAAAATGTTCCTAATAATTAAAAACCGAATAATGTTGCAAATAGCGATAAAACGTGATTGAGTCCGTTAAGAGCATTGGCAGATGATGAGCAGTCAAGGATGTGCGGAAGAAGAGACAAACTTGGTAAATACAAGTTGTATTTTTCAGTTGAACACAATCACGTTCGGTTTCTCGGCACAATTAATCTACTGTGGATAATAATAATAGTGCAAGTAACGTGTTTATTAAATTAGACGGACGCTAACTACCTCTGGTCCGTGCGACCCTCACAAATATAATGGCAGAGGCAACTTTAGTGGTTTCTAACCTTTATTCTTTCCTTTATTTAACTACTATTCTTGGTTAATAGAAGAGGACACTCACAAGAATGTATTTTATATCAAATTCCTAAGTTTTATAATTTCATGAAAACAAGATTAAAATAAATTAATTCTAATATTTCTGAATGGATTTCAACTTCAGGAGCAAATCCTATTCTATTGCTGGATTTCGCTTCTCAACACACCTTGCCAAGGATCACCAAGTGATTCTGGATCGTCTTAAGACCTAGAGAGTTCCAATCCATGGAGCCAAAAGTGGTGGTGTTCGTGCCACTTCTTTACTTGAACCCTGGCACCTGGTACTCTATCTTGCTAAAAAACGCACAAATCACCACTAAGATGTATATAAGTTGTTCGCAAAAGTCCTCTAAGGAGACATATTGGTACCACACTATTTTTATACCAGTGGTCTAAGGACAAATTTTGTTCCTGCCCAGAATTCTTGAAATGGTTGTAAATGGTTTCATTGACATTTATCACATACCCTGATTCCAGCCCTCGGGGTATGTATTATGCCATAAGGTCACATTGGTACAATTGAATCAGTTAACAAAGGTCGATTGTTGAACACGAAGCTAGAAACATTTTTAAATATATCATACAAATGGCTTTAATTTACTTTTTAAAATGTCTCTTTAAAATAAAATACAATTATAAACTCATTTTCTAGGAGGGTGTTGTGTTATTTCAATAGCATCTTTTGATGTTTGGCAGAGAGAAAGACAGGTATTTTGAGGCCGTATCAATAGGTGGCATTCGAAATAAAGACGCAGTCGCTGAAACCTGAAAAACAATTATAGGAATTTCCTTGGGATCTTTAGAGCCGATTGGAGCAACTAAACCACTAATTTTATTCTTTCCCAAATTTCGGGTCTGAGGGAAACCGAGGTATTTACACTAACCACAGCCGGAGGGATAATGAAATACATTTACTGAAGAGCCATCACCGAAGCGTAGGAGAATGCCCGTAGCCAGTCGAATTTGAGAATTTCTAACTAGATTACCCTCATTGGATTACTTGGTTCACTTTTGGAGTCCATATACAGATATTGAGAGGCTCAAGGTGCAAAAAAGAGCAAGAACCACGATGTTTCCTAGTCCTAGTCAGACGCAGGGAATGGAAGAGTTATGAAGCTAGACACTCATGTACACTCGCCCACACTCATGTAGACATGTGTGTGTTTTGCCGAATATACCTTAGAATTGCGCAGCAACTATTAATAAAAATTAATCATGAATATATTTCTTGCATCTTTTGATTTATCTATTTTTATTTCTTCTACAAACTATTAAAATTCTTGCCTAATTTTCTTACATTCCGGTCTGGACTTAGCCAAAACAACACTAAAAACCTCCCTAAAATATGATCTTCCTTTGTGATGTAATATTGTTCCCCTGAAAATCGTTAATTTTAACTATCTTTAATTCTTTTATAGTTTTTAACAATTTTATGTTTCTTATTTTTTCTAATTTACTTTAATTCTAAAACACTCCATTCGACTTTCAATCTCAAAGGACACTTCAACATTTCATGTTATTCATCAAACATCTTTAAACCAAAAGATCTTCGAGGCAATTCGATCAATCCTTGGAACTTTCCAACTATTTTTAAACCAAAGTTAAGAGTAGAAAATCCGCCGCCTCCATTATTCAATTATATCTATATTTTTTCATCGCAAAACTCCATTAAATTACATTTGTTATGGCGGCCATTGCCGCAAAATTAAGGCCCAGTGGACAATGAGCAGAGCGGGACTCAACGCACGACTGAGATTCAATTGTTTTCAACGTGACCATAGATGTCAAATGCTGTAATGTTATTGCACTTTTTGTCGCCTAATACTGTCCCCTCAACCCACAGTTTCGCAGAAGGGGGCTAACGACCAACGACGAGATTATAATAGTATGGAAAGGAGGGGGGGGGGGACCATTAATAAGTGGACAATTATTCGGAGTAATCTTATTAATGTAGAGTTTCCGAAAGGATAAGAATCCTTCTGTAGAGCAGTTTTGTGGATCTTCGCATTCGAGAGAATAGAGGGGATAGAGCTATGATCCAATTAATTCCCCTATTTAATTGATGAATGTCAAGGAAAACTGTCTATATACTATTGAAGTTATAGGATTATTATTTAATAAGCATATTTTCGAACCTATCGAAAGGAAATGATAATAAAAGAAGGACGAATAAGCGAATTTCTTCTAAGGGAACTCGAGATTTTATTGATAAAACAAGAAATCTTGACCTTAACGAAAAGCTATTCTTCTTCCTTTCATGTTTCTCCGCTATTTACGAAATGGCGGCGAAATTTGATAGATTAGAGGAATTACTTTATGTGAACCCTTTCTTTTCTTCCATACTTTCTAACTTAATCATAAATCTTATCAAAGCACCCCGTAAGGGGCGCGGCGATTTGCCATCCTGGCCGCCGTGCTGACGGGATCCAGCGCTCCGTCCGGCCACAGCTTAGCCTCTCTTCCTTCCTTCAGATAGCCCGATTTCTCCCCTACCTCGTCGCTTTTCATACAACCTCTCCCACAACTTTCTCTGGTCAGCCTCTAATTTCACAGGGTAGATGCTGACCTTCTTCTCAAGCCAACCACCCCGGATCGGGGCTGAGGGGGGAGATGACATTGTTCCCTAACCCCTGAGCTCCGGTTCTGGATCGGGTTTTTTTAACAACCTGCTGCATCCCCACCCATACCTTCCTCACATCCCTTTTCCTCTCCTCTTCACATTCTATCAATTTTATGCCGTGTCCAAGGTGGAGCCGCAATGCCGATGGACTGCCAGGCCACCAGGCGGGATGGGTGGTCCTGAATGGCAGCGCCTGGCTCTCCCGGGCTTGTAAGCACCTCTCGCAGTACGGGCAACTGCGAGAGGTGATAAGCTATTGCGTCCCGTAGCACAAATAGGGTCACCATGCCCAATGATGAGAAAATAAAAAATCTCCCCCTAATTTCCCCTTGCTCATCGACGGAGCCGCCCTCATGCAGCTCCAGCAAAAAAATGGAGGTCCTTCCCCCTGTGCTTGCGCAGGGGACCCTCTATATTTCTCTAACCGGAGAGGAGGCTTACTCCTCTCCTTCGCCTACGGGTGCAGGGGACTCCCCCTCACCCCCTTCTCTAAAGGTGCTTTCGGGCACCTCCCTTTTCCCAGCGGCAGTCCCCTCTTTTTTTTCCAAGGAGACTGCCAAGAAAGCCAGCAGGCAGCTGATTGCCGACCGCCCCTCGTGTAAGCGGCTCGGTAGGGCAAACCCCCTTAGGGGGAAGAAGGAAGCCAGGCCCCTTCGGTCGCTTTCCTTAAAAGACCTGCTAGAAAGAATATTTAACCTTGCCGGGGTCAAGGCCTGTACCTCCCCACAAAAGACTCATGACGCTGCCAAAGAGACCTGCGATGTCCTGGGAGGGGATGGCCAACTGGAGGCCCCTCCTGTGATAGACATAGTCCTTAAGGAAAACGAGCCTCAGACGGAAATGCCTTCCATGGGGGAAATCCGGGCTCAGCGCCAAGCACCGAACCCGAATCCGCCCCTATGCAAGGTCCCCCTCAAACGGCCGAGGGCTCCGAGGCAGTGAAAGGAGGGGAGGGATCTCCTCCGACAGGTGCCCCTATGACTACCAGGACCTTCTCCATTTTAGAAAGGGACCTGGCTAAGGCCGGCCCATCTGGCATAGGGGCTTCTGCCGGCAGAGGTAAGAAGCGGGTTTATTCCCCGCTCTCCTCTCCAAGAAAGAAAAAGACTAAAAAACTAAAAAGACGAAGAAGACTCGGGGCTCCTCTCCATCCGCGGGGGCTGTGGGGACGTATGGGTCTGCTACCACCTTGGTAGGCGACCAAGCCAAGATCGGCACATCCGGCCCCTCCACCCCCCCGTGTGCGGAGCCCCGGACTAAGACTAACACCAAGAGTGCACAGGGCGGAGCCTCAATGACATCGGGGACTCTCATTCAGAGGTTACCTAGCATTTTCGATCCCGCTGGCTTCAAACGCTTCCTCGTTATTCGCTCCACTGATGGCACCATGTTGTCCAAGGGCAACATGATCCATCAGAGGAGAGGATTAGCTAGTGCAATTGGTAGAGAGCCGAAGGTGACCCGTTTCTCGGACGGGAGCCTTCTGGCGAATGCAGGGAATCCCGCCGAGGCGGCCAAGATAAGTGCTCTTCGGACACTTCATGGCACCCCGGTGAGTGTGACGCCGCACTCTAACATGAACTTTGTGAATGAAGTAGTTTATGCGAGGGAACTCGTTGACTACTCCATAGAGGACATCACCTTAGAGCTGGCCGACCATGGGGCAGTCAAGGTCGAACGTGTGATAAGAAAACAGGGAGGGGCCTCGAGACCCACCTCTACACTCTTCGTCACGTTCGACTGTGATAAGCTCCCTGAGTCGGTGCGTGCCGGTTGGTACCGCTACCGCGTGAAGGCATTCGTGCCATTGCCGTGGCGGTGCAATTACTGTCACCGCTTCGGCCATACGAATCGCTCATGTAGACGTGCAAAGTCGGGGTCACCCGAAGTCTGTGTAAATTGCTCCAAGGTCGCACACGATAAGTCCAAATCGTGTGTGGCCAAGTGTGTCAATTGCGCATGGTTGTTTCCGCGCCAATTCGGAGCTCTTCTGCGGGCTCTACCCAACCAGGGCGCTTTCCTGGTAAATCTGGCGGCAAAAAGGGTTCATACCTAGCCCCGGCTAAAACCAAAGCTCCCCCCTCTTCCCCCAGCGTGACCGTTTCCCGTAAGGCGAAACGGCCAAGCGCCTCCACCGAGTCGTTAGACTCACAGGAGGCAACACCCCTGAAGATGGTCGCTAGGCCATCTTCTGGGGTTCCTGAAGCTGTCCCCCGAAAGGAGGACAGCAACAAAGGAGCTTCGGCTCCTTCTCCCACGCCCCGAGGTGTGGCGAGTGGCTCGGAGACGGTGGTTCCTCGAAAAGAGGGCCCCCCGCCTCCAAAGCTACAACGCCCGCCTAAGGTTTCGAGGCAGAGGAAGGAAAAGACTCGCATGGCGGGTCCAACCTCCCTCAATAAGTCCTCGAAGGCGACAGCGCGTTCCTTGCTTTGTCCGGCTAACAGCGCCCGGGGTTCTGCCCCCGGGAAGCGTACGGCCATTCACGTGAGGGTCTCCAGTTCGAGGAGAGCCCCCGCGTCTCCTCCGAGCTAGGCCTGGATGGCATATTCCTTTAATGGAATTGCCGTGGACTCCGGGCCAACTGGGAGGAGCTGCGGAGGCTCGGCTCGTCTCGTCCCACTCCCCGTTAGCTATATTTTTGCAGGAGACCATGCTAGGCGTGCGCCCCCTGCGCGCCCTCCCGTGGTATAAGGGTCTTGCGACCACACCACTGCGGGATGGCCGGGCTGGGGGATGCGCGGTTTACACCCGGCATGATGTCTCCGTTTTTCCTTTCTCTTTAGATACCTCCTTTCAGGCAGTCGCTGTGCAGGTGCACCTGGATAGGAGGTATACTATCATTTCTGCGTACATTCCACCGTCAGCTGACTTGAACGCAGGGGACTTCCGCCGCGTTGTTGCACGGTTGCCGAGGCCCTATCTCTTGCTTGGAGATCTGAACGGCAGGCATCCTATCTGGGGAGATTACTCCATAAATCCCAGGGGACAAGTTCTTGCCGATCTGATCGAAGAGCTTGAGATGGGTGTCCTAAACGTGGATGAGTTTACGCATCCCTGTCCGAGAACCGCTTCATTTTTTTGCCTTGACCTATCTTTGTGCTCTTCGGATGCACAGCCTGATTTTGATTGGGGGGTGGTCGATGACCTATATGTTAATGATCACTTTCCCATTCAAATATCATTTTCAGGGCAACTGCCGCCTGAGAGACCACCTCGGGGGTGCTTGGCGCGGGCGCAGTGGCCTGAATTTCAGGAAATGACTGAATTCTCTATCTCAGTCTAGGAGTTTAGGTCGGTAGATGAGGCCGTTGAGTTCTTCTCCGGCAACCTCATCGCCGTGGGCCTGACTACTATTCCTAGGACGTCTGGCTGTTTTGCCTGCCGACCACTCCCGTGGTGGTTGGCCGAGTGTAAGACGGCCCTCAAACAGAAGCGTTATGCCTACATGCGCTATAAGCGCCGCCGAATGATTTCACTGTCGCTGAATTTCGTCGGGCTAGGGCTAGGTTCCGGTATATTTCGAAGCACGCTCGCCGCTCTTCTTGGCGGGCATACGTGTCTTCACTTATCGGGAAGACCCCTTCAGCTGAGGTGTGGAAGTGAGTCAAAAGGATTCGGGGAAAGTTCTCGCAGGATCCCCCTCCCGTTCTTCAGGAGAATGGGACCGCAATCTTGGACCCCGCGTCCGTGGCGGAATCCTTAGCGACCGCTTTTTCTGCATTCTCTAGCCGGGATGCTGCTTCGCCAGCATTCAATGCACGTCGTGATGTCGCGGAAGGCCACCGGCTGGACTTTACCTCCAGAGGCGGAAAACCCTTCAACGAAAAGTTTACTGTGAGTGAGTTGCGTTCCACTCTCGCTTCGTGCGCGGACACCGCCCATGGTCCGGACGATGTCCCGTACGCCATGCTTTGACTTCTGAGTGAGCGAGGCATGGCCTTTCTGTTAGATTTGTTCAACAGGATCTGGGTGGAAGGTCTTCTCCCAGACTCCTGGCGAATCGCTACTGTGCTCGCCTTTCGCAAACCGCGGAGCAGGAAGAGGGTGTCCTCAGTGTCACACTCTTTGCCCTGAGTATCAACGGCATCATCTTGGTGCTCTTGGAAGATGTTCTCGCCTCGCTCTACGTGGACGACCTTTCGATCTCTTTTGGCGCGGCCAAGATGCTAACTCTGGAGCGTCGACTCCATCAGGCATTGAACCGCGTCTCTCGCTATGCCGAAGCGCACAGGTTTCGGTTTTCTTTGGCCAAGACTAAGGTGGTGCGACCCAGATTTGTTTCTTAATGGGGTGCGCCTGGATGTAGTTGAGTCGCACCGTTTCCTTGGTCTTGTATTCGACCGACGCCTTATCTGGGAGGCTCATATTCACAACCTTAGGGTCTCTTGTTCCCGCGCCATGGACATTCTCCGTTCCGTGACGTTCAGCGCTTGGGGCACTGATAGGGCTACTGCCCTACTTTTTTATCAATCCTTTGTTCGCTCGAAGCTCGACTACGGATGCGAGTTTTATGCATCCGCAGTCGAGCTTTTATTGCGAAAGGTGGATTCGATCCACCACACCGGCCTTCGCCTTGCGACCGGTGCCTTCCGCACTTCCATCATTGAGAGCCTGTTGGTCGATGCTGGGGAGATGCCACTCGCCTGTACGCGCGAGCCCGGTGCCTCCCTCAGTCGCCAACAGCTCTCACCGCATCCGCCGCTGATCTCGATGGTTTTTATGCCGCCGAGAGACGCCAGTCATACCCTAAGCCCTTTGGATTTAGGGCCAGGAAACTCCTTCGAGAGGTAGTAAAAGCTCTCGGGCCGGTGGCACCCCTGGTTCTGCCCAGGACGCCACCCTGGAGCGTACCATATTTGGCTATTTGTCGCCACGCCTCTGCTCCCAAAGCTTGTACTGCTTCGGGAGTATTGCGTTCGACCTTTTTGGAGCACACATCGTTTCACGCTGGAACCGTGCCAGTGTATACGGATGGCTCCAAGTTCCAAGAGGGGGTCGGCTTCCACGCCGTATCCCCTCTGTTTGAAGTCAGCGGGGCTCTACCAGGCGCTGCATCTGTCTTCACGGCCGAGCTGGTGGCAATGCGCCACTCGGTACGGGAGATTACGCGACGTGCCCGGTTCGGAGACCGGATTGTGATCTATAGCGACTCACAAAGCGCCCTGAGTGCTCTCGGGGCATTGGAATCTCCGCATCCCCTGGTTCGCGATATCCGTGACGCCATGGTTTTGGCGAGCCGGGCAGATGTCTAGATTATCTTCTGCTGGGTTCCTGGACATGTAGGAATTGCGGGGAATGAGCGCGCCGATGAGGGCGCCAAAGAGTCCGCGAGGACTCTGCGACTGGACCAGCGTTTCGCTCTTCCTCACACCAACTACATGGCAGGAATACGGGCAGCTCTTCGGACTGCTTGGCAAAGAAGATGGGAGACGGTCGAAGAGAACTTAAAGTTGCGTGCTATTGCGCCGCGACTGTTCCCATGGACCTATCCCCCAATGCCACGGCGGCTTCAGGTTGCTTTCTGTCGTCTCCGAATAGGACACACTCGTGTGACGCATTGCTATTTGATGGAGCGCTCGCCTGCGCCCTATTGCAACGACTGCGTCGTCCTCCAGACTGTTCGGCCCATTCTTGTCGAATGTCCCAGTCTGGGTGATCTTCGCGCACGATACCTGTCCCGGTACCGGGATGGGCGGGGTCGCTACCGCCTTTCCCTTGTAGTCGGGACAGATTCGTGCACATTGACTTGTGGACTTGTTGACTTCTTGGGGGAGGCCGGCCTTCTCCCTATTATTCAAGCAAGGTTTTTTTGTTGTTTTTTTTTTGTTTTTTTTGCATTTGTTTTTTTTGTTTGTTTTTTTCCTTTAGTTGCACGCTCCTGCGCCGGGGGGGCCTCTCCCCGACGCACCAGCTTGCTTCCTTTCCCCCTTTTTGGGGTGTTGTTTTTTTTCTCTTTAATTTTATTTTAAAGTAGCCTAGAACTAGGCCAGTTTTAATACGGCAACTAATGCCCAAGTAGGCAGTCGCTAGATGAGCTCTTAAAAAAAAAAATCTTATTAAAGCCCAATTATTTAAGTTTTAACAATATGTATTATAAACAAAAGGAAGGGCTTCTATGGGTTCTCCTCTATATCCGGTTTAAGCTAATATTTATATGGAACAATTGGAAATAATTGATCCCAGATTACATTTTTCCTGGTGTCAATCGTTTTCGCTATGTTGACGACACATTTGCTGTAGTAATAAATGATGTGGTCACGCTTGTTCGGTAGCGTTGATCACATCGTATATTAACGTGTCTTCACCCATTGCGCCACATGGAAGGATACACACAATCAACTTGAGAGAACTATCCAGGTACTCTTTAACAACATATTCTCCAATAAAGAAATACAGCCAAATATAAGAATTAAAATGGACCGATGGTACCTGTCAGAACCGAATTACAGACAAGGAAAACATTATAGAACTCTTTTACAAGAACACCAAGAGGAGAGAACACCATGCAGACGAGAGAGCTATCAAGGACATTATTAACCGAAGAATAAAACCCATGGATACCAAACAAATGATTGCACTAACCATCTACTACTAAAATAGACGAACGTCAACCCTTTTTATGAAAAATAACCCCAAACCTCCACCTCAACCCAAACAAAGGACCCATCTGATATATGAGTACACATGTACTTTAGGAGACTGTGAGCTCTTACCTAACTCGTATGACCGAAACCACATTCTCAAGAAGAATAACATACCACCTCAACAATGGTGCGCCTAAAAACCATACACAGGAAATACAGAGAAACTTGCCTTAACAGACAAATAGCGGAAGAAAACAAGAACTTTAGACTATGCTCCGATGAGACGCCAATCACTCCTCCTTGAAGCAATGTCGATTCAAGAAAACCAACCAAGTCTAAATATTCAATCTAACTCCCATGAAATCCTGCCAACTGTTGGCAGGACATGAGAAGAGGTCAACGAAATAGTTCTTTTTGCTCATTTATCTGACTATGATCATCCTATTAATTGAAATTATCCGAAGTTAATTTGTTAAGATCAATATTGTTGAATGCTCTTTCATTAATGAAATTGTCCATTAAAACCCATAGTAATTTCTTTAATTTCATTGTTTCGTAGTTATTTAAGAATGTATGTTAACTTTTGCTGATTTGTATTTATATTTTAAATTTATCTGTCTTTCTCCATCTCTTGTATTTTAGTGGAGGTTTTATCTTTATGATTTTACCCTTTCTGTATCTGCTGTTAATCCCTCTTCTTGATATCTTTTCTCTTTTTAGGCACTTTGTGATTTCAATCTTTAGTGTTGGCTTCCATAGGCGGAGCTTCGCTTAATTTATCTTTCTATATAAACTGATTCGTGTTCATAGTTTGACTTTATTCCTTCATAATTAACTGAATAAAGTTTTCAGAAATCGATTTTCATTTTTTCTGTGGGATTTGTTTGCAAATATTGTTCACCCACGCGCTACCTTCTGAGTTTCATATATATATATATATATATATATATATATATATATATATATATATATATATATATATATATATATATATATATATATATATATATATATATATATATATATATAAAAGAGAAAATAAGAATTGGACGCGAATGAGCAAATGAGACAAGAAACGAGAGTTTTTTGAAAGGCAAGAGAAAGGGGACATTAGAAGAATCGGTAAAGGATCGCCTTCACTGTGCCGCCCTCTGCTCCCTTTGATTCTGGATGCTTCCAATGTCCCTCTCTCTTGCCTTTAAAAAAACTCCCGTTTCTTGTCTCATTCGCTCATTCGCGTCCAATTCTTCTTCCTCTTGTACTATATGTATTTATAGTCAGCTACACCAGGTTTCTGCATCTTTCTTTCTGTCTTCAAATGTTATTTGAAAGACAGAAAATAAAAATAGCATAGTCCTGTGGTGGTTGTATTATCACCCGCAGATCCTGTAGTTGCTTTCTTTGTATATATATATATATATATATATATATATATATATATATATATATATATATATATAGACTTTGGACAAAATTATGGGATTTCATAATTGACATAGTAAAATAAGCATTTTTGCGTATATTCTATCACTAATTAATACTTGATGTGTCCTCATTTTGCTTTTATAACCGCTTTTATGCGTTTTTGCAAACTTGAGACTAAGTTGACACAGGTGATTGGATGAATTTTCTGCCACTCTTTATGAACTTTTGCTGTTCATTCACTTTTTGAGGAACATTTGTGCACCCTCACTCTTGTGCCCAAGTGTGAACACAAATGTTCAATGGAGTTGAGGTATGGATATTGAGGGGGCCATTCCATCAACGTCACCCCTTACTTTTCAAACCCCCTCTTTGAGACTCTAGATGTGTGGTATGGAGCATTGTCTGGTTGGAAGATTACACCATTGCAAATTTTACCAAAGGAAAGTTGATAAATCTGGTGTAATATGCTGGTCTAAGTGTTGAAATTCATTCTGCCCTCACAAGTGAACAACAATACTGGACCTGAGGGCGACATGCAACCCCAAACCATTACATTACCACCTCCAAATTTGACTGTTGGGAAAAGAAATCTGGGTTTATAAACTTCCACAACTCTTCGACGAACATAAACAGCTCCAGGGTTTGCAAAGATCTGGGGAGAAATATGAATTTTACTAATCATTTTTGCTATCTAATAAAAATTTGGGTATCTCTTAAAAATGTGTACAAGTGTAATAAATTGTTGGAAACTAATGTGGAGAATCTACCTCAAAATTGCTTTCATCCCACCAAACAACTTTATTCCAATCACCATCAGTCCAATCTTCATCCTGTTTTGTCCAAGACAATCATTTCTTCTTGTTCACCTGATACAGCCATGGTTTCTTTCTAGCCTTAAATCCTTTGACCCCAGCTTCTAATAACCTTCTTCTAACTGGATGTCTTGATATCTCTTTGTTTGTTGCTGCCCGAAACTCATCAACTACATCAGAACCACATAGAATGGCAAAATATTGAGCCAACCACATTTGCCCACTAAGTCTCAAAGTTGGACAATATGTATTCATCGTAGCAAGTTTTATTAAAACCGACGGCTTTTAATAAATAGATCTATTTAATTTGATTTAAAATTGCGTTATTAGAAGAGAAGCTAAAATGAATACTCAAGGAGCTTAGTCTATTTGAGTAGTCTATTTGGACAGGAAAGGATGGAAGTCAGCTTTATAGAAATACATAAATCTAAGCCCTAACTCACAGACCAAAAACGATCACAGAGCAAATATCGTAACCACAAAACCAGCTTTTTGATTCTTCAATTAATAAGCATTTGATTGGCTTCCATCCTCGATGATTAATTAGATTTCAAACAAATTAGATTAGCTTTGATTTTTTATAATTGATCCCTCTTTCGTAGCTTTATAATCATTTGTTTTTCCGTGTTTTAATCAACAGGAGCCACATGGGCTTAGTTCTATGCATTTATTATTATTAATATATGAGACGAGGATTCGTTTGATACTCTTTTGTGTCGTCGTCGGCTGCTGGAAATGTAAAACCTGAAAACACAAACGCCGGTGAAGTTGGGTTTTACATTTCGCAGTGTTTATATTTATGAATTTCCTCTTCTGATCTTTCTTTTTGATTGTCGTTATACATTTATGTCTGTAAATATTTGCATAAGACGGTTTCAGCTTTTTATTAGGTTCTTTATTGTCAGTTAATTTAGTTTATTCCTTCGCTTTCATACCTACTTATTCTTTCACATAGAATTACGAGTTTCCTCGTGTTCTGAAGGGAGTTCAGCAGCAAATCTCTCTTTCATACAGACGTTTGTTCCATCGATGTGTTTGAATGTCATATTTCGGGGCTCAATTTCTTCTATACATTTTCCTACATTTTTCAAGTACATCTTTTGTCATTTTTGTTCCTCTCCATTTATTCCCATCTGCTCTTTTCATTCCTTTCTTTCTCACAATTTAAATCTGAAGTGATCTTCTTATCGACCCTCGAATTATTCCCTAATTTGCTCCATTTCGAGTCCTGGGATATTTGTGGTATTTTCAATTATTTAGCGGTGCAGTTGCCCCCAAAGAGGGGCTGGAGGGGGTGGTGTGGTTGATGCTGGTGATAAAACTGAAACTTAGAAGGGCAGAAGGACCACCTCCCGCCCCCAGTGTTCTCTGGTCGTCCTTTTGCCTTTTAAATCTTTCCCTACCCTTTTCGCGCCTGTATAGACCCAACAAGAGGCGAAAGAGGGCGTTAAACGTTCTTTGATCGACTGAAGAATTGGTGTAGTTACTTCTTCCCCTTTATGTGATTAATCCCTCACTCTCAGCTCCGTGTCGAAATGAGGGAGATGGTCACAAATGCACTGGTCAATTGGTGAAGTTATCCCCCCATCACTAATGTATGGGAGGTAAATTTGGGGGGTTATTTAAAAAAAAGCGAAAACCAAAAGAGTATTGGGGCAAGAAACTAGGGGGGGAAAGAGTTGGATAAAGAAACTGGTAAAGTTAGGCGAAATGGAAATTGCAATAAGGTCCCTAAGGTTGAGTCAGAGGAGGGCGGGGTGCGGACACATGCTCCCCCCTCTCTCTCCGCTCGGTAACAACCGCAATTACACTTGCATGGTTGCAGAAGTAAAGGGCAACGGTGTGATTTAATAGTCGCTGTCCCTCTTCCTAAACCATCCAAATGAACTATTTGTATCAGGTTTATTCACCCCCGAATTGGCCGCATCGACACAATGACTACTGAAATACGATGCGTCTCAATTTACTGGATCTACTATCCTGCCGCAGTTCCGAAACCAATCGGGCGCGGCGAATGTAGAATTACGCTTCGAGTCACCGTTCATTCAAAACCATTCCCAATTGTAGGGAGAATTAAACATCCATTGCTACGAACTTGCCGAGCAATCCTTGTTTATTCTGGTTAATTATATTCATTTTAATCGCTTCAGAAAGATCTTAGCTAAATATTCATTCACAAACCTGCAATTTGTGTTCATTATGTAACGTGTCGCACAAAGGAGACATTTTGATATTGAAGGTGATGGTGATAATGAATTGTACTTATCAATTAAAAGAGTCTTCTATGCCAGAAAGGTAATGAAAGGTGGTGTGTAACAGGTAGACAGTTTAAGAGGTGAAACAGTGTAGAAGATAGATGTCACAAATAGCCGAAAAATGACAGTACTCCTTTAGCTAGAGATTGGGAAGAAGCATAACTCAATTTTTGTTGTTGGTCTTCTTTCTATAACGAAGCGTTTTTCACTTGCGTGGCCCCCGCCAAAGGGGAAGAGGCCCTTGGAGGTGGCTTGAGGCGGGTCTCCTTAAAATTGAATATAATATTTCTGCCACTAAATTCTGTTTCAAGGCGGAGACAAAGCTGTTTCTTATTACCAGAGGAAAATGAAAGAATCCTTCGGCTAAACTTCTCCCCACAATCTGGAATATGTAAACAATATTCCATGAATATTTTAAGAGATTTTCTATTCGAAAAAGACATAAATCTTCGGGAGGAAATAAATGCACCCTCCTCCTGTGAAATTCCATTTTACCAACTTTCAACGAAAACCTTCCGAAGGGATTTAGGAAACGACTTATGGAATTTACCCTGTTAAATGAAACAAGAAAATCCGCCCAATAAAACGCGAGTATTCATTGAATAATTACTTTCATTTGGTCTTAAAAATTATATATGGAATTATTAGAATTGTTCCATTCTAACTAGAAGTTTGAATTATAAAATCTAACTCATAATGGATAATATTTATTCCTTAGTATCTCTTTATTTAACTTGATTCTCTAATAAAGTTTAGTTAATTATTACCCCGTTATTTTCTATTTAGGGAAGTTTTATATGATGTTTATGCCCTTTGTGCGCCATTTATTTTTCTCTATTTATGTATAAAAGTAAAGTTCTTTTGTGCCTCATAATTCTTCTCAATTAATATTTTCCATTATATGGGTCTACTTTTATATCATTCCCTTTCTTTTCAACATTTATTTTACTCCAAAATGTAAATTAATAATTACAGTAAGTATAACTGTAAACTGGTATCACTTGGGACTAGTATAAAATCTTGGAAGGTGGTAGGTGAAATGGTAGTCTAAGAGTCAGAGAAGAAAATACAGAGCACCGAAGAAATATTTCTGGATTGAGTGAGCAAAGAATAAAACTAAATGCCACATTTAAAATACAACCGCAGATTCTTTCATCAACAAGGTCAGAAGATGCGATCTTCTTTGGCAAAGGGATCTGCACGGGGGGCAAAGTTTGGAGTCCGTCAACGTCGCGACTCAGAAAATGGGTACAAAGATATGGGCAACATTAACTGATGTTATCATTCCGGAACGGCGCGGAACAGGAGGTAGGATCAACTTCCGTTCCAGACTGCGAGAGAAAGTTACCCGCGGCCATAGGTTCCCTAGCAGCAAGCTTTGTTCTGAGGAACACGTCTTACCAATGTATACTTAAAACACGAACAAATACAATGGATGATATAAAAGGAGTACAACACTAAGAAGTAAACGACACAACATAACAGACGAAACATGTACAACATAACTTTAAGGTAAACTGCTGATCTTGACCGCCTACATAGGCTTTAAAGCTTAAAAACAACTGCAACGAAAACAGGAACAAAATAGAACACTAAGAAAGGACAGAAAACCGAAAAAATTCATAAAGTACAACAAACAATGACAACAAACGATTAATGATAAATCAAAATAAGTCAAAATCTCTCTCTTCACTCTTTATTTAATTCCCCATCTATGTCTTCCTCAATCAAATTATCTTTAATAGATTGATTAAATCATTCACAGACCCGCTTATACACCATAACACAGACTGAGAAAGAAGGCGAAGGATTTGACGTCGTTAGAAACCTGAGCTTTGAGACAGCTTGGTATCAAATTTGAGACCCCAGTTTTTACAATATCGGAGAATAGAGAAATTAGTGGGCCAATATTAAGAGAAGGAGCGATAGTTTAACGGGGAGCTACATCTTCTTGAGTACCTGTAACATCTCTGAATCCGTTCTTCTTAATGTTTCAGACGGTTTACGTAGAGCAACCCCTAGGAGTTGTACGTCCATTCTATTCCTCCTAGACCTCTCCTCTGTTTTCGACACCATCGACCACACTGTCCTCCTTGATCGTCTTCACACTTTCCTTAGTCTCTCGGGCACTGCACTTGATTGGTTCCGCTCATACCTCTCCAGCCGCACTCAGTCGGTTGCGCTCGATAATCTCTCCTCCTCTTTCGCATCTACTTACTTCCTCTTAGCTCTCTTATTCGCGATTTGGGCCTGTCCTTCCACCTCTATGCTGATGACACTCAGATATACCTTTCCTCATTACCTGTGTCCTTCTCTCAATCAATTACCAAACTTTTTTCAGCTTACACCTCCATAAACGAATAGCTGTCTGCCAACTTTCTCAAACTTAACCACGATAAAACTAAAGTTCTCCTTGTTGGTACTGCTTCGATTGTTGATAAATATAAAGCTCTCTTCCCCTCCCTCAACCTTGGGAAAACCAATGTCGCCTTCTCTGATACCGTCAGTAATCTTGGTGTTATTTTTGACGAGTAACTCTCATTTAAACCGCACATCCATCGTATATGTAAGTCTTTCCTCGGTTTCCTCCGCAACTTTTCACGTGTTCGATCACATTTTGATCGACTAAGCCTTGAGACTGCGATTCATGCCTACGTCAACTCACGCTTATTCTACTGCAATTCTCTTCTAGTGAATCTCCCTTCTTCGTCACTTTGCTCCCTACAACTAGTTCAAAACTATGCTGCCCGGCTCCTCCTTCGTCGCTCCCGGTTCTCTATTTCAATGCCTCTGTTACAGGAGCTACACTGGTTACCTATTCGCTTCTGTACCCACTATAAAATTCTGATCATCACATACAAGGCCATAAACCTAGAGTCTCCACCTTATCACTCGTCTGCCCTCTCCCATCGTCAAACTCCTCGGGCACTCCGGTCTAACCTCCTAGACCTTGGAATGCTCTTCCTGCCGAAGTCCGATCCTCTCCCCTCCTTGCTACTTTTAAACGTCTCCTGAAGACTCATCTCTTCAGAATTGCCTTCTCTCCCCTCTAAACTTTCTCTACACTCGCTACACAACCTGCGCTCTGGGAGGGCTAACAGCCCTTAAGGGCGCATTATAAATACTTATTATTATTATTATTACTTTTCGATGTACGAGGGGCATTTAGTGATGCTGTTATAAGCAGATGTTAAGGTTCTATGATAATAGTATCAGCAAACGAAGCTTGGAAAGGAGAGATTAGCTGCGTGCCTCATCCGCATGGAAATGAAATGGTAGACCAAGAAAACGCAGAGAAATACGAAGAAGAATAAGATAAATACAAAACAGACACGGACCCAAATTTGGTCATTGCCTGGGCCGTGGCTAATGATCACATGATGTATAATTGTAAATCTTGGTTCGGATTCCACTTTAAGCTCCCACTTTAATATATGTTAAGTCTTGAAATAGTTATAATAGGGCTTCAATGTGGCCCGCAAAGCTTTAGATAAGCTTCAATGTGGCCCGCAAAGCTTTAGATAAGCTTCAATGTGGCCCGCAAAGCTTTAGATAAGCTCCAATGTGGCACGCTGCTTCAAATTATTGCCATCCCTACCCTAATCCGTAGGCTCATTACTTATAAGTGAGGCCTACTTTAATTCCTTTTCGCCTACTATATAAAACCACGTTAAGTTGTAAAAGCGAGCAGTGTACAACTGAAATTTGGTGCGTGAGGCACCGAAATAGGTAAATTGTACAAATTAATAAAAAATAACGCTCATTAACATCTCTCTTTCCCAAGTTAAATGATAATGTATCATTATTCCATTTTATGGTAAGGACAAAAGTTTAGAATTTTGAGATGTTCGGTGCGAATTCGAGATATATGAAGCTGAGTTCTTCTATAGCATCATATATTTTGACTCATTTCTATTCCCTTTTTATATCTTCTAGTACTTATGTTTTCAAAGTTTACTAAGTTTACAATCACAAAAATTGATGCGGAGCCAATTATATATTTCGCTTGTGTACGACTGATGTGGCAACATCACTTATACTCATGATGTTAACTCAAGCATTTACAATTAATCCAAATCGCATCTCAACTTTGTCGTCTCGTTGCACCGGGCACCATTTTTGCCTATCATGGATTAAACCTTGTTTGAGCAGCGCATGACCGATCATCCTCTCACTCGATCTATTATTATATCATTAGTGTTTTGCTACTTTAAGGTTCAATATTCTCATCGTCTTTGCATTGGTTAAATTACTGATAGATAGAAATTCCCCCAAATGATTTATTATGCAGACATCCAACATCATTCATGTGTCTATGCTGCTCATTATCTTTTAGATAAAGAAGGAAGAAAAATCAAACAAACCACTGTATGAAACAACGAACCTTTTTATATTTTATAAAAGGAAAACCTTTAACACTATTTAAATCTCTTTGTCCACTATTCATTATATATCTTTTTCTCATTCATTGAACCTCTGTAAAATGCCTGGAATCTTCCTCCTCAACTTGTCTCGAGTGATACTCTTCAGATTTATTTGAAGCTCCGGAGGAAAGTTTCCCTCGCCAACAACAGAGAACCTCCTTCTGACTGGTGAAGGAATCGCAATATTAAGGAGGCGATGTCCCTTCAGCGAAAAGGATTTTTATTCTTGCCATGAAAAGATCCATAGAAAATTGCAAGTTAAAAAGAGTGGCATGTATTACCGGAATGCAGTCCATTCTTCTTAAGGAGAATGTAATATAATCACACATTCTTCCTGTGCGCACAGTTTATATCGTATGCGCATTAAAACAAGTTAATAGCATCATTCAATTTCTCGATCTCACCATTAATAGTAAAAAACAGGATGATGACAGGCAATAAATACACTCTCTAATTTTATAAATGATGAGCATATATTCATGCAAAGTAGAAGACTCCTTTTCAAAGAGTTTATTCTGAGTGTTATGAATATCATCAATGAAGCTTAAATGGACGATTTTCTCTTGTAGAAGCCAAGGTACGTAGACTTAAAGGCAAATTCGAAAGAAGAATGTATAAAGGATGAGTATTTTTTGTCTTATCTCAGATAATAGGGAGAATATTAGATCTCTTCTTAAAAGAATAAAGTTATACCTATAATATAAAGGAAGAAGATGTAGTAACGGGAGATGCAATTGAAAAACCTTAACAATTGAAAATATTATTGCAACCTAGGAAGTAAAATAAACCCGAATTCGTTTGTCTTGAAAGATAAATTCACGGAACATATATTTCTAGCCCCTCTTTCGGTCACAACCCTTTTGCTTGCTTATTTGACGACCATTTTGGGAGAAAATGAAAATAAGATAAACAAAAATAGAAAAAGCAGCAAAAAAATGATTTTGCAATATTGGATATTCAATGAAAGGAAAACACCGTTAAGAAAATAATTCATATTATTGATATAATTGGACTTTTGCTTGATAAATGGCTGTTTGAATATAATTAATATGTATTGTTTCAATTCTTAATGGCTTAATGGCGAGGATATGAGGCCCAGGGGAGGAGAAAGTTTCAGGAGTATCTTCTGGTTCAAGAAGTTTATGAATGGTTAATAAAGCTTCATTATGTGCGTCTTGTTTGTAAGTTCTGATTTTTTAGGATATACCAGTCCCTACGGAGGTTGTAAAAGAACAACCTCTGCCCCCCCCCCCCCAATTTATTAGAGACTACATGTGAGTATATCCGGCCATGAGGAACGTCACTTCTTGTTCGAACATTCACGAATTTTCGACTCCTGAGCGCATTGGGAAAATATTCCCCAATCCTGCCAACTCGTCCCAAGACTCCTCTCCCCCGGTGACGAGGCGAGAGAGAGAGCCGCTCTGTCTCGCCCCTTGCTTCTGAATGATGAAATGACTCCGCCTCAGGATTTAGATGTCTGGAGCTTGTGACTGATTTGTCCAAACTCCCTCTTCCCCCTTAGAATCGGGCATACAAATACTCGGGTTATACTGCAGTTCGAGGAGTCCAGCTCGCACCTCAAGGACATCCTCATCGTCTCAAGTCTAAGTAAGTCCCGTGAGCGTAGATCAGACAGCAAGACTTTCTCCGCCGTAATTCTACCCCAGTCAATTGGTAGCTTCTGTGAACAGCAAGCTTTGGAATTTGCACAACAGTCTCCCTTCGTTTAATCGAACCGAAGAAAATTTCCATCGATTACCTTTGAGGAAAAGAAGTCTCCTCTTCCAGGGAAAGTGCGAGTAATCCCACATTTCCCATCGAGCGTCATCTTTGAAGATTGGCTATCTTCTTCGGAAGGTTGGTTCGGATCGTGCCTCACTTGTTTTATTCGGAGCGTGCCCCACTTGCCTCATCGGACCGTGATGTACTTGCCCCATCAGATCGTGCCGCACTTGACTCATCTAATCGTTCCCCACTCACCTCATCGTAAGAATGACCTTCCTCGAAGTCACTGACCCGTAAGACCTAAACCCCCTCAATTACTAGTATTTCCAAGTTCCCCTTTTGATCCGAGTCTAGTAACTTTAATCAATTAATTCTATGTGAGAATCCCTTCTCATAATAATTATCAAGAGACTATTTCAATTTAAATAATTCCCTTTTGTCCATTATTATTCGTATTTTAATCTTTGTAAATAAAATTATATATTTTTGTTGTTTCATCTTTAACTAACCTTGAACGACACTCTCGGCCTAGTCAATTAAATCTCGCCGACCAATTATTCACTCAGTTTGATTATTAAGGATTTGAAACCCAACACCTCAAGTGTGACCTCATAGTCGGTCGTTAATCTCTGGAGCAGTCCTTCAACGATTCGCGTTGCAGTAGGTGATTAAGTTCCTCCCCCCACATAATATAGGAGTAGTGTATGGTATAGAGTGGTTGAACCACGACAGAGGTGGATCTGAGGAAAATAAGGGAAAAGCGAGGGGAAATGAGTACGAAAACATGGAGAGAACTTGAAATAGAAAAAGATTCTATTAAAGCCTTTGGTTATTTTTCGCAATGGATTAATATAAATAGTAATCAGGATGAGTTCTATAGAAAATAAGTATAAAACAAAGTCATCGAAACAAAAAGTCAGCAAAAACAGTTTTGTAGACAAATTGTCAAAATGTGGGGAATAAAATTGTGTGAAAGATAGTTAAGCAAAGAAGGGTGGACACATAACTGAGCTCAAACTGTCTCGTTTAGCAAAGATCCCTCCCCCTTCCTTATTCCCTTTGTTTACGCGGGATTGCAATCGAGGTCCATCATGGTTCGCCGGTTGGAGCAATCCTGGACATTGATGGTCCATTAGACCGAAGGTTACAGACTTTTGTGACATTATGGAAAAGTCTTCAGACGCAAAGGGTATCGAGGGGTGATTAATTTCACTAAGTGGGCAAAATATGAGCCAAAGACTTAGAATGGAATGACTTCGCTTTCTTTATGTAACTGGGGTCACAGAAGTCGAGGCTTTGGCATCGATTCTAAAAATATCTACGTCAATTTAGACTCATAAAATATTTAATTGTTTCCCGTAAAATATTGTTCTCAATATGGCGCCAAACGTGGGGCGACGAGTGATCAATGTGTATTTTGTTATTTCTTTTCGTGCTGTGGCTTCAAATCAGAAAAAGAATCCTTAATTTAAAATATTCTGTTAACTTAGGCCAAAAAACTAACCCAAAAGTTTATAAGGTACACAATATATTTAAACATTTTAAATCAAGTTATAAATAGCAAATTAACTTTCTATTCTATAAAATGTCAAAATGTCCAAAATATTGAAGAAATTACGGAAATTGTTTCCGAATGGTTAGGCCAGGTTAGATTCCTTATGAGGTAGATAAAGAAATAAGAAAATAGAACTTCTGTTACAAAATTAATTATTCTATATATGACTAATGAACTAACAATTAAATCTTTTGTTACTTATGAAGACGAACTTAAAATAATTGAGGAAGAAATTTTAGATGCATTTATCTTATCTGAACAAGAAAAGCTGCATGAAAAAGATAATTATCACCAAATTGAATTAGAATTACTTATTCAACGATTAAGTTCCACTTCCAATAGTTCAACTGACCTTCATCATGAAATTAGACCTAACATTTCATCTAAAATTCTTGAATTAAAAATTCTTCCTATTGTTTAAACTCCCTCTAAATTTCATAGCTTTAAGAGCTCTTTTAGGAACATTTATGATAAAATTGGTTTTTCAGAGGAAGAAAAATTGGTTTATTTAAAACAATCTTTACCTGGCAACTTTGTCCTTCGAATCAATTGTTTGCAAGAAAGTGAAAATGAAGACGCGCTTCGCTTCAGTTAGAAAGTTGCTCTGCAACTCCAGGACAAATAATGTTTTCTACAATTCAAAATTTGTTAAAGGATAGAAGAGTAAATAAAGATTCTAAGTCACTTCATGATTTCCATACAAATATGTTTTCAACTTTAAATTTTATTCAAGATCAAAGATTAAAGCTAGAAGATATTCTTCTCTATGTATACCTTAGTAAATTCACTCCAGAAGTGCAGGATTTTTGAGGACTTGTGGTTTTAAATTATAGGAATCATTAGACAAGTTTAAAAGTGCAATAACTGAAGTTACCAAAACTTAAGAGAACATTTATTTAAATAAACCTTCAAAATTAGTAACTTTAGATCCAAATTAAGACAAAATTACACCATAGGGAATCTGAGAATCTTGGATTTCTGGACAAACTGCATCAACTTTTATACTTTTGAATGGACCAAAAAATTTTAAAGTTGAATCAAAATAGGCTCAAATTACTTTTGTAAATTGTGTAAACAAAATGGTAACCTTATTTCCCGATATGAGCTCTATCCTCAGAGCTAGGATAAACTTAACAAATTAAGCAAGTTAAATTATTGTACTAAATGCACTTCTTCCCATCACGAAGCCCCCAAATGTAGAGTATCCATTACTCCATCTAATATTTGTAGTTTTGTTAATCAGCTTTCAATGTTGTGTACTAAGTTAACTAGTGGTTAAGAGAAAAATTATAAAGATAACTATAAATGGTAAGGCCAATGTAAATGGAAAACAAGTTACCAATTTACTTAGTCTTAAAGCTGCGACCAGTGATATCTTACTTCCAATTTTACAAAAATGGTTAAACAAATAAAAGAAATAACGTCACACCTATTTGGCCGATTCTAACGAAATTTGAAACTCTTATGTTGTTTTACATTTTCTCTCGAATGATATAATTGAAAAGGTCTTCCCAAGGTTAGTGCGGGAATTATGGAATGTTTTGAAGGTCGTAAGGTCCTAAATCAGAATAAGTGAGAGCACGCGACTTTGGTCAACATACTTTGTTTTTATGTAGTATTATTCAAAGTGAATATATATATATATATATATATATATATATATATATATATATATATATATATATATATATATATATATATATATATATATATATATATTTCTTTTTCTTTTTTAAATTCAAAAGGGAAATAAAAATGGTAGCTTATTAAACAACTCGCCTCTTTCAGGACTCAAGCAGAGGTGAAATAAAAGGTGTTTTACCTGGCAATGCGAAACGAAGTGAATATTGTACCTTCGAGAACTCACTTTAGTAAATACTTTCGCAAGCTAAAGTCTTTTACCTTTTTACTGACGAAATAATTGTAATCAAAACGACGTCATGGTCATTTTGATAGGTAGGTCTGTCTAAATCGCCGGCCTCTCCCCCTTGATAATCTTTTCCTAAAACCCTTTATTTAGGGAAAACAGAACCTTAAACAACATATTACTTTTACCTTACCATGATAATTCCTTGTATGCAGTACCAATGTTAAAAAAACTTAATATAAGTGTAATTTTAAATACAATTATACATTGAAAAATATGTTAATAAAACACAGCCAAAGAACGATAATAATGTAATATATAGTATACCATGTTTTGATTGTAGTTTATTATTCTATGTAGGTCAAACTTCTAAAAATATCTCTGTAAGAACAAAGCAACATCAAATTACAGTATCTAATGGATATCCCAATAGTTCTTTGGCTGTCCACAGGCTCAAGTTAGGTCACCAGATTAACTGGTCAAAGTCAAATACCATAATGCATATAAATGATTTTATTAGCAGAAATATCTTTGAATCGTTCCTAATCTCCAGCACAAAGGAGAGAAATGTAAATATTAGCCCCGGTTTGTTTCCTTAGATCCAGTCCTATTTTTCTTGCTCAAATCTCACCTTATAGGGAAAACAGTGCTTTGCATAAATACGGTGTGGTTGGCAATCAGGTAATTCTAAATTTCATGCATCTTATGACAGCTGCAGCAGTTCAGGTGCCTAGTTATTTTCGTCTTTAGTATCCGGCAAGACGATGATACCAGTCTTCTCCCCTTGGTCCAACTCATTACAAACGAGAAGAAACGTCATCTAATTCATTATAGTTTATTTGTTTTACTATGGACAGAATGATTTTCCCATGTGCACTCAAGCGACATTTATGCCAAATCAGGAGTAACATACATTATTGAAGAATCATTATCATTATTTATCTTTCACATTTCTAAATGTCAAAAGTTGCAAATTAATCTCCTCCTTAACCCTATCAATTCTATTGTTTGTGTTAACAAACGGGCAAATCTATCCTGCAAATTCACGAATTGAGTTAAGCATCATCTATGTACAAAATGCATAGATAAGATATTCCAGTGGGTAAATTACGTAGGAACTTGATTATATGACGCTAATTATTTCTCATGGATCGATTTCAATGATAAACTAGAAGTCCATCAACCGACGTTTATGGCTCTTTAGCGAATCTTTCTGAGAAAATAAAAATTCCCACTGTTGTCAAACATTCCTCACCGTTTAGCAATGAATGAAGTGACCTTTTGCAAAAGTTCAAAAGGAGTCAAAGGAGAGTTTTTCCTAGAACCAAGTCAGGGGACCATAGCAGAGTAGGGTGGGTCATACTTTGGGGCAACCATATATTTTCCTTAAATCCTTAAATGAGGGGGGCGTTCTGAATTATTTTTATTAAAACATCTTCCATAAATTTTGCCAGAGAAAATCGAGTGTTTTCAAAATGGCTGTGCTATAACCTTCACCTATAATCTCTATATCGATCCAGAATTTTCCCTATTTCTTGCAGTGATTCGGATTCCTCCATTTATATATCTCCCCGTGGCTTTCGCTTAGTATCAATCGAGTTTGGGTTTGGACTTTGATCTGGCAGGTCATAACTGATGCGAGTGTGGTTCACCGATTTTGTCATTTGGCAAAGGGACGGTATCTTGCATAAACATTGCAATCTGGGCTTCAGAGCCCCGCAGATGAGGAAAAGCATGCTGTGACAGCAAATCCTTGTACACTTTCACATTCACTGGCCCACTCCTTTTTACCTAAATCACGCCATAGACAATCATACTTCCTACACTGAACATCACACTATTTTGGGGCAAATCAAAGACAATATATCTCGCCTGCCTTCTCGAACGAATCTCTTGCTATCGATCCGAAAAAAAATGAACATAGATACGTCACTTATGTGTCCTTGCTTCGATGGCTCATCCGTCCGTCCATGTAACGTGCTCAGCGATAAATGCAAGACGAGCCTTCTTATTCTTTAGACTGATCAATGGCTCGACCATGCTGCAGCCATCTTGCAACGCTCCTTCGTAATTTTGGTAATAGTCCGATCTCCCCTTAAGAGCTTCTTCCATGGCTGACCAGTTAATAGCATTACAGAAAGCTGTTTTGTCATAGGTTGAGAGAATATTATGGACACCACTTTTGGAGCACTTGACAGTGTCTTCAATAGATACGATTCTAAGACCAGCTTTGTTTCGCAGCTTTACGATTAGGTCGTGGCCACAAAGGCGTAACGGATCTCTTTGTCCTTAACTTGATGAGAGCTGGCGAGAAAATGACCCAAAGTTCACGCGATGAGCTGAAGTAAGCTGCTATACAATTAATGCCTTCTTGTCTAAAGGACACCCAAATGATCAGATTAATTTGCATAATTCAATTTTTATACTAAATTGGTTATTTGCTCATAACTCGTTTTATCATTCAAAGTTGAATAATATCTACCCATGCGTAGATTACACCGGGAAACAATTTGAAAAAAAATTATGTTAAGTTAGATTTTTGTGCTGATTTAGACTAAAATTAGCATGCTGATTCCAAATTTGCAGTTAACTTTTTTCTAGCACGTCTATTCTTTTCTCCACAGCTTACCCCCCAGAGAAGAAAAATTCCACTGCTTAGCTGTAATAAGATTTGCCTGCTGATTACGATTGAATTCATCTACAATTACGTGGCACCTTGTTTGTGCAGTCACCATTGAGACAGTGAGGTGAGAGGTGTGCGTTGTACGTTCTATTTCGTTATATGCTATTTTTTTTAGCTTTCAAAGCTGCTAACTATTCCATCTTAGTGTTTTATTTACATATGTATATATTTCCTTTGTTTCAGATCATGTTTGCTCCTGCAACTTCTCGTCGTAAATGCCTAAACAACCCTGACTCCTTCTGCTACATTTGTGGCAGTTTCACCATTCCAAGTCAGAGGGCAAACATCAGTGCATTTTTCAAACAAGCATATTTAGCATATTTTAAAGTAAACCTTTGTGATCAAGACAAGCCATGTGCCCCCCCATAAAGTGTGCAGGCAGTGTGTCGAGAGTTTACGTGAAAGGTTTCCATTTGGTAACCCCATGGTTTAGCAAGAGCAAAAGGAGCAGTCGCAGACTGTTACTTTTGTTTAGTGAAAACATCAGGATTTAACAGTAAAAATAAAAGTAAAATATAATATCCTTATCTACCGTCAGCTATAAGGCCAATGCCTCATTCAGCTGAAATTCCAGTGCCACTTTTCGAACAACTACCTCCTCTAGAAGATCTGAGTGATGTTGACGAACGCAGTGACAGCAATGATGCAGATTTCGAAATTGACGAGGATTCGGTTCGTGGGGGATTTGATCAGCACGAGTTGAATGATTTGGCACGTGATTTGGGCCTATCAAAAAAAGCTTCAGAAATCCTAGCATCAAGACTGAATGAGAAAAAGTTACTTTAACAAGGAGCCAAAGTATCATACTTTCGAACCAGAGAAAGTACATTTCTGCAGTACTTTCGAAGTGACAGCGGCTTTGTGTATTTCCATAACATTCCTAGTTTACTGAAGGAATTAGGGCTTTCAATCTACAATCCAAATGAATGGCGAATGTTTATTGACAGCTCAAAGCGGAGCTTGAAGTGTGTCCTTCTACACAATTGAAATTTATTTGGTGCAATCCCTATTCAGCATTCTGTCTGTCTTCGTGAAGAACATGGAGATATAAAGAGGGTCATTGAGTTATTGCAATATGAAAAAGACAATTGGATCATCTGTGTTGACCTTAAAATGGTGCGCTTCCTTCTTGGTCAACAACGTGGGTACACAAAGTATTCCTGCTTTCTCTGTATGTGGGATAGCAGAGTTCGAGGGAAGCATTGGGTTGAGACGAATTGGCATCCAAGATCTGATCTTAAACCTGGAGATCACAACATTCTGCATGAGCCACTTGTTGACAGGTAGAATATAATATTCCCACCTCTGCACATAAAACTAGGTCTCATGAAGCAGTTTGGAAAGTCATTACCAACTGATGGCAACCGTTTTAAGTACATCATCTTGACATTTCCTGGTTTGTCAATTGAAAAAATCAAGGCCGGTGTGTTTGATGGTCCACAAATTCGATAGCTCATCAAAGATGAGCAGCTCACCGGGACTATATCAAACCTTGAGAAGAACGCTTGGGTATCATTCAAAGACGTCGTCAAAAACTTTCTTGGAAATACACGTGCAAGTAATTACACAGAAATTGTTCAGAATCTATTGGAGAGCTACAAGGCGCTTGGTTGCAACATGAGTATTAAACTACATTTTCTGCATTGCCATCTTGCCAGCTTTCCGGATGATCTTGATGCTGTTAGCGACGAGCAAGGTGAACCATTTCACCAAGATTTAAAGGTTATGGAAGAACGTTATCAGGATAGATGTACATATGATGGCTGACTATTTTTGGAGCATCAAACGCGATAGTCCTCAAGTTGAACACTCCAGAAAGAGCTATCAACGTAAGTTTTACCTTAACTACTTGCACACAATTATAATTATATAATTATAGTAGCCATATGCTTTGTTAAAACATAATAGTGTTAAATAAACATTGCAATCATGCCTGTTTCTTTCATATTTCATTGTATGTCAATATTTGAAAACGTTCAAAAACTTGACGTGATAGAGAAAAACGGAGATCAGTTTTGGATTCAGCACCGAAAAATGAGTTAAAAACAGCTGTCAGACCTAACTCAACAAAAATTGTGTTCCCCAGTGTTATACTTGTAGGTTATCGTATACCAATTTGGTGGATTAGCGCAGTGTACACGCTGATAATTAATAAGAAACAAAAGCTATGAGTGAGAACAACTTTCTTAATTCACAAGTAGAAGACTAGTTTCGGAGCATCGCGCTCAATCTTTCAGCTGTGCAAAAACACAAATTATTCCCTTAACAAATCCCTTTCATATAAAATGAGAGAGAGAAGAGAAAAACTTCAAACAAAGAGAGAGAGAGAGAAAAAAAAAGAGTGACACGCAAAAAACCCCAAAACATCGAAGCATTATTTATAACGAGGGGCTGACTCCTCTTAGGGTTTTTGTGAAGCTATTTGGGATGCGATGAGCGACCTAACCACGAGATTAAATTGGAAATTCCCTTTCCACACATTCACGTTTGGCACAGAATCGAAGGGGCACATTCAACTACCTGTAGCCTAACCCAATCATTTTTCGATATACATATATATATATATATATATATATATATATATATATATACTTATATCCAAAAGTGTACAGTAGTGTACGTGTAACTATAGGGATAAAAACACAGCAATAGGCCTAATTTTATGTGCGAAACCAGGTTTCGACGGAAACATCCGTCATCGTCAGTCGCTGGTGAACAAGTGAGATGCAGAAGTTGCTTAACGTACAAACACACAAATCAGTGGCGCTTAGGTGGAAGACGCGAGAATGTGTCGGCATTTTTGAGAAACAGAATTGTGAATTTCTTGCTTATTAAAGTATTAGTACTGAATTAGCCGTCGGAAATATTAAAGTTGAAAATTTCTTTTATAAGTGCCGATTCAATTAAACGTCGATGTATATAAATGTGAGACTTGTAAACTATTTTAACATTATCAATATCATCTTGATGATTTTCATTGAACATATGTAGAAATAAACTCGAGGAGAGGGCAACACGTAACATATCGCATTTATGTTCATTCATTCTCTTGGAAAATCTGCGGCTTTCACCGATATATAATTCATTACATGATTTGCAGGGAATAAAATAAACTCCCTGTTCTTTATCGACCGATCTATTTTTGGATTGGCTATTTCTGATCGTATTCTCGTACTGTCTTCCAATTCGAGGACGAATAGTGTCATGCTAGACCTGAAGTAGAGCAGTTGTCTAATAAGGCCACTACATTAACCGCATATATATATATATATATATATATATATATATATATATATATATATATATATATATATATGCCAATTCATAACTTTATGGAAATCTTCGGCCAAAATGACCAAGTTTTATTTATGGGCGATCTGAATGTTCTCACCAGAGCCTACGGTTACACCGGAAACTACAAAAACACAGGCAAGAACTTGGGCTTCTTATTAAAAAGAGGCATGACGGAGAGGATTGGTCTAGACTTCCCAACATATTTCGGACTAAGGAGAGCTACGCAACCGGAAATAGTGCTAGCTTCCCCTAAATTCCGGTAAAATTACTTAATTGAAAGAGGCTCCCCATCCACCAGTGACCATGAAATGGTGGTAATGACAAACTTAGCGGACCCCATACATGTAAAATACCCCATCAAGATAGACTTTAAGAATAACTATAGGCGCGGGTACGCCGAAGATATAGCAAAGTACCAGTAGCCAGACCTTGGCCAAGCTATGCTAGGAAAAATAGACGCAGTACAAATAACTTAATGGAGGCGTTAATTGAGGAAGACCTAAAACATGTTCCAAGAAGAGCGTTCAGAACATTGCCCCAACCCGCTCATACGCCACAAATTGCTGAGATGGAGAACAGATACAAAAACCTAAGAGAATCAATGGGGCATTTCGGTCCCGAAAGAGGCGATAGGAAGTGCCTTCATAATATAAAGAATGAACTTACTGCAACAATTACAAGAGGAAGAAGCGCCAGATGGGATCAGTTTGTCGAAGCGATAAACGAAGAGCTCAATGCAACCAAATTCTGGCAAAAGGACAATCTAGATAGAAGCATTATAAAAGCGAAAGTGAACCTAGCCATCAAATGTAATGGGGTAGAATCACGAGAACCGCAACAAATAGAAGCTGCGTTTAGAGACCAATGGTGCACATTATTTGATATATTCCTAGAGGAGAACGAAGATTTTGATCAGGAACACGAGAACAGGATAATAGAAAATCTAGAAAGTAACAAAGGGGAGATAACCCCAAACCACTTTGCTCTCCCTGGAATAGTGGAAAATCAAGGTGTCGAGCTAATAACTCTTGAAGAGCTAAAGGCCACTCTAAAGGCTATCAGACCAAGAGCCACTGGTAGTTTCGAGGTCTCCCGTGAGAATCTGGTGAGACCACTGGATGTATTTCTTACCAAAATAACCGAACTTTTCAACGCAACTATTAGCGCCGGTTACTTCCCAGGTGCCCTAAAGAGAGGCAAGATAATATTCTTGCCTAAGCCGGGTAAACCCCCGAGCCAAACTCCTTGAACAAATTATCGGCAGGAGAATGAACCAATACCTGAAGGAAAATAATCTAATTCCTCATCACCAGCATTGGTTCAGGAAAGACAGAAGCACAGAGACGGCACTGGCCATACCCGTGGAAACAATAGCAAAGGCGATAAGAACTACACGGATCTGGTGCTTAAGGACGTCTACAAGGCGTTCGACAAGGTCTGGTGGACAGGACTAAAATAGAGTGCAGAGCAGCGGAGTCTTGTGGATTACCAACACAAGACGGAAAGATCACCGGAAACAGAGAGATCTTCACAGGAAATAGACTTAGAACCGGTGAACATAACACTACATAAGAGGGATACCAACATATGGGAGAAATTAAACGTACTACTCAACAAAGAAGAAAAGAGGAAATTTCCATAGACTATCGGGAGAACAATAGGGGGAATTCTAGGAGTGGGAGACCGATAACTAGAGTGAACCCCGAACCAATATTCACCTAGCGCGAGGATCACTGAACAATTGCGCAGAGAAAATAAGAACAAGGTCAAGTAATCAAATAGGAAGTAAGATAATCACCGAAGAATAATAGAGAGCCTCCTCATAGAGAAATAAGAAGAATCAACCATCACTAACTCTCAACTCATTCACTCTACTTTCACTATATACTTTTTACTTTCCATCTTTTTCAAGAAGTAAGAAGTATTTCCTCTCTTAGTTTCTCGTGACTCTGAGGAAGCTCCAGACGAGCGAAACGTCACTAGTAAAGAACTACCTTGTACCACTTGTGGTTCCTCCTATTCTCCCTCTCCAATTACATTAATGGCGGATCAAAAGAAATAAATAGGAAGATCAAAATAGTACACATAGTCTGCTTATTTGGGCCAAACAATGAGAATGGAACGTTCAAGCAAGATGCTCTCCCATACAGTTCCTATCATTGCAAGTTGTCTCCAACTTTTGCTTCCATAACTTCAGTTTTTAGCGAATAATTTCCCGAAATTCATCTTAAATTCTTGGTACGTTTTGCAAACGCCTCCATTTGAGCATTGCAAGTAATATTTGGTATTAAAGTATTGTACATGATAATAGTTAAAAGTATCCATTAATTAAATACCAGAAATCCACTACTTAAAATTAAATTACGTTCACTTTGAGATCTACTTTTCGAAAGGTAACAACCAAACAAATTGGACGGTCGATTATTATATTACAACAATTTAAGATTTAAATCTATTTATAATTATTTACCAATTTTAAGTGATTGACAAACTGATTTTGTAACTTGCTATTGTACTTTCAGTACATTAGAGCCAAATTTGAAATTAAAATAATCGTCGTTATTAATCAAACAAATAAATAGTGTACGCGAAATGTTTACTCCATGGATGTTAGCTCACATCGGTTGTGGTTAGAAGCCGGATGGAGTCAGGAAGCGGCTGTCCTTCATTGAGGATGTCATACGCTATAGGATACCTGCGGTTTGCCTCTTACGTTAATCGGTAGATCCCAAATAAAAAATAATTGGCAGCTAAATAATTGAGATTGGTGTTAAAACCCGTGTCAATTTATTTTCCGCAGATCCACAATCTACAGTGGACTAAAAATGACCCCTTCCATAAATTACGCTCACGGCTTGCATGGCCAGGCAGGATTTTAGATGTGAAATGGATTATTAATTAGGATACAGGAGTAATATTGTACTTTTTGTTTATGTTTGATGGAATTATGTTTCCGAATATCATTTTAATATCAAGTTCCTGTTTCTAGGATAAAGAGATAAGAGTAATAATAAAGAAGTAGAAAATAATCAAAGAACAGTTCAGCAAAATCTAACAATGTTAGAGATGAGAGAAAATTAGCAGAAATCAGCTGCCATGTGTTCAAGAACAGCCCCCACTTCACCAAAGGAGGCTGCTTCAATTTTGAGAAGTGCATTTTGGTCAAGCCCCCCCTTCCCCCCAACCACACACACACCCTAGAGCACTCTAAATTGGGGAATGCACATTTTGGACAGATTTCACACACTTGTCCGCAGTCCCTCGACGCAGGGATATAAATCAATAGCACTTTTCTCATCCTCAGCACCTTTCACAATTTGACATTTCACCTTCATCGATTTTTTACGAATATTTCATCACAAACACCTGGGGGAGGGGGGGGAATGCCCTCCTTAATTTTCTTAAATCAATTTAAAGTAAATAAAATATTAAATAATCCGGAAAAGGGGCAATCTTTAAAGCCACTAGGGGGAGGACGTCAAAGGACAACGGGATCTTAATCCTGCCAGCGCAAATCTTCTCTCAGCTCCTTTTGAGAGGTTTATGCATTAAATATTCAATGTAATTCTTGTGTAAATTTACAATATTGACTAAATCTCTGAAAATAAATTAAGCATTCGGAGGTATAATTTCAATGCGTTAATAATGGTATCTTAAATTAATTTGGTTAGATTCAACTTTTTTTCTAAAATTAGTCTCAATCCCCAATGCGAGACTAGTTGTCAGGAGATCCCCCCCCCCCGACAGCGCCCCAGTTCCTTCTACGGAGCCCAGGATCTACGCACCGAGTAACAGAACAACGCTGTAAACACCGAACATCAAAACACACATACGCACGCACAAAGTCTGGAAGTTAGGGAGACTGAGACTGAGAGACCCGAGGCAGGGGCACGATCACCCCCCCTCCCCTCCCGGAAAGCCTCACAACCTCAAAGACGTCCGAAGTCGTCCTCTTCTTGTAAGGGGGACTCTAGGCACGCATATCATTCAAGAAAAGTAAACTGCCGAAAGGTCCCCTTTCCCTAAGGAGATGACAACCCCTGATGTGACGGAAGGAGTAATATCCGAAAGGTACAAATGAGGCTTTGCATCGGACGACTGCCAGGAAAACGAAGTCGAGGAGGCTTTACTCCAAGGCTTAATCAAATTGGCTTCCGAAGCTTCCATCACTCTCACGCGAATGGCGAATTCAGAAAGAAACGACCAGGCAAAACAATTACGCCCCCATCCACTCCACAAGGACTTAAGCTCGTAAGAGAATAAGTCCTAAAAACAACATAAACACACACAGGAATCTATAGTGAACGAGACAATGGACAAATTAAAAATTTTACATTTTAACTCGAACGGTTGGACGAACCCAAAAATACTATACGGTAACGTAATACGACAATGTGACCCAGACGTAGTATTTATCTCTGAACATGGGATAAATGACACGGAAAGGATTAGAATTTTCCTCTGCGAAGTTTTAACCAAAAATCACAGCGGAGAACGTTTTGACGGACGCGCGATAGCTGTGAAAAGAGGTCTTGACTTCAGATCAATAAGTGAACTCGATGAGTCATACCTCGCTGTGTAGGTCCGTACGGTAGTGGGGCCCCTGGTCCTGGCAGCAGGGTACCAGTCCTCAAGGAGAGGGTACTTACCCTTTCACAACTTTCTGCCGCTTTGTGGTCACGGCAGAACCGTTCTTTTTGCTGGTGACCGCAATGCGAAGAGTGCTGCCTCAGATTACACGTTGACCAACCCAGCAGGTATGAATCTTGAGACACTTGTTGACAGACAAACTATTAATAGAATTAGACCAGATTTCCACCTAACCAGACATAGTGCTCACTACCACTGTGTTTCCCCACAACTACTTCATTGAACCAGACCCTCCTATCCCCAGCGACACCAGGCTATCCTTATTAAAATCTCAACCTCCCTCATTCAGGTCCCCATCCCAGAATGCTCGCGCTAACTGAGATGCTTATAAACGACTCCTCGAAAATTACAATCCTGACACCCTTAATTAATGCCAATTTAGAAGAGAT
Organism: Ceratothoa steindachneri; assembly: GCA_963969495.1. Taxonomy (NCBI): domain Eukaryota; kingdom Metazoa; phylum Arthropoda; class Malacostraca; order Isopoda; family Cymothoidae; genus Ceratothoa; species Ceratothoa steindachneri. Next base: position 14,440,097 of record OZ018334.1, read on the forward strand.
TGACGAGAAGAGGGATAAAATTACTGAATATTTATTAAAATCCGATAAGGAAGCCATCCTCCCAGTTAAGTATAAAACTCTTCCTGCCCCTTCTTGGACCCCTAGCATAAAATCCATCGCTAGGGAATACGGGAAACGGATTAATGAAGTAAACCTCACTGCCCCCAAATCACTACTCACAGACGAACACGACAGATACGTGATGAACTAATGGCGCTCATTAGGAAACAGCAGAATGAACTTTGGGACAATTTAATAGGCAGACTTGACTTAGAAAACGACTCGCGTACATTCTGGCAGAGTTTATAAAGGCTAAAGGGGGGACAGACACAGAAATCAATAAAAACCACTCGAGACAACACGGAAATTACTGAGATGAGACTGATAAAATTGAGGAAGAATTCAGACAACTTTGATTTAGACTTCGAAGACAAAATCATTGACGAACTAAACGACCAGATCCACAGAACCTATCCTCACCATTATGTATCGCAGGAAAGGAATATGGAGGGACTCGGCGGTAGAATTACTGCCGAAAACTCTCGGAAACCTTAAAATCCTACAGTCAACCAGAACCAGGGCGTACAGGCCTAACACGGGAGAATTTTATAAGAGCCCCGTCAAACATCCTAATGGGGCTCATGAATATTATGAATGCGTGACTGAACGTGTGTTACTTCCCTGACCACTGGAAGGTAGCAATAATGATATTCATTCCCAAAGCAGGAAAGCCAACGGACAGTCAAGCTAACTTCAGGCCTATATCTCTCTTAGAATTTGAAGGGAAAGTCTTTGACAAGATATTGGACAACAGGGTGAATACGCTCCTCGAAGATAATAATTTGCACAATAACCAACAACATGGCTTCTAAAGGAAGCGAGGGGGAGACACGGCGCTAGCCTGATCATCGAGAAGTCGGCAAAAGTCAAATCAGAAAGACGCCACGCAAATCTGGTACTCCGCGACGTCAAAAAGGACTTGGACAAAGTATGGAGGAGAGGCCTGCAATGCAAGATCTTACGCCTGGGCCTCCATCCCATACTTAAAAGGATTCTATGCGACTACGCAATGGAGAGAAAAGCGTTTGTTAACATTAGAGGATTCAATGACCCCAAGTTCGAACTCGAGGCGGCGGTGCCACAAGGCGGGTGTATAAGTCCCTCGCTTTACAACATATAAACCATTGACCTTCCCCAACCTCTGATTGAAGGCTCGTTATACGTCCAATTTGCGGACGATATAACGATGATCTGCACGACACCTTATCGGAATGTGAATTACATGGCACAGAGTACGGCGGTGGAAATCGAAAACATCAACTCTTTCGAGAGAAGATGGAAGATATCCACCAATGCCCAAAAGCTCCGTGCAATTCAGTACACTATTCCGACGGACCGTCGCAGACATCCGTGGGGGGAGGGGGGTGCACGCATTCCATATCGCACGGAGAGCACGGTTCTGGGACTGCAGATTACGACTCGGGGATATGGGAGTCACGTAGCTAAAACTACAGCGGGAATTTTACAGATACTTAACCTGAGTAATCCCAACAAACTAAAGATCTATAATGCATGCATTCGATCAAAACTCCTGTATCCCCCGGTCCCTATAAACGCGAGTCCCGAGACTCAAGTCCGTAAGCTGCGAAGAGTCCAAAATAAGGCTGTCTATATTATAACGAGAACCCGAAGGAGAGAGAGAGGAGAAGGCAGAGTGAGCTCCATGGTGAACTAGGGTTAACCCCCATAAAAACGAGATCTAGGACAACGTACATCGGCGCCTCCCCCCCCCCCCCCGAGTTTGTAGTCGAGTACATGGACTTTGATGACATAAGTAAGACACGCAAAACTTTTTAAAAGCAGTAGACTACTCATTGACAGTGACGTAAACGCTACTCAAACACTACAAAAACAAACACATTCCCCTTTCCCTTAATTAGTCAAGTGCTAATTTCCCCAAATTTTAGCGCGATTAACACGCGAAAATAATAATAATAAAAAAAATAATAATACAAAAAACAACAAGTCAAAATCCGGGCGTAAACAACCTAGATAAAAACATGAAAATCTCTTCACCAAAGCAGTAGGGATCAAAAAACCATCTTCCATAAAGGCTTGAATGCCTTTATATATATATATATATATATATATATATATATATATATATATATATATATATATATATATATATATATATATATATATATATATACAAAAAACAACAAAAAATATATACCCAAACGCAAAGAAAGCCAGAGATAGCCTATCATTTTAGTTTTCATTTTCGCTTTCCTATCCTTTTTTCCCTCTATTTCTCCTACTAAAATCCTCTATTCCTCACTTCCTATGTGCAAGTCCAAGTCCGAGTCCGTTACCTCCACTCTGAAGATCGGTGCTGAGCTTCGGGAAAATTACAGCCGCCTTCTAAGGGAGTCTTGACAACCCCTCCCCTCTCCTACCACCTGTAAATGACTACAGGGAGGACCGGCCACCTGTAAGCGAGGCCACTCACACAAGAGGCACCTGTTACACTCGACATGCCTCACCCCCTTGCGGGGTGAAATCATTGGCAGTTGCTTTACCGATGTGTGTTGTCATGTTGTAAGTCTCTCCACATATACATATCATGTTTAGATGCTTCCACGCATTAGAAGTGGCCACCAAATTCTTACCTCTAACTCCGTTAAAAAGGAAGAAAGGATTGAGCTCGGCGCCATTGGAGATGGATATTTAGAGGATTGGTCGCTTCGTCTCTATGTAACTCCACGCCGGTAGTAAAAGAAGAGTCGGTTTTAATTGCGGTCAAATAGGGCCTCGATTTATATTGTAGTGAAATTGGTATTTAGTAGGGATAATGTTTTTAATCTATTAGGAGTGCCAGTCCTTGGATACTCAGATTTATCCATGTCTTTCTATTTTATCTGAATATATTTTCATTGCATTTTCTCTTCGCTTTTCCAAATCTAGGATTAAAGAATATTTGACAAAACTCTTCCCATTTTTATTTTCGTTCTCTTTGATATTCCTTTCGTTGCCATCCAAAACATTAATAGGAATTTATTTCATTTATTGAAATAAATAATCGCATTGATTTATCCTCTGAGATAAAACACATTCATACATGGGATAAATAAATACCCATGTCCGAGTTCACGCATACATTTTTCAAAGACCAAATATTGAATTGAATCAATATAATTAATCACATACATTTCGACACGCGCATACTTACAGATAAATACACATATACACAAAAAATACATAAATACACCTCTCTTCATCCTCAAACCACTACAAAGACACAATTTCTACCCATAGTCACCATAATTCGTGACCGAAAATTCGTGATGAAATTTTAAGAACTCAAATTTGGTACCAAATTTTGCCATATGTGTTACGGTGCCCATATTTATTAGACCCTATTTCCTTTATTTCCAACTTAATGCGATACATGATTTAAAAATGCGCCTATGAACAAGCATGAACAGGTCTGGCTTTAATGAACACTTCGTAGTAATGTGCTAAGGATTGTGTCCCCAAGATTGGGGCTGGAGCTGTATTGAGGTCTAGAATTCACAGTTGGGTCTTGATCCTGCTTTGAAATCTGTACCGAAAGAGAAGAGAATAAAAGAAATATGAATAAATAGGATAATTGAATAGTGTGGAATTATTGCGATGTTCCAATCGAGTTAGGAAGATAAAAATCTTTGTCGGTTTTAATCGTGTTCAGAAATTTACTAATAATAATAGAAGTGGATTTATATGACGCCCTTCACGAGCTTAAAGCCTTCGCAGAGCGCCCTTCCATCAACTATGAAGAGGCCTGAGGGAAAAGTTGGGTTTTCAGACCCCACTTGAACGCACCGTGCGAGGGAGAAGGGCGTATGCCAAGAGGCAGATTATTCCGCAGCTTTGGAGCAATTAAAGAGAAGTCGCGATCACCCATTGCAGCAGAGACGAGGGCGAGGGACCGAAGGCAGGAGGGCACTTAACGAACGAAGGGCTTTTTGTTGTCTGGACACAGCCAATGAGGAGGATGTGTAAGGAAAAGTTTCGCTGTTTAGGATTTTAAATGTGAGAATGAGAAATTAAAAAGTCATCTGAAATTTAATGGGGAGCCCGTGGGGTTGAAGAAGTGGGGGTGTAGCACGAGAGCACCACCTTTGACGGAGAAGAACTCGTGCTGCGAAGAAGTGTAGTGTTGGAGGCTCCAGTGAGAAGAGAGTTACAGTGATAAAGACGAGAGGTGACAAAAGCATGAAGGATGAGGAAACTGTATCGGTCAAAGTGGGATCGGATACGACTGAGGTGACGGATAAAACAGAGAGACGAGCTATGGCATCATTCACTGCAGGAGAACTTGAATAAGTAGTCACAAGTTCTACTTTTATTACTCATATATTTGTTGCGTCCATTCCATCTATTATTAAGCAACCGCCAGTTAATAATCCACTGAAGAGAGTTCCTGAGTTGAGTTTTCAAGCTGCCTTTAGCATCTCTCCTCCATTCTGGTGCCTCGTCTCACACGTCGAAAAGTGACCAACATCCGCTTCACATCTCTGCTCTGCTTTTTGGTGGTTTTCTTCATCTACGCATAAATCAAAATGTCAGCTACAATAGTGTGGTATTTGCAGGCCCCATTATAATTTGGGCAGGTGTCATTAAAGTGTGCGATGGAAACATTTTATGTGGATTAATAATTTAAACTTTGAATGGAAACTTATGCCAATATTCTCAACGAATCAAACAAGCTTTTTTCACGGTCTATTGAGCTAACCTTCTTCCATACATTATAACATGGAAAGGAAGAGAAACAGCCACATATCCCTTCTGAATATATTACATGATCTAATTCCATGCTATGATACCCATAGGACACATGTAAACAATGTAAAAAGTTCCCAAATCATTAGATCTTTGTCCACACAAATGAGCCGAAATATCTCATACTAAACTTTGAAGTCGATTAAAATTCAAGAGGAAATAAAGATTCAATTTTGTAAATTAATATTTTACACAAATATTTAGAATAATATTTAAATTTCTCAATGAAGTTGTTTGGGCGAAGTCTGTTGGACGAAATAATTCGCGCAAATCAAGAATTCACAAAAAGGACATTTAATATTATTTTTGACTATAACTAATTGAGGAATTGTTCAATTATATGTTTCCTTTCAATAAATTCTATGCTAAGTAACCAACTAAAAAACAATGATATCTCGGTTTACAAATTCTACGATATTTGTTTCATTAATTCTCTTTTAATCTTTCTATTCCCTCTCTCTATTTCTGATTCTTCTGAAGATATTTGTAGCTAAAGTTCCTTCCAGCCTTGCATCCTAACTTCTTCGTCTCTCTGCCTACCTTTTCAATGCACTCCTCAAGAATTAGAAGCTCTTCTAAGTAAACGCATTCTTTTGCGTGCCCAACACTTTTACCATCACCTTTAATTGCCACGTTAACAGCCAAACTACTCCTTTGTCTTTCTTCCTTAAAACTTCTATTTTGTTCAAACTATGAAACGATTTTTGACATTTTTTTCTTCAATGACAGAAATTATTCTTTCCATAAAAAAGAATTCACCGAAATCGGACAACAAAGAGAAGGTGGTTAAATAACCCCCATAACATTGGTTGCCTTTGTTTACAGTAAATGGTTGAGATATCTCACCGAGCACTAACTCTTCTACACATTTTAAAGGAGTTTTTACTTTACCCCTACTATTTATAGCTTGGTAAAAATGAGTGTGTTGAATAAATGATGTTATTGTACGACTGTATCTGAAGGAACTCTCGCAAATGTAGTTATTCCTCCTTCGCTTTTTTTGTGTTTTCTTCTTCGTACTCAGTGGGTCTTGACTGACTCTCTTAAGCACTTCGTCTTCGTTACGTCCCTGCCCTAAGTAGTAAACATCCTCCTGACGACGACCATATGTACTATAATCACTTTCGAGCACTGCTTGATCTCGATGATGATTACACTCCATAGGTTGTCTTATTCTATGGAGTATAAAAGGATAAATCGTTAATTAGGTTCCTGATAGGAGACTTGTTTCCTAATACTTCCTTATTCTTACTTTAGAAAATAAATGCGACTGAAGCATTAAGACATCCTATTGGCGCTATATTTTCTACTAACCTTTTGGGGTTGAAATGGTAAACAATTCACCCGAAATTTATTCCTCAGCCTCTAAAATGTGGGATGTTTCGACGAGTTTACTCTCTCTACTTTTTGCTCTTCTGCGTGGGGAAAACTCCCCCCGATTCACTGGGGCGGTTTAGCTGATGTTTGATCTGCATTTTAGGCATAAAATTTCCAATAAATTCTTCGAATCACTTCGCAAGTTTACTCTGTCTAAAATTGGGGTCCACAAAAAGTTTGTAGAAGATTTTAATAAAATCAAAACTATATCAACACAATAAAAAGTCGGATGACCTAATCCCATCCTACTTTTTTTGTTTCCAAACCTTCTCTCTCTCTTTCTCTCTCTCTCTCTCTCTCTCTCTCTCTCTCTCTCCCTCCATCTTTCTCTCTCTCTCCTAGTGCCTTCGCCGATGCGGCGTTCGGCGAACTGTGGTGCTCTTCGATTCTTCTCTGTCCCTGGTTTGTTTCCAAAGCGTGTTTGTGGCGATGTCAACATTGTCGAGGAAGGTTTTCCGCTGACCTCCTCTGACCCGCTTCCCAGGGATTTTCCCACTGAGGCAAAGGTCTTCGAGTGTCCTCTTTCTGATTGAATGTCCAAGGAATTGTTTTGGACAGAAAGGGCAGTAGTTTTTGTTTTGTTGATGATGTCCAAAGAGCTGATTTAACGGGGTTTATTTCTCAGAGTCCGCAGTTTTTATAGAAATGGTTTAAATGGTTGGTATCATAGTTTGTAAATGTGTTTTCCCCTAGTGGAGCTTATGTGGAGAAGTAGAATTCTTAGTTGAATTTTATTTTATTTTTCTATGAAATTTTGAAGAGCTCTCCTATCCTTATTCTATAGCATATCTTGTAAATGTTTCTTTTGCTATCTGCCAAATTATAGTTTTTGTTTTTTATGTTTTAGTGTTCCAGTTTTTTATAGTACTTTATTTAGGATTTGTATAACTTGCTCATTGAACTTCACAGAGTGGATTCAAAATAGGTTTCTTGAGTTTTGTATATTTGGTTCTTTGTGGTCTAGCGCCGACCCGTTGCGTTCTTTGGCCTTTTTTGTAGCCTCACTTTTTACTAATAGTTTTACCGAGTTAAAACTAACAGATTTAATATCATCTCCCTACATGATGCAGCATCCTATACTGTAACCTCATTTCCCTACATAAGGGAGTATCATATACTTTAATATACTCTCCCTACATGGTGGAGGATCCTATACTTTTATCGAACTAACTAAATATTAACGTGAACTATTTGTGAAATCTACTATTTTATCTAGACAATTAGTATATCATACAAATTAGCCATACAACGCTTCCGAAACATAGAGATGTATGTATACTTTGGTGCTGAGACCAGCATAGTGGTTACTGTTCTACACATTAAGAAGAACTTGTCTCAGTGTTATTTAAGATGAGATGTAAAAGATTTTCTGTTTTTCTTTGAAGATTTTCATAAAAGTTCTTTCAAATCATCCCAAAGTTTGCGAACTTGAATCGAAACTCAGTTTAGAAGGCAGTTATCTTGTTTGGTTCTCTAGTTCTTGATTATTAGTTTATGTTATCAAGTTTTCCGTTTCTTCTTTGGACGTAAATCTTTATCCTGAATCTTCTGGGGTCTCTTCCTTTACTATGGCCACGATTTCGTCTTGCTTGTCTCTTGCATCACTTTCTTGCAACGGTTCTAAGCACATATTCTAATTGCCAAAAGGAAGCTAAATATTTATACAAGTATATTTTGGATTTATTTCTAATTATCAAGGTTGAATTTGTTAAAGTTAAACTCAAATGGAAAAAGCTATGGAGTTCCTTTACTATATTAATGCTAAGCGTGCTAACATTGTCCCCAAGTGCGAGCAAACACTAACTCGTGTCCTGTGAAAGTAAGAAAGAATGTTAAAATATATTTTTTAGGATCCTTTAGATAGGCTTATTGGACACACAAATCTGCTTGGCACAAGTGTCCCCCTTACGCGTTCCATAGCTGAATTCTTTGAAGTTTAATCCTATGGCGTACCCGCAAAGGAGGATACAAACTATCCCGTGCCCTGTGACGACAAGAGCGAATATAATAATAGTCCATTGAAATCGTTCATTTTATGGATGTTATCATGGCCTATTGGATGCAGCCACCTGCTTGGCGTGGATGGAGACCGGCTCCAGGTATTGCCACAACTGTGGCGATGAGGCTTACAATTGCTATATTAACCCTGTCAAGACGGACTCACTCAGTTAGCTTTCCACGCGCTCTGCACGAAGAGCTGAGCACCCGCGAAAGGAGGCAACTTTCGCTATCAACGCGATTCTTCACGTCGGAACAAAGATTCCTCCTATTTTCAGTAGACGGGGTAGAAACCCTAAAGGGGATCTAATATTGTTTGAGTATACTTTCTTACTAAACTTTCAGACATTTTCAAACACCTAAATCAACATAATTCAACATAATTCGACCACCACAGGGTGGTAGAGCATAGTAAACCCTAGAAGGAAGCCCGTTTAGAGAGTGCTAAAAAGGAGGAGGGTTCTTCGAAGCACGAGCCCAAAATTTAGTGAAGGCGGCTATTGGAAGTAAGCCTATTTTCAACCAGAGTTACGAATGTTTCCAGAAATGATACGAAGCGTTACAGAAAGTGAGTGCAGGTGTCTGGTCTTGCTTCGTGGTTGGCATCTATCATATCCTAAGGAACTTATTTTTCAAGCTTGAAAACCATTCCATGGTGTTGCAGATGACGGTGACAGAATGAATGGAAGGATTTAAGTTTGTTGGGTAATTCTTCAGCCGCAACAGCTCAATTTCGATCGAGTCCAGATGAATCTATCGCCATCAGTTTTCGGACGTTACAAATGGAATGACCCGATTAAAAAATACCCATTTCATGATTTTTTGATATATTTTACGGTGTCTTCGAATAATACGTCCTACATGAATTCATTTCAGCAGCTTAATTAATTATTTTCACTCTTTCCGTATTGCACATATATTTTCTTATCCAGGTACTCGTACTTCTTTTATGGTCTCGACGTATTATTGTATGGTGGAGAAATCAGTTTTCATACAATAGAAAATTAGTCAAAAAGATACAAAGCTTTGATCCACACAAGTTTCCTAATGAACTCAAAAGAGAATATTTCCCTACATACATTGAATGAAGCAGATAAAAGATTAGAGAGTCATTGTTTATCTTTACTTTGAAATCTTTTTAACTAAAACAGTAACAAAGAATGTGGATTTAAAATTCTCACAGATTTATTTCACTATTGTCATTTTGCCGACGACAACGGATAATTTTTCCTGATTTTAACAACTGAAAGACATTTAAGAAAAAAATAAATATATATATATGCAACAAAGCCCAAATGGAAAAATAATACGAGGATTCCTAGTACTTTCAAACTTTATTTCGAGTTCTGTATCAAGGAATAACAGAAGTATTGAAAATTATAATATTTATAAAGATGATACAGAGGAGAGGGAACGCCCACTAAAAAGCAGAAAACCAATCAACAAAATGTAATAATATGAAATGGAAACCTTAGGAGGAGCGAAGATGAATACAAAATAAGATCATTAAAACAGGTAAATTCAAAAGACTAAAGGTTGACAAGAGGATTAAAATACCGCAGGGAGAGGATCTTAACGAGAGATTAACCCCAGAGGTCAGGATCTAAAAACCAAGGTAGAATAAGTACAAATGTTCTAAAGACTTGACTCAAATGGAAATAAATACAGACATAAGCATAAGTCTACATAGATGCACACAAAATAAAATAAAATTGTTTATTAAGATTAATATAAATATTTTGTCTCAAATTAAAAGTTTCGACAGTACATTGTGAATCTAATTTAAAAAATAGCCATCAAGTTTATACAAGTCAGGACTCAAATTAAAATTTGGAAATTTACTAATAAAGGTTGATTTAATGATATTTCGGGAAATTGTATTATTGTATCGTAATAACGATACAATTTCCCGAACCTTAGATCTGGAATTAATGGTACTTCATCAGTGCATGGATCTCACTCTTGCTCTGAAATGGTCTTAAACATGACTATCATTTTAAATTATAGATGCAAATGAGATTGATACGTCTTTGATAAGCAAACTATATAAATTTAAAGACGACACATATATGCGTACTAATAATGTATGTATGTAAATATGAGGACAAAAAATCCAATCCATTATTGAAAAGCAGTTGAGGCTTCATTTATATGAAAGAATAGATTTTCAACAACGATAAAGCATTAAATAATTAAGTACTCTATCTAGCGACTAACTAGGAATATATTTGTACCATGATTCCATCAAAGTTTAATTTCTCGCCTCACGTAGATGAAAAATAGCCATAATTAATGATCTTCGATGTACTAATAAAAAAAAAACATATTCCTTAGCCTGAGCTAACTTTCATACTCGGATAGGGGCTAACATTTTAAATCCAATGTATCCCGGCAAACAAAGAAGACGTCGTATGCGTTCCATAACTCATAAGAGCAAACTTAAATAATGATTAAAATTATGGCCATTGAATTTTCACTTGTCTTCTCTTCGAAACTTAACCGATTCATGCTTTGTTTTCGTTCAGCGATTCTCGCGAGAGTTGGTTGATCGGTCACAGCTAATTTCCTGCGATTATACGATGGAAAATTTAGACCAGAATTATAGAAAAAAATTTATATAAGAAAGTTTAGACGTGGTGTACAAAGTTAAAAAATGGGTATATTTTAAAAAGAATTATATTGTGAGTTTGAAAGAAGATAACAAAGGTATTTTTATTATTTCTTTCAGAGAAACAAAATGAATCTATCCTCTTAGAAATCTTTTAAGTCCAAATTTGAAGAATGTAATTCACTTCTAGTTGAAATAATGGTGAAAGAAATGACACTAAGCGATAAGCGATTTAAATAAAAATCCTCATAAGCTAAGACTGAGAATATCACACTTGAAATCGCTGGATACAAGATGTCAGGTAGATGCACTAATTGGGGTATGTAAGTTCTCCAAAGACAAACGGTGTTAAATGGGAAAAGATATTTCCCCCTGAAGTCCTTCGCAGTAATAAAAGCAAAGAGGAGAAACTGCATGAGAGGAGATTTGAACCTGTTACTGTAAATAATTTCTTTTGCTAAAGATTTATGCGAGATTTGAACCTGTTACTCTAAATAATTTCTTTTGCTAAAGATTTATGAGAGATTTGAACCTGTTACTCTAAATAATTTCTTTTGCTAAAGATTTATGAGAGATTTGAACCTGTTACTCTAAATAATTTCTTTTGCTAAAGATTTATGAGAGATTTGAACCTGTTACTCTAAATAATTTCTTTTGCTAATGATTTATAAGAGATTTGAACCTGTTACTCTAAATAATTTATTTTGCTAAAGATTTATGAGAGGTTTTCTTCCCAGGGATGAATTCTGAGTTAATTAGATGCTACAGCTCATAGCAGCCCATCGCTGAGAAGAGCCAATTTGGCTTCGAAAATAGGATGGGTTCTTTGTGGTCGATTGGGCTTAGAAGTAAGATGGAGTAGGTAACATTTTACTAATGTTAATCTGCGCTAATCCTAATCTATTGGGAAGCAATTGATTAAGATGAAAAATAGGATATTAGAATAAATTTCTCGAAATTATGATACAGAGGACCTTATTGAATGTGTTCCAAGAATCCCCTCATAATGACCACTTGAGTGCTTCTATCACTATTTGCTCTACTAAATTTTAATTAATTCTATATTAAATTTCTCTAAAGATAGACAGGCTTATATTTTGCACTGATTGGGATGGGGTAGAAAGAGTTTAAGGGGAATAGCAATGAAGAAAGGTGAAATATTCTTTGATTTCAAACTTGGTTGCACAAGTTGCGTGAAACAATAAATTTCAATAATAGAAATGAATAAAGGAAACAATAATACAACGTCGAATGAAGGTTGATTATGTTTATACAACCGATCGGTGTCAAGGAGCTGATATTATCCTTATTTGAAATTAATTGATTTGTAAATACATTTCCCTAGAGCAGAAAAGACAAAGTAAAATAATCCCGACGTTACAATCAGACCCATTCCTTCCTGATTGAGAGACCGCTCAGTTCATCTGGCAACTCACAGCGATCTACGCACTGCTAAGTTACATCAATCTTTTGACTTGAAATAAATTTGCGAAGAGACCATTTTCTATATACGTTTAAGTAAATACCAAAGAGAAGAAAGAAGAAATATATGCGCGAATCGGACTAATTGGAGAGACCCTGTTTCTGATTCGCGGGGAATCACACCAAAGCGGTGATCTCCTTAAATTTGTCCTATCTCATACTATACCTTTTTATATCTGAAACTCTCCTACTTTATTTCCATCTAGCACAGTATAACCTGACAACCAGCAAGAACTCACAAGCAGTCAGTAGTAGGGTGTAGTGAACTCCCGAAGGAGACCCCGCTAGGTGACAAGAGAAGGAGCCCGGTTATCGGTGACGAGCCCGAATCTGAATGCAGGAACGCTTATAGAGCTAGACCTAATTACGTAGGGTTGTCAGGAAGTGTGTGCTCTAGAGTAGGAAGGCGAGATAGTATTAGGAACAGATAGGGGGCTTCTCCCACTAGTGGAGTGGGGTAAATAATCTACTACCTTATTTTTTCAGACAACCCTCCACCCTTGGGCGGAGAGTATGAAAATTTGAACATGGAACCACAGGACTTCACCAAAAGGCTTCCACTTTTGCTAATTCAGAACGGAATAAAACGGAAACCAGAGGATGTACCACAAAGCATTTTCAAGGATTTAAAAATCGCCCTGATCAAATGCACAGAAACAGCTAGTGGATTTGTTGTCATCTGTGCGGAAAACCATTTTAAAACTCTTCTAAAATTTTGTCATGATAATTATAGCGGTTTCCGAAGAGGGAACTTTCACACCTAATAGCTACAACAGATGAAACTCTTTCTTTCATACATTACCATAAAGATTAAGACGCAAGGACCGATGGAAATGCAGAAATGGTTGTGATGGTGGATCATGAAACTAAGTTTGCGTATTTTGCTCCTTTGAAAAACAAGTATGAAAGTGAAGATGATCGTGAGATATTTTTGGTGGAGACTGTGAAAGAATTTTGTAAAGGAAGGGAGTGGAAAATGTAAGAGCGACCCGGAATTTGCAGCAAGATTATGTAAGATATGCGAGATTTTAAGAATGATGAGTAAAGATGAGACTGACTGATTTGTATGGTTAAGCTAGGTTGTAAGGGCGTATAATTCGATTGTGCATAGTGTGGTGGTTATGTATCCATGCCAGTATTTGTTTCACTATGAAAAGAGAATGAAGGGTTGTATGCCATTATGCGAAAAAGAGCGCAGCGTATGACAGGCAAATGAGAGGTTTAATTCGTTCGGAGTGGGTGAGAAAGATTTGGAACAGGAGTGGAAAAAGATTGATTGAATATGTAAGAAATGAGGACCTATGTAATACTAAAAGTATAGGTGGAAGAGTGTAAGTTGTGTATTGGAGAGAGAGCGAGTGAAGATGGCAATTAGTACACCAGAGTCGAGGCAGTTGAAGTATTGGAGATGACCACAGGAATATGTATGTTGTGTAGCATGCACTGTGTGAGTATGCAAACAGAAAGTGAGAAAGGATGAACGAGAGAGTGGATTTGAACAAGTGGATATGAATAGAAAGGAGTTGACAGGGCGAAAGAAAAAACAAAAGATTGTACTGAATTGTGCGAAAGGGTTATGAGGGAAAAAGGTGAATTATGTGAAAGGGTTATGTGTGAAAAAGGTGAGTCTGAAAATTATTTTTCTTGGCTTAGCAGAATTGTGAGTGAAAAGAGTGAAGCAGTAGTTTAAAATTTCTGGTTGAAATCTATGACTAAGGTGAAAAGAATGAATTTGTTAAGGCGGATAATTAAAAATGTTTTGATTGGGTAGTGTGATTGGGAAAAGAATAAGTAACGAAAGTGTGAATGTTAAAGAGAATGGTGGCAGTGGCGGATCCATTAAAAATAAAAGACTTAAAAGAATTCAACTTCAACCAGTATCCCTTAAATGTGGTCGGTGCAATTCAACGCCAATAAGCACTACCACCCCTACCACATCTAGTATCGCCTCTTAAGCACAGAGTTACCAATCATTTATTTCAAGCCACATTGGCTATTCCTAGCTACAGGGTGCAGGCCTTCTTACACCGCCTCTCCAAGCATACCTACCATACACAATATCACTCCTTTACTCCTCAGTCAGCTCCTTTTCTCTCTTTTACAGGCCATTCCAATCCTTCTCACTCCTTGACACTATTTCTCTTCTTACAAATCAATTTCCTTCCATTACCATTACATGCCAATACCACATGAATGGATGTTCAGGCGCAACCTCAGCCACACGCTTCTTTACTTCTTATCCACCATTCTTATCTTCCTTTCACACTCCAAGCCTACCTCTCAAGTTATCCATTTGCACTCTTCTCCTTCCATAATTTCACTCCTGTACTCCACTCTTGGGATCAGCATACTCTATCACACAGCTTCGTGGCACATTCCACATTCCAACTCTTACAATTCTCTCGAACTTAAAATGCCACAGAGACTTTCATACCAGTTCAATCCTTGTAGTCGCAGTCTGCTTCATTTGTACTACCATCAATTACACTGCATCCGAGATACTTAAAACTACGGACTTGTTCAGGGATGACATTACGGTCTCATATATCACATCTCACCTCATTTCCACATCCAAATACCATCCATTACCTTACTCTTTCATGCATTCCAATTTTAGATGTCTCCTAAAAATCGCACAACACGTCAAAAGCTACAATCAACATTTCCAAATCTTTCTCACTGTCGACCCCACCACACCATGCGATTAGCCTAAACCAACAGAGACACAACCCATCTTCACTTTTACTCATCAATCCTCCACCCCTTTACCTCATTCCTTTACATACATCTGTGGGTATTTCATCCATAAAGATATTAAACAGCCATTGCAACTTCACACAAACTTGTATTACACCCCTAAGTTTACCACTCACTCCATACATTCTTATCACACATTCTATAATTGCTTATCCAGGTCCAGGAACCCTATCATACACTTTAAATCTTTTATCCCATCATTCACACATCGATTACTCGCTCTAAGTCCCCCATGTTCATCTCTTATCATTCCCTTACACATCATTTTTTTTTTGCGCAATCAAACTTTACCTCCACAATTGCAACTATTAATTCATTTTTCAAATTCTCTGCCACACTCTCACTTTCATGCACGGTACAACACAGGCAGACCAATCCTCAACATAGTCACCATCACATTTTCAGCATCTCAGTGACCATATCATCTCCTTCCGTTGGCTATCAATTTTCAGAGCTCTCACAGCACTCACACCCTCTTTCACACCCCGATGCACCACCCGATTTACGCCCACGAAACATTTACACTTATATTACCTTGCATTCCCACATTTTACCATTCATCATTGCATTCTCGCCATCTGCTTTTAATCTCTTCATTGTTCACAAGTACCATACTATTCTAGTCCCTATGGTTCACACATTTATTGGTTCATCAACCTTCATTCTTCTTCGCATCTCATCATTCTTCTTTTATCCAAACGCTTCATTTACTTCCTTCTTACTCTTTTGAATCACTTGGTTCTCTTTCCTTATCATCTCCTTGTACGCATTCGACCACCACTCCCTGTCGTTTTCATCCTCACTATACGACTGCCTTTTGCTTTCAACTATCATTCACCCTTTTGCTTTCTTTTTTACCACACCCACACATCATTCTCGCCCTCCTTCCTACCTCCTTTGTTTCACCTCTCACGCAAAGATAGAATGACAGAGATGCTGAAGTGAAGAATAAGGGAGAGAAATGTAATGGCAGACAAATAAAACCTATGCATTTCTTTGACTACAGCGGGAAGCGGATGAAGTGTAGAAGCGTAAGTTGGATGCGAATCTCTACCATTTTGTAGGGGTTCGAACTAGGTACCCTTTTTTTATCTGCGTCTACAAAGGCACCTTTTAGCCACCGAATCAATCTCTTCAACTTCACCTGAATGCTTCAGAGATTACTCATGAAGGCAAACGTTCATTTCTATTCACGAAATTCTTCATCGTTAATATTCACGAAATTCTTCATCGTTAATATTCACGAAATTCTTCATCGTTAATATTCACGAAATTCTTCTTCGTTAATATTCACGAAATTCTTCATCTTCAGCAGAAATTGTAATTAAAATAAGTCATTATTCCGCAATGGCCAAATTTAGGGCTCGAATTTGTTTCTTTTTATGCCTCGTCTCAATTAATTCCTTTACATTTATTTATTTATTCCCTTTCTTTAATTGCAATGAATCTATGTCAAGCAGATTCCGTCTTTGTTTTTACATTTCAAGTACAATTATCGGTTTTTCTCTCATTTATTTCCTTCGGTTAATTTTGCCACTTTTTCTTTGTCGCAGAACTGATCGAAGGACATCCCAAGAGGCAGGACTGTATCTTTTTGAGCTCTAGCCACTCTATAGGGGAAGGACATACAGTTGTAGAGTGGTTAATAGTCATTTCCGGCTGGATATGACCCCTCCCCCCACTGGATGCAATCATGCAGTGGGACCATCCTACTTGGATGTTCATCCACGTCAGGTTAAGTTTTATTCGAACGTCCATTTCACAACAGTTGCGTGAACCGCTAGTACAGGATGGTGGTACGAAATTCCCACAGCATGCAGCGGCCACACTTAATACTACCAGGGACCTGTAGCTCAGGCTGTAGGATCAAAGGCTTTGTTCTCCCTTAATCTCCCTTAAGCGGTGAGAGGGAGAAGAGATGTCACCTGCTCCCGGCGACCGAGGCAACCTCAAAAATGCGGAGGAGGCAAAATATGAAATAAGTTCGCTCCTTTCACAGTGTCGAGGCAGGAATTTCCTCGTTCCAGATCCTCGAACTCTTGGATTGGCAACTCTCGTGAAGTCAGAACATATGCTGCCCGCACCCACATGTACAGATTCCTGCTGCAGCAACAACTGTAACTTACTTCTTATTATTGTGTGCGTATTATAATTTCTCCAAAGAGAAACAGTATCATCACTATGAGGTACATTTTATGCAGTAGTTCAGCGCGAATTTTCGGTTCCAAACATAAGAACAGGTGACTTATTTATGTAAAATAGGGAGGAACAAAGCAATTCCAATTCAAAAAGCGTATCTTTATCTATAACCTCAATTTGTGTAAAGTGCCATTGAATGGCATCAGCCTTATTGTCAAAGCTCTACCAATTTATTTCCTTAGGTCAGAAATCATCGCTGGCGGCAAAAGGAGAGAAGATGTATTAATGACGTAGAGGATTTAGCCCCGAGTGATAACACGTACCCTTTGCCTAAAGTCTATTACCCCATTATCATTAATTCCAAAGGCATTTAATTGATACAGTTGGTGAAATCAATAATTATCGAGGCCAGTTTTAATTGAAGCAGGTGGGGAATATTTGCCTGAAGCTGTATTCAAGCATGGCCTATTGTGTTAGGCCCGGAGTAGAACTAAGAACTGTAGAAATTTAGAGCTGCTCATTGAAATGACTTTATATACTGTCAATCGTACTGCATTGAGGTCATGATGGTGCTTATGCTTATATTTTTAATGCTAATTTGAGGAATTTCTCGACTTATGTAAAAATTACCTAGAAATTATTTCCCATATTTCTTCGTTTCAAATTAAAGGTCTTTTTCGGAACGGACCCGGCAGCGAAATAGGCCTTTGAGGCTATCGCGCGGTTAAGGATAGGCTAAGATTCGGCTATGGCGTTTGAGCCTCGTAGTTGAGTACAACTTAAGCTAACCTAACAGGTTAGTTTAGGTTTTGAAGCAAGGAACTGGCACAAACTTTTCGTGGATAGTTTTTCCAATCAGTCATGGTTTCTATTGATATTTGTAGCGATTTAACACACAAAAAACATTGGTTGTCAACCCTTTGCACATTGCGTGAAGGAAATAAACGATTGTCTCAAAAATCATTTGGGTTATTCTAACCGAGTGTCTTCCGCAATCCAACACTGAAATTGCATTCACACTTATTACAGCGACTCCACCAACGCCAAGGTACTAATGAAAGTTTCATAATATGTCCATTTTTGCCAAGTCGCTGCCTTAACCTAACCTTAGCCCGACCTAAACCTCGCGATAGCCTCGAACGCCTAATTCGCTGCTTAATTCCCTGTTCCGAAAAAGACCCCCAATTATACAGTGTCTACAAATACCCCCAATTATACAGTGTCTACAAATACCCCCAATTATACAGTGTCTACAAATACCCCCAATATAAATCAACCCAACTTATGTTTCTAAGCGCAGACGCGTAACTATTATCAAGGAATCCATTTCAATTAGGTCGAATGATCTTCGCTCAATCTATCGCTTATCGATTGCTTCTGGGTCTAGATTTTATGATTATCTATTGCGGAATGTTCGTCTAAATTTAATGAGGCCTACTCACATAAGGTACGAAGCCTGTTTGAACTGTGCAACCCGGAGAAAGCAATATTCAATCATTCCTTCAGAGTTTGAACTAAACATGAAACCATTTCCTCATCATTCGGACTAGATTTTCGTCTTCCCCATTTTACTATTTCATATCTTTCACTACTTCTTTAGTTTCGAGGCGCTTCGTCATCTTTTGTCTTCCCATAAAATTGCGCCAAACCATAATTCTTTCTCTTTTAAACTACAAAATGTGCACTTTAGCATTTAAAAACCTTTTTAAATTTCAAGCCCTTTAAAATATTTGTTGCGCTCTTTTCTAAATCTGATTTTGCATCTTAACAAAACTGACCTCGATGTGTATTTGTTTTAGTTAGAGAGTTGTATCTCATCATAGTTTATCCTATTATTTTAGTTTTACCAAATTTAGAAAGAAAACTACTTCAGTCTTATTTAATTGAGGACCAAATGAGAAAAAAGTCCTTAGGAAATTCAGAACTTAGACACCGTCCTGAGGATGACAATAAAACCTGGTTTGAGGTGGCTCTTCCTTCCTCTCCGATTCCTCAGGTCTTTCTTAATTCAAATAAAAATGGCCAACTAATAACGCCTCTTTCTGCTGCAGAGAACATCCCCTTCCTTTTCACAGAGCAAGTTTCAAATCCCTGTTTTATTTCTTTGACCCCAAATGAGTTTGTTGTGAATAATTGGATTTGGTTTGTTAAAAAAGATTACAAACTTTCCTGATCCCCAAATATATTCATGGCCATTTTGGATGTCAAGCGTTTGTTCACTAATTTTCCTCTTTCTGAGATTATTCAAATTTGCTCTCTTTCTCTCTTCCGTAATTATCCTTGAAATTATTGTTTTTACTTCATTCTTTTTGTTTAGTAGTGTTTTTTGCGAGCAAATTGAAGGTGTGTGAGTGAGGCTTCTTTATTTTCCTTGAGGTTGCAAATAGTTTTATGTGTTATTATTAAACTCTTTTGGCTTGAGGATTGTTCCATTAGTTTTGGTCCAGCCTTATGTAGTCGCTATTAGGATGAGACCGTTTTATTATTTCTACATAACACACATAGTATGTTCTTCCTGAACTCTTTAAATTTAAAAGATTCTAATATTAATTAACTTGTAAGGTCGAATCAAAGGACACCATTGCCTTTCTTGACATTAAAATAACCCGACAAAATCATCATTTCACGTCAAATGTTCTCAGAAAATCCTCTTCTTTAGCTTTGAATTTCGTTTCTTTGGCTTTTTTTGCGAATTTGCAATCAATGCAATCCATTCCTGAGCAGAGGATTTCTGTTCTACGTTTGCATCGGTCAATTGGAATTTTGAATTCTTCACTAAGTATTCTTGTTCTAAAGTTACTCAAAATCGCTTCTTAAGAGATTAGTGTCCTCCTAAATTAAAAGATACTCTACTTTCGCTCGATTACAAACCGCTGATAAATTAAAGTTTATTTTCCTCTTTCAATTCCTTGGTTCTGAATCAGGAAAATATAAAAAAATGAATTGTTAAAACTGTTGACATAATTTAAAGATCATAAAAGAGTCAAGATTTGTGCTTAACGCTGCCAATCCCCAGTTAAAATGACTGTTTTTTGCTTCCTAACTTGAATTGTGAGCAAATGACTCTTGAAGTCAATAAGGCAACCGCCACCCCTTAGTAGGATTTATTGATCCATTACCCTTGATTCCAAACTATTCGTTTTTGACCAAAGGTAATTAACAATTAATGCAAATAAGTAAAGTAAAGAAATTACCCTGATCTAACCAACAGATTAATCCTGGTACAAACATTAGAAAATATTTCCATTCGCAAATTGTTTCGCGATTCAAGAAGTTGAGAGACCAAAGGAAGAGTTCATAGTTTCAACAGACGAATAGTTTTGTTAAATGGAACTATTTAATTTGACATTCTTGGGAATACGACATACAAATGAATATAATTGAGCATATTTTAATGCAAATGCGTAAAATCTCACTTTAATGTGTTTTAAATTTCGTCTTTAAAAATGAATTTCATGCGATACAAGTTAGTATTTTTGCCTTGTGACGCGTGATACTACAGAAATTGTGGTTGATTTATTTGGGTAGTCGAGGAAACTAACCACTCTCATAATATTATGTACGTTGACCAATTACTTCTAGCAGGTCCATCAACATGGAATGCCCAGCGTCGTATGTATGTATAACCATGAGGTTTCTGACATCTGGTGGATTGACTTCCCTCATAGCCAAAAAACCTGAGGTCGCGTGCCCTCCATTTATCCTTTCTGCCCAGGAAGTTTCATCAAGATTGAAATCTGTGGACTGAATAGGCTGGTCAATGGGTTGAATTTCCAAGTCTCCTACACACAACTCCTCACCACTCCTGCTTCTTTGTGTGGGCGTTGGACATTGGACATAATAAGAGATGAAATTGAGATAGAATTAGAGAGAAAATAGTAAGATAGTAAAGTGGTTAAGGAGTGAGTTCAAAGAATAGATGATGTGCAGAAGACAGAATAAAAGATCCCTGGTGAAAGGGTAGCTCTGTTTGTGTTAGTTTGCTTGGTTTTTATTTATAAACTATAAATTTTATAGTTTATTTAATCAAATTAACTATGTTAATTTGATTACGGGTTTTCATCTTGATGATGATTTATTTGTGGCATTCAAGCCTTTATTTGAGACGGGTTTTTTTAAATCGCGCTTTGGGTCTTTGAAAAAATTTATATTTTCCTAAAAAGTTAGGTTGATTTTAAACAATAATTATTAATTATTTGAGTGAATTTTGTTTTTCATGGTGAAGTTAAATTTCAATTAAAAAACTTGCGCATTACACTGGTTGAGTCTCGTTTATTGTCGATTACGTATTTTATATTGGGGAGTCACGTCACTGTCAGACTGTAATTTACTACTTTTAAAAGGTCTTATTTGTCTGTCGGCTTCGATGTCTAGGTGTGCATGGGAGAATTCAGGGGTCAAGCGTGCACCAATGGCTTGCCATATCCTCTTAGCTCTCTCGTGGAGCGCCACGTTGATCGGAGATAATCCAACCGAGTCGTGGAGCTCCCTCTGTTTTTTGTGTTCTCTTCTTCTGGTGTTTGTAATGAGTAAAACCACCTTATTCTGGATGGTTTTTAGTTTCGCAATGTGGGTCCAGGCGCACGCATTCAACGGCACCGGGGGGTACAAGAGTCTCGAGCGAATGCACGCATTGAATATCTTGTTTATTTGAGCGAGTTAGGTCAATGAACCTATAAAACTCCCTCAAATCTCTCTTGCTATTCGCGACTGTCCGCCCGATATGACACTTGTAGCCCCCTGTGGTGATTTTGAGCCCCAAAACCATCCCTTCCTGGCAGTAGGGGATTTTCTCCGCTTCTACCCGTATATCATTGAAGGTCTTGCGAAACATGGGAATTATTTTGAATTTTGGGGCATTGGTCGAAATCTTCCATTTCCTCTCGAAAGAGTTGATGTTGGAAATCTCCCTAGCCGTATTTATCGCCATAAATTCCCTGTGAACGTAGGCGACTGTACAAATTTGCGATATATCGTCAGCGAACTGAACGTATATCGTACCTTCGGAAAGAGGTTGTGGTAGGTCTCGTGTATATATGTTGTATAAAAGGGGACTGAGACAGCCCCCTTGTGGGACCCCTGATTCGAGTTCGAATTCGGGTCCTTTGTATCCTCTGATGTGTATGTATGCTCTCCTCTCCATTATGTAATCGCAAAGTATCCTTTCAAGAATGGGGTCGAGGCCTATTTGA
Source organism: Ceratothoa steindachneri (assembly GCA_963969495.1). Lineage (NCBI taxonomy): Eukaryota > Metazoa > Arthropoda > Malacostraca > Isopoda > Cymothoidae > Ceratothoa > Ceratothoa steindachneri. The sequence goes on from OZ018334.1 coordinate 14,462,474, forward strand.
AGGATCTTAAATTGTAGGCCTCTTTTCCAAACTGTATCAAAAGCTTTCTTGACATCTCGGAGCACCAGGTCGGCATGCCTTTTGTCTGCCTTGGTCTTGGCGAGCTTTTCTGTGATAACGGCTAGAGCCGTATCAGTCCCTCTTTTCCTCCTGAAGCCGTGTTGTTGCTCGTTATGCAGGTTGGCTTCGTCGAGAAAAGAGTTGACTCTGTTGGCTAATATCTTCTCAAAGACTTTGCCAGCAAATTCTAAGAGAGATATCGGCCGAAAGCTGGCAGGGCAGTCCGGGGGCTTTTCCGATTTGGAAATAAAGATCATCTTGGCCACCTTCCACTGATCGGGAAAGTAGCCCGTGTTCAGAGGGGCATTCATGATGTTAAGAAGCCCACTCAGAACATTAGGCGGGGCCTTGATAAAATTTTCCCTGGTCAGTCCCGTGGTACCCGGTGCTCTTTGAAGAAAGGATTTTAGTGCGACGGAGAGCTCTTGGGCAGTTATTTTACTCCCATAGCCCTCCATCACTCTTTCCTGCGATATACAATCATGAGGGGATGTTCTGTGTATTTGGGTGTTTAGTTGTTCGATAATGTCAGTCTCGAATTCGAGGTCGTATTTGTCATTTTCTTCTGGGGTGATTATAAAGATTGAGAACCATAAAATCCTAAAAATTTCCTCAATCTCTTCGGGCTCGTCGATTTCTATACCGTCGTTTATAAGCGTTGTTCTTTTGGGGGGAAGCTCTTCCTTTTAACCGTTTAACGGTTTGCCAGAAGGAGTGTGAGTCTCTTTCAATGTCGAGTCTTTTTATTAGTCTGTCCCATGTGAGTATCTGTTGGTCCGTAATTAGTGTCTGGAGTTCGTCTTTGATTTCTCTTAGTCTTCTGTGGGCATTGTGGTTGGGGCCTGTCAGCGCTACTACATTGGACAGGTCTTTATATTCTTGGGCCAGGGTTTTCATGGGAGGGGTCCAATAGGGAGCTGGGAGGGTTTTATACTTAATATGAGGAACACTATTCTCATCGGCTTTTATTAGGAGGTCAGTGATTTTATCCAGCTCTTTATCTATCTCTTCTAAATTTGCATCGAGTAAAGGGTCAGGGATATAATTTAGAAGATAATTTCGGTAGCTTTCCAGTTCGCCTGCTTGTCGCTTTTTCGACCTGGGATTGCAATTTGGCTGGAATTTGCACCTACTGTAATTTTAACAGCCTGGTGGTCACTCGGAATTATGAGGCCCGGTTCAATGTAGTAGTTGTAGGAAAACCTGATACTGGATAGCACAATATCAGGTTTCGTTGCTGCATTTTCTGTAATATATGTCGGTAATTCTAGTTCGATCCTTTTCACGTATTGTCTGTCAAGTAGTACTTCGATGTTTCTACCTGCATTGTTGTAGGAGGTATACCCTGATGCTGCACATCTTGCATTCAGATCTCCAGCAAAGATTATGTTTCTCTTATGGCTGAAGATCTGTAGAAGGTTTTGCAAGGGTACATAGCCGCGTCTTGGGGGTTGGTACCCCGTGGCCACGACCAGACCCCCCAGGGTAGTGCCTACCTCAATGGCAAGGTAAGATTCATCTAAGTCGGGTAGTCTTTTATATTTTATACCTTTTTTGACGGCTATTGCGCACCGTCATACCGTTCCTGGCTGTGATTTTTGCTAATGACGTCGTATTGAAATATTTTAATCTTTTTATGAGCGGTCATTCCGTGTTTGTTAATAAGTATGATGTCAGGGTCATTCTGTCGCAAGATGTTGCCATAGATGGAACCTTTTCCGTCCCATCCATCGGCATTCATCTGTAATATCGTTAGTCTGTCAGTCATTTTGTGTAACGTTTGGGTCTTTTTATGTGTGGGATTAAAGTGGACGCTTATTCGCGGTCCAATTTAGCCCCATGTGGTTTACTGGGTGGGGTGCGCTCCCTGCCGTTTCGTTTTTTCCTGAATTCGGTGTCCGTGATTGTATGAAAGCAGTTGGTGGTCAATTTAACCATGTTTCGTGAGAGAGCCTCCTCAACTTGCCGTTCCGGAACCTCATCAGAGCATTCCCACTTGTATCTTCCGGTCTTAAGACCATCAGATACTTCGTGGGACTCAATTTCGGTTGGGAAGGGGGCCGATTCGGGGGCATATAGTTTCAGATTAAAACCTCTCGAATGGTATTTCAGTTGGGTCTCTCTGCCTCGAGATGAGGAGGTTGACCTGGGACCACGTGTCTTTGAAATTTTTCTCGACCTTGGAGACCTGGTCTCTTTTGGTTGCACTGCTTCCTTGTTCGGTGACTTGGTGTGAGTTTTGGGTGTATTTGTGTCAATTTTGGGGGGTGTAAGTGGCGTTGGTTTATCTGTTTGGGGAGTATGCTTATTTTGGTTTAGGCGTGGATCGCGTGTGGTGGCTGTGTTTTGGGGGGTGGGTAACTTTTGGCACGGTTTTGGGTACTGAGGGGCTACGCTTATGCGCATAACCTCCTCTGACGGAGGGTTGTTGGGGAACCACATCTACTGTAAGCCGTTCTTTACGAGCATACGGTTGACCTCAGTTGCGAAAGTTCCAGGGCGAGTTATGTTGGCTATGTGTGCATAGTAAATGCAGCACATAATTTTTGTGGAGTGCTCGTTTTCGATGTGGAGATAAGTTTTCTGGTTGTTCGTCTTGGCAATAGTGGCTTTGGCAACTTTGGCGTAGGTCGAATTTACCTTCTTTTCCTCCGCCGTCGCGTCGTAGCTGTGTTTGTTTTTGGATTTCCGATTTTCTGATCGGGCATGCCATGGACATAGTCCAGTGGGGGCCTTCACAGTTTAAACATTTCGGGGAGGTACTTTTGCAGTCGCGCCAAAAATGGTTGCGACCTGCACAAATAGAGCAAAGAGTCAGGTTTTTATTCTCAGGGCAGCTTGAAGGGGTGTGTTTGCCGTACTTGTAGCACCGAAAGCACATTTGCAAGTCGACAAATTCCTTCCTTTCAATCTGCTCTGGGCAGACTCTCACACTAAATAAAAGTAAACCGAGATCCTTAGCCTTTTGTGCCATCGCCGTATCCTCGAACACAACCTTGAAGACGTGAGTGTAGGTTTTAAATTTTATAACATCTGCAAATTTCGTCTTTAATGTCCTCTGCCGAGTGGCTCCCGACCCAAGAGTCGAGGCGCCTGCAGATGACACTACGGTGCGTTTTAATTTGTGGTGGTGTGTGGGGCTTCAGGTTTATAGTCTTTAGGCATTCAACTGCCTTGCTTGAGGTTAAGGCTTAACAGTCAGCCTCCCTCGCACAAATGGCAGAGTAAACATTTTGAATGTCAATAAGTCGTACCAATGCAATTTTAATGTTCCCGTAAATCTGTTCAAAGATCTTTCCTCTATCAGGCTTCGGGCCCTCTGAGAGGACCCGAAGAGTAATTCAAAGGGTTTCCTTCATTTTTTGCACATCCCACCGCTCACTGGATGGTTCAACACATGGGAAAAAACAGGGAAAACACTTGTGTAGAAAAGTGGTGAGGGAGAAAGAGGTGGAGGAGATCAAAGGGTCAATGTCCAAGTACAAGAAATTACCACTTTACCTCAAAAATAGTTTCCACCTAGGAGCGAAGATTCGTCCCGTACAGTCGTAAAACGAAGAAGGCCAGTGGTCCACTTATGAACGAACAAACGATCGTGCTTCTATCAACAAGGCGAAATCACTCTCTTCACTTTTTCTCGCTAAAAATTCACTTTTGTAAATTCCGAAAAAAATGCTCTCAAAGCGGGAGTCGACTTGCTAAGGCAAACAAAGCAGTCTTCTTTGTGTGGGCGAGTTGTAAGGAACTAGCCTAACAATACCAGGTTCTGTGATAAGCCAACCTCGACCAGAAGAAAACTTGGCATCTTCCAGAATATTCACCTGAACGCCGTTTGCTACAGGGCAGAAACACAAATTAGAGACAGTTTTTACAAAGAATTTTAAACATGTTCAAAGACCATTAATTAATTGATTTCTTGCAAATTCTGTTTAGAATTTATTGAATTTTGTGAATTAAATTGTAAATTCATGAAAGACAACACCGGTTAAAATGTTAAGTAATCGAGTACCTGTATAGAAGTGGGAAGACAGCGGATATTAAATTCAAACTGTTGAACCCCACTTTGAGCAGATCTTGAGGTTTTACATCTTTAAAACGAGGTAAAGAGACAGGCAGTTGTCCTTCAGGGCTTCTATCAGAAATGCCCCAAACCTTCATCAAGACCAAGAAGAACAGAATCAGGAGAAATCCGGGGAAGAGTGCCAGACAACTTGCTTTATAGGCCAACGTGAGCCATGTCACATGCAATAATTGATGAAAGATTATCTGAAACTTCGTCTATTCAAGATAGGTAAAGGAGACCTGTATTTTAACCCCACCACAGAGAGGAAAGTCATGAGAGCAAAACTGCTCATCTAAAGGCTCCTTGATATCACGAAGCCTCCAGTTCTGTGGATGGATGGGAAGTTGTTCACTGTCAAGGTCACCCACAACACAAAGAATGATCGTGTTTTGGTGCAAAATAAAAATCATCTTCCGGTTGAACCAGCTTTGGTGATGGTCTGAGTAGTCATAACAGCATCAGGTAAAAAAGAACTCTCATCTTGAGTTAAAGAGGTGCATGTTACATTTAAATTTATCCCCTAGTGTGTGCGACCATAGGAAATGCAGGTGTCCCTCTTCAGCAAAATAGAGCAATTTCCTAAACAGCAAAAAAGCAAACATGTCAAGGCTGGTGGCAGTAAATTTAAGAGGTTTGGTCCAAGGAAATTTGGCCTCTGATTTTACCAGATTTGAACCCCAAGAACTTTGAAGTGTGGTGAATGATTAAGAAGAAAGTCTGTACCAAATATCATCAAAGTATGGAAGTTATTAAGTGTAAACTGGATAAATACTGGGAAAAAAATATAAGCCACTAACGCTGAGGTCATACCTACACTCCATCCTTTCATCAACGCTAAAGTCGGTTACTATTGTTACATCATCTCGTAGAATATATTTTTAATTTCGTCTGATTCCAAGCATTATTGGATTGTGTCCTGAACATAATTAAACATCACTTCGTGTCTCCACCTTCTGCAATGTTAAATAGACTAGAAAATGTTTGAAACAAAATGGTACTAAATATTGTGATTCTTTTTTGTTCATCTAATATAGAACAACAAAATGATTCTAGATGAACAGTATTTGGAGCGCCTTAAATGAAAAAGGTGAAGACCAAGGAGTGCACCTCCTTCAAAATAGTTTTACGAGTGTTTCTTGAAGAAAGAAGAGATGTTTTAAAGATCACCACCGCCACACTTGTAACGGTCGCCACCTTCACACTCAGCTTGGGAAGATCTGAAACTCCGCCCCATCAGCTATTTATAGGAGCTAAACTTATTGATTCAGCAAATATTAAGACAAACAACATAAATTAATATGAAATTAGGGATTCACTCTTAAAATCTGACCTAATTAATAAATTAATGAATTGATAGTGAAGAGCAGTTGTCCCGGAGAAAGCATGAAGAGCGCCTTGCTTATTTCCTGTCTCTCCACAAAAACCCTTCTATATTTGAGTTTACAAAGTCCGTCTACATCCTTGGATGCTCTTTATATGCAATTTATGGTTGCCTAAATAACTTCCTCCATTCTACAGCTACAGAAGATCTTCAAATAAAACTGGTTTAATAATATTTTGTAGGTTCAAGAATCCATCAATTGAAGATGTGTATCCAAAACACTTCTGCCAGGACCTAATCACTCTGTCCTTCTACCTCAAATAAGGAATTTCCTATTAACAGTAAATAGGTTAGCTATTTTAAGCCCCCCTCCCCCTTTCTTCTCATCGCCCGTATGCACCCATTAAATGGTAAAAGCCGGGTTTAAATTTTCTAAAAAATAATTTAAGTCCATGACTGAATTTGAGAAACCTCTGCTTCCCTCAGCTACCTCTTGGCTGTCGATCCTTACTACGAAAAAGAGGGGAAGTTTAGGCCAAAGAAAAGATGTGTGAAAGGTGAATGGTTGATATGGAATATTCCTAGAGTTATGAAGGAAGGAGGCCTGTAACTGTACGAAAGCAGTCTCTTCTTATGGCTACTTAGACGTTATTTTCACACCAATAAAAAGAAACTTGAAAGGAGAAAACATATTCCATCAGCTTTTCGCCGGAGTAAAAATTCCCACCCTGGTTATACCAGCCAATTATCTGTTTTCATAAAGAAATCTTATTAATATAAATAACGAATATGTGAAATAAAATTTTCCACCTAACCTAACCTAATGATTATCAAGAGAGCAGAGAAAACAGTTGGGCAGAAAATTGAATTTCTTCGAGTAAATCTCATTCATTTTGGTGAAATCCAACAATTAATCGTCACCCAGGGATTCATTTCCTACAACTAAACTTTTCGCTAAGTGTTTATTTTTTGGTATATTCGCTACCACTCATCAACCCCCCCCTCAATATATTTAAATATTCATTTTCGAAACACCCACAGATTCAAAAGAGAAATAATAAAAGGGCTGCTCCAATTTCATTAAATTGGGTCAAGAAATAAAACCAGATGCTAGGAATCACCTACTCTCTCCCATTGGTCAAAAGAAATTGGGGGAAGAAAATCAAATGTCACATAGCAACTGCCCGAGACTGAAAAACGTTGCCTGAAATAGGATTTATTGTATATTCTGTCATTTGTTCTAGCGATATGTTTCGCCCATGTTGCTCTCTGAACTTTTATTCCGTTTACAATATCTGTGCCCCGGATTTATCTCCTTATTCATGTGTTTATTTAATGGTCTTTTAAGATTGTTTCTAAAATGTATGCGTTCGTGTTTCTTTGAGTTGCCTTCATTTTATGAGGGCAAGAATCAAAGAGCGCGTCTTCGTTACGCTCCCGAAAATGTCGTTTGGACAGAAGAACTTTGGGCGCAGGTTCATTTGAGCGATGGATCGAAGTTTAAGGTAATTGGTTCCGATGGAGGGATGTAGTCTGATGAAGATGTGGCGAAAGGTATTTCAAGCGTATGTGAAAAAGACAGTGAACTATGGAGGAGGCAGTGTAATGGTCTGGAGAGTGATCTCTGCTGCTGGCCCTGGTCCACTTATTCGCCTACAAGGGACTGTCCATGCTGAATGCATTCTTAGCCAGCATGCACTTCCACATCGCTGATCCTTGTCAGTTCAACCTCCTATTCTCGTGCAGGACAACGCTCCCTGCCACACTGCGGAGTGGCACAAAGATTCCTTGAGTGATAAAGAGGTTAGTCTCATGGACTGGCCACCTCAATGTCCCCACCTCAACCCTAGGGAAAGCGTTTGAAAGATTATTGGAGATGGGGTGCGAAGGAGAAACCCAAAGAACCAAGATGAACTCCGGGAATTATTGAACAACGAATGGAACAAAATTACCACATCATTTTGAGGGAAATTAATTCATTCCTGGGGTAACAAATGTCTGGAGGTCATTGGTAGTAAAGGGATGTCTACAAAATATTAATAGTAAGGGTTTCTTTTTTGTTCTTGTTCCATTTTACATTGTTTTTCTAAGTGACTCTTCACTTTTGGCCGCTGCAATTCGGAAAATAGTTTGTTTATTTCCTCATAACTAACGAAATATTTAATCCATTCACTTGAAATTGTTAGAAAAGATAGATATTAGATATATCTAAATGTGTGTATAATATAGAGTCTCAATGTTTTGTTAAACTTCTATAATAAATATTTAAATACACTGGTTCTTACTGACCCTTATATTATGGCTGCGTGTATATATATATATATATATATATATATATATATATCCTGTCTGCTTTTCTCACTCCTTGTTTCTGATATTGATGAGTTTGATTAAACGATTATTTCAAGAAAGATTCCAAGGAAAATTTCATGACCTCTCTCTACTTCAAGTATCGTTAATTGGTGAAAGGCTCAAAGGTCGTGGAGGCTTTGATTGGTGAGGCAGTAGAATCATCTTGCATAGAAGATTTGAAGCACTGAGAGGCCACAATCAGAGCTATGAACAACGTGCTTCATCTGAGTCTTTTGAGCTGTCCAATAAGTAGCAGTTGGGAATCGGATAATAAATATTGGCCTCCTCAGGCGACATTAATCCAATTAAAAAAAAAGAAAGAAAACAAAAATTAATCTCATTCCGATTCATTTGGATTTCTCACATATCTAAGTCTTCCTTTTTCTCGAAAATCTCTTCAGAAAACGCATTATTTAATTCAATTTTCTGAAAATTGACACGAAAAATATGAATAGAGCCAAAAGAAAGGATAATCTGCTTTCCACATCTTCAAGGATTATGTCAATAAGCTCAAGAGATGAATGTGAAGATGACAGGTGAAAGTGAAGATGACAGCTTCCTCTCTCAGAAAAAGAGTTCAATGCCACATTGCTCTTAGGAGGAGAGAATTGAAGGAGCTCAATTCTATCTCAAAACTTCCTTTGGATTATTACACTTAGAAAAACGTATGAGTAACATGGGATAAGTGAATATAAAAGGCAAAATAAAAAAAAAAGATGAATAACGTTGAATATTTTCAATAAAAATCTGCTTATAATAAGGACCGAACACATTTAGAGAATGTAAAAAGAGTATTTGAGATGTTATTGTAGGCTTTAAATAGGCTTTTAGAGCCATCTCGACGATGTCCCAGCTTCCTAAGTCTCTAGTTCCCAGTCATTGGTCTTTTTACTTCCGTTTGCCCAACTTCTTTCATTCAAAGTTTGAATCATTAAATATATTTTTGAATAAAAGTTTTCTGTATATTTGATGTTTGTAAATAAATAGCCAAGGACACCAAACTTGTGACAAGGACAAACAGAGCAATGGAAAACAGAATCAGAAAATCGATAGAGGTCGGAATTTTAAAAGACTCTACAAGATTAAGGTCTGTGGAGTCCTATTAAAAGTTTCTTAATATCTCATTAACTTTTACCTTCAAACTTCTATCTACCTTTCAATCTTCCGTATAAGCTAGGATGGGTCGGATGTCTACAGCGGGAACCGAAGAGCTGAGATTAAGTGCCATCACGACTCTTCTTTCGCCGATGCCGAGACGATATAATAAAACGCCAGCTTCATTCCCGTGGCTTAATTATGATAAAAATAGAAATTAAAAATAAATATATATATAAATATTTAGATATTTTATTTGGAAGCTGTTTTTACGAGGTATACTCAAACATTTTCCACGACTGTTATAATATAAATTATTTTTCTATTTTTATTTCATAAAATGTTTAATGTCAACATCTTATTCTCCCCTTTCGAAAATATTTTATAACAGCCCCAAATAAATTACCAATTTACAAAAATTGCCATTATTTATTTGTAAAGAAACTTTCCTGCAAATATAATTTGATCCTATTCGGATTTTGAGAGACTAAAGAATGTTTATTGGAAATTAAATGACCATTTTTGTATTAAAATCTTGAAAATAAACCACATCTATTGTAACTTAGGAGTTTCTCAAATTAACATTGACACGAACATTATAAGAATCTTTATGAAAGCCATAAATCAAAAATAAGTTGATTTGTTTTATTTTTTAGGATCAAAATAAAATCAACACTCGAGGGAGTTATTTAAATATCTTTATTTATTCCGTTGCCACAATCACATACTCGAGTGTACACAAAATTAAGAATCATTACGGGATTCATCAAATTTATTTATGAATGGTTCCATTTTTTTCCTTTCCTTAATATGTATGTGTATATATAAATACTTCCCGCCACTAAAGGACTCCTATAGAATATACCAGGCGTCGGCAAACCCTGGCACCCGTGCCAAATTGGCACGCGAGGCATCTATCCTTGGCACGTGGAAAGATTCTTCCTCTCCTTTAAGCAAGGCCATGATCGCATTAAAAAGTATATATATTAAAATTACATATTTTCTAATGATCAAATTGAATATATTTCTTTTAACGAAATATTTAGCGTATCTTTTGGGCAGATGTTAGATTATGTAGATTGGGCATCATAGTCGCTTGGCACTCATGACCAGAAATTCTTCTTTTTCTTTTTAAATAAATTGGCCCCCAAGACCAAAATGTTTGCCGATTCCTAAAATAAACGATTAATATATCATATATTTACCAATTAAAAGAAGCCAAAATGAATATATTGTAATAGCAACGTTGCGGGGAATTGTTTGCAAGGACAAATTAATTTAGTCGGCCAAATGCTCAAGAAGTTCTCTGGCAAAACGAAAACGTTATTTATGCCAAATACAATAAATATATTCCATTTATATTTCTTTACTTTCTGTATATTGAAACACACCTATTTATTATACAAATAAAAGATTATTCAGTTTATATCCAAAAATATATTGTAATTAGAGTTAGACATATAAGAAATAAAACTAGATATCTCTTCAGTGATTTTCATTTCTTTCTAATTCCTTCACTACAATATGGAATATATTTTAGACAGAAGAAATGGAGTGTGTGAAATGTTCTTATTTGTCTTAAATAAAAATAGTTTTTAATGACCTCTTCAATGAAGTCAATTTAATCATGTTATAAATGGTTAATAAAGTTTGCAAAGGCCAAGAAAATGGCTTCGTTCGACTCGAGGAAGAAACCCTTTGAGATGGCTCCACAGCGCTGATTCCTGGCAGGCTGAGGTGGGTGGAGCTTTCGCTGTAAAGAAGAAATAACAGGGATGAAATTGCGTGTATTGTGGAAGGAACTGAATTCATTCATTACCTAATTAACCACAGCTCAGGGTTTTTTACTAGCATCTGTCTAAGAGAGAATGAACATGAACCGACCTTAGCTGTGAAACCTCTCCTCTCTCTTCCCCCTTCCCTCACAATCTCAGTCTGACGTCGACTGAAAAGAGTGGACGTGTGTGAACTATTTGGCTGTGTTGTGTGCTGGTGTAGATCAGTAAGTTGAAGGGAAGAGAAAAGGAGAGGATGTCTGAATAAAATAAAGGAATGTGATGGTTCGGAGGGAAGGAAGGAAGAAATATTCCTTACACAACACTTCAGATCTGAGCCACAAATGGTTTGCTCTTTTTACCTTTTCGGGGCTATGGTAGAGCCGAGTGGAAATACCACTTCCGGAGTTACCACATCAGTTATGGTTAGTCTATGGTTGGAGGCTCGATTCAGGTGCATACGCTGAAGATACCCTGGTTCGGATCCCACGTTAAACTATCTTTGGCCACTGATAAATATAAAGTATCTTAAATGACAACTTCTACCATTTATTACTATTATTATTACCTTTTGAGTCAAAGTGAGGAACCTATTAATTGTTAGCCACCAGCAGCCATAACCATTATTGAAGGAGTAATAAGTGGTTGTCGCCAGTCCATTCCGAATGTAATGGAAGTAGAGGGGAATCGGGAATTTCGCGCCCGTCTCCTCAATTTCTAGAGATAATGAAGCAGATCGGACTTAAAAACCCGCGAGAGATCCTCATTTTAGAAAAGTGATGAGATTCGCTCAAAACCTCAAAAGAAAACTTCCATTTAACTTCCATTGCGACCATTTTGCAAGGCAATGGATTCAATTTGCGATGACAACAAGTTATATCGAAATCGATCAATGGAGGAAGACAAATGGCCTCATTTGGGATGGAGGACAAAACGAAATTAAGGTCACCACAATAAAGAAATTTGGTTATTTAGTGGTTGGTTATTACAGACAAGGAGAGAAACCGGCTGACCTCAACTGATGTTAGCCGCACAAATGAAGCTTTAATGGTCCAAACTTGTAATAGATATATAAAGACAATTTGGCGGAGAGGGATCAAAAATTCACCTGAACCTAAAATATAGCAATCAATTTTAAAAGTCCAAACACTTTGCCTCTTCACGTGAATAGCAGGTTACGAGAGAAATATTCACTCTCGTGTACACAAATCCTGGAAATAATACATAGCAAATCATACTACAATAAGTCGAAGGCAATTTCCATACATACAAAATGTTGCTATATCAGATATTGAGCCATAAACAAGCCCGGTAAACTTACCACAAGATGGAATTTCCGCCCAAGCAGTTCATTATATAATTTTGTGTGTTAATTTTCCCTCGCGTATTTTACAAACCTAAACCTGGAGCAAGAACTGGAAGGCTTCGCCCAAAAGGTCTTTATCTAGAACAAAAGCCAACAACAACCAAATCTCAGCTAGTTTGAAAGACTATAATTTGAAGAGTCCCTATGGGAGGAAACATGGTATAACGTCTGATAAATGATCAGAAGAAGCAAGAAAAAGAAATTGGGCCAAATGCCAATTTCTTAAGGAAGGCAAAAACACATTTTCACCCGCATTTAAAAACAAGACGGTTCATCTTAAAGTGACGTAAATAATAAAATATAATAAAGCAAAACCTCAAAGAGTTTTATGATGGTGAATTTATTAAAGTGTCTGGTTGAAAGCTCATCTTTGAAATAAGAATAGATTTCAGGCTTAGGATCTGTGGTTTGTGGCTGCTGATAAGTTTGGTGGATGACATCTGTGTTTTAGTCATCCAAACTTGTTTAATAATTCATCAATCATAAAAGTCAATCTTAAAATTGGTTGAATCAGAGAAAATCATCTAAAGTTGCAATGAATTCGTGGCGTGACAAACAGAAAAATGGGTTTCGAACCTGGTATAAATTTGAGGGATGGTCGCTACGCAGGTAAGAGAAGTCCTCCCACCAAACATAAAGTAGGTGGATCTCATGACGAGAGACAGGTTGGCTACCACAAGGCTAAAACGTGGCTTGGAAGAGATTGTTGAGTTGTATTTTCTTTTCCCCTTGAAGATTGGAGGCAAAGTGGAATAGTTGTGAAGGCCCGAGGACTTAAATTCAGTCTGATCGTCATTCTTGGTGTTCTTTCGGGGGTTCGACGGAGGTCTGGATACCCCAGGATCGATCTGGTGAAAAAGAACCAGATTTTGTTCTAATTAATCATTATCGCAGCTGCTTAGAATAATTAATAGTAATGAGTGTTAACATGAACGATTCTTCTAGAAATCTCTGTTACACACCTTCACACAATATTCTCAAAAGGAAGAAAGTAATTGTTATTGACTGGGAATTAATTTAAAATAATGAGTCAACGCTGACTCATTATTTTCCTGTTGCTTGTTTAGAAATAAAATTAGTTTCCTTTAATATTTAACTAAAAATACTTCTTTTTTGTTACAAGCAAAGTTCAATGTCAGATCGAAAGGTAAACTGGTCTAAAAAGAACGAAATTAAGAGAAGAAAAAGTCATTGAATTTGAGAATTAACAAAGGCCTTTTAGTTTCAATTATCAAATTGGGTAAATTTAAATCTTTTAATTTATCAATAAATAGATGATGTGAAAATAGGGATTCTGTTGAGAAGATGAAAAAAGACAAGGAAATACATATTTTAATAAATTATTCTTTACAACAATCGGTCATTCGTGTTGTACAAAGGATACCTCAAGAAACCCGGATTGGTTGGTTCTTATTTTATCCCTTTCTTTCGCTTCTACCCCTAAGTTCGTAGAAGGGGGTCCAGAATGCAAGGATTTATACTATGTATTTATGTCATCTACCATAAAGTAGACTCAAACTACTCTACAACTTAACGACTTAATCTTGGTCTAATTCCACTAAGCTCTGTCGCAGCACAACCCCGTCCGCCTCGAATACCGGTCAAGTGTTTGTTTGGTTTAGGTGTAATATTACTACACTCTTAGGTTTGCTGTTGATGTGGTTGTTTTCTTTAAATGGTCGCTGAAAAAGAGAAAGCTTGGGTGAAACAACTAACGAATTCGCAGTCTCAAATCTCACCTCTTTCCATTTCCATTCATAATCGCACCATTGCTACTTGTGTACTGGGCCCTCCTTCATTCGCGGTGGGCCCTCCTTCATCCCCGGTCTTCGAAACCATTAAACATTTCAAAGTTTCCTATGAATTTATCCAACTCAGGGTGAATTTCAGTGAGAGGAAAAACTCGCCTTTGGTCTTCTGTTGCTAGTTTTTAGCAAATGATTGGTACTAGCTTCCTTATCCGTTGCTGCATCCTTACCAAAGATTTTCATGGAAGAACAGGTGGGCGCTAAGAACATGTCGTAATCTCAGGTGGGATCATGTTGCTATAGAACCTCAAATATGAATTCAGCTATTTAAGGTTGAGCTAATAAACAATATCCTAATAAAAGGAAGAAAAATTATGAACAATTATGCCAAGAGAGCTTGGTCAAATTTGACCTAAAACTCTCCGGAGGTGAAATTTGCAAATTATTGTTTAATCAGTTTTAGTCCGCTCCTGTCACTGACATGGGAAATTGCTTGTTTGTGCGGTCCTTATGAAGGATTGCGCTTCTATTTTTGCGGTTTTCTCTGCTCAGGTTCGGACCGCACTTCGACAGATACGATTAGGTTATTATTAGTCAAATGTGTCTCCATCGTTGCTAGTTATAGGAATAATTTCCCTTTTTGGAAAGCAGAGAGTGATTTTTTTCTTCTTCTTTTCAATCTTTGAGTTTCAAGGTCGTTTATAAATGCAAATTTACAGAATCCGGATTCGGATTCAGTTCCCTCTCAAAATCTAATATAATTCCTTCCTTGGCGCAAGCTTGGCCCATCCATCCTTTCAATAGCCTTGGGAAATAGCTTGGATAAACCAAAGAGTAAATGTGATCTAGTTCCGCAACGGATCGATAACATCCCCAAATCTAATCAATCTTTCTTGGTACAAGGACTACGGTCAAGGACCACCTCTCGACCCCCAAATATCAAAAACTCTCAATAAAGTAAATATGTGACCCAAGTTTCACCTCCGGATCTGGATTCGCCTCCAAAACCATCAACCCTTTCTTGCACAAAGGCCCACCACTCCACTCTGTTCTTTCGAAATCCGTCAACCCCATTCTGAGATATCTGTAATCCAGGCAGACACACATCATAGGGTAATCAAACATTTCTCCGCCAAATCTTTCGGTGGGGGTAAAAACCAATCATAGGAAACCGTATTTTAAACTTGTAGCTTTAAGTAAGCCTTGTTAGGTTCCATTATGAATCGTCAAACTTTCTAATAACTCTATTTTATCCTTCTAACATTAAAGACGAATCGTATCTGGCTGCTCATTACCAGACGTATTGGGAGGAACATTCTCAAATGCATTTGGAAAATCAAATACACAAAGTCAATCGTGCCATTTTCACTGTAAGGTTTATTTCCAAATTCATAAAATTTGTTTACCAAAAGCACTATTTGAATATCCCTTAGACACTGCATTTTGATGTAGGTCAAACTTCTAAAAATATCTCTGTAAGAATTAAGCAACATCAAAACGCAGTATCTAAGGGATATATAACTAGTGCTTTGGCCGTCCACATGCTTAAGATGGGTCACCGGATTAACTGGTCAGAAACAGATACCATAATGCATATAAATGATTTTATAGCAGAAATATCTCTAAATAGTTCTTAATCTCCAGCACAAAGGAGAGAAATGTAAATATTAGCCCCGGTTTGTTTTCCTTAGATCCAGTCCTATATTTCTTCCTGAAATCAAAGTTATCAGGGGTCATAAAAAATCTGACCTTATAAGGAAAATATTTCTTTGTATAAATACGGTGTCTTTCTATTTTATCAGCCATTGTGAGTTTGAAAATGTTAAGATAACGAAAGTGCTACCTCAAATCGATCTTTCTTTTTCCCTACGTGCTATAACCATATATATATATATATATATATATATATATATATATATATATATATATATATATATATATATATATATATAAATATACTAATCGAAAATCACATGACACCGTGATATATAATAGATGTATTTAAAGGCCCAAAGAAATGAAAACTGGTAACACAACCCGGAAAAACGCCGTGGTCATTTTAGCGAAGAGCGCTTGATGAAACAGGTTCAAATGCAACTCCTTTGTCCATTTTCATATAACCGTTAAAGTAGTTTTCCTTTTGTCCATTTCTATAATTCTCCCATTTTCTTTCTTAAGCTTTAATGGACCAGGTAATTAATTTCCTTAGCATTTTTCCGGGTTGTGTTACCAGTTTTCATTTCTTTGGGCCTTTAAATATATATATCGTGGTAGTAGGCCATGTTGTATACAAGATTTGTTAAAATCAACAGCGATGGCTGCTTGGTGAAGCTTGTGCTGCACCTTTTAAACTTTTTCAAACACATTTTTTTCAGGAAGCGAAACGTGGGAGAAAATCTGGCAAGTAGCATATCTTTATCAGCCAAGATGTGTTACTCGAAACGTCGCTACCAAGGAGTTAAAATACTATAATAAACATCCGAAATTCTTATTTATCCTAAAAATACCTCTACGCCTGGTAACGCGAAACCTCTCTACTCTCTTAATATATATATATATATATATATATATATATATATATATATATATATATATAGAGAGAGAGAGAGAGAGAGAGAGAGAGAGAGAGAGAGAGAGAGAGAGAGAGAGAGTCTTTTGAAAATTAATTGCAGCAACTTCCATTTGTGTAAAAAGTTCCATTAAACCATAATTTTATTCATTATGTGGTCTTTTTTTAAATGTGGAGCTTCACAAGAGTAAACACTGTTTGGCAACTAAAGGTTTGAAATTAAGATTTAGCTTTTGCCAAATAACTCTCAGTGACAGCGTAAAGCTCTTAACGGATGGTTGTTTTGCAATTTTGGATGTTATTCTCTTAGACAAATTCAATGGATATTAATGGATTCTCTTAGACAAATTCAATGGATATCAGACCAAGTAAACGTTCTAGGATTGTAATTTTATCAGAATGTAGTGGATTCAGTGTTAGAAAAATTGCAGAACAATATGAGGAGGGCCACTATTCAAGTGTCAACCGGATCGTGAAAGCCTAACAGGAAACGACAAATGTAGCGGAAAACAACTGAGAAGGACGACAGAAATTGGCTGCAAAAAAAACAAAACACTAGTAATGATCTTCAAAAGGAACTAGCAGGTGCTGGAATTAACGTCTGTTCCAGTACTGTAAGACGACGTCTTCTGAATGCTGGAAGACCGGCAAGAAGGCCCCTTCGTAAACAACCCCTTATAATTGCAATGAAGAAGAAACGTTGCAATGGGCTAGGCAACACAAGACCTGGACAGAGGAACGATGGAGACAGGTTCTTTTGACGGATGAATCGCATTTTGAGGCGGAGGGTCAGAGATGTCAGTTCGTCAGAAGATCACTCGATGAACCGATTCGTGCGGGCCATATTGAACAGCACGTTGAACACCCGTCTAAAGTAATGTTTTGGGGCTCCTTTTGTTCTGTTGGCCCTATACGACTTGTGCCAGTTATTGGAAGGATGAATTCCGAGAAATGCGTCGATTTAATTGGCAGAATCGTGGCTCCCGATCTAATCAAAGCTTTTACAAATGGTGGAGGGATATTTCAGCAAGATCTCTCTCCCTCTCATGCATCTAAAGAATCGATGAAAGCATTTCAAGATGAAAACATTCAGGTACTTCAGTGACCAGGGAACTCACCGGATTTAAACCCAATCGAAAACCTTTGGGCTACAAGTGAAAAACCGTCTTCAAAACCACGACTGCACGTCAAAACCCAAGCTCATTTGCGCACTAATTCAAATATGGTTTCATGACGAAGAAATAACGAATATTTGGGCAACACTGGTCGATTCCACGCATCAAAATGTATTCTTGAAGCTAAAGGAGGCCATATTATAAAGGACTAAACATAAAATATATCGATTTTGTTCCCAATAAATGTGAGAAAGTGTTTTATTTAACCTGTGTTGCAATTAATTTTCACAAGACTGTATATATATATATATATATATATATATATATATATATATATATATATATATATATATATATATATTAATGTGAATCGGTAGCAGACCTTCTTGATTGCAGATTATTGTCTTTTATAGTTCATCTTGTTGATGGTAAACAACTTCTTTTACGTTCATTTCTTCTTTTTTAAATGAAATGTGTTTGGTAAAAAACAAACTTGACCTTAATTGTTGATCTTTCGATCTATGCGATCATCTTCCGAGTGTCTTTTTTCCTTTATCGGTGAAGAATGATGGAGTCAGAATGAAAATGGGAATGAAAAGAAAATCCGTTTCTTTTCATTCCCATTTTCATTTTTTGACAAATTGGAAAAATATAAAACAGAAGAAGAAATTGATTCCAAAGAAGCAAATATCTCTTGGTTTTGGAAGTGAATGAAAGCAAAACCAAATAAGTCAAAATGGCATAGAAATCAATGCCATCATTGTTTTCAACAATTGTTGTCACAATCGGTTTCATTTTCCAACCATCAGCTGGTTATATGTGTTACATAACACACTCGCTGCCAGGTGGACAGCCGGCGTCTTTCACGTTATCTCTCCATGATAGTCATAGGGTGCAAGGTAGTAAATATGAGAGAGAAATTCAAAACAGAGGTCACTTATCTTTTCCTAGGTCATGCATGTCATGTGTTTGTGTGTAAACCATGACATGAAGAGAAATTAATCTCGCTCCCTACCGCAATTCTAAAGGACTTTAACAATTTAGAGCTTAAATTACTCTAGCAATCAAACTGTCAAATATCACGGGATAGCATTATGTTGTATATAAAGTTAAGGTTGGCCAACATGAAGAGAAATTCCCAGACCTGAATCAGTTGCGATCTGAAATCTGGCCAGTTAGTGTCAACACTCTCCAGGCTGCTCGTGGCGAGGTGCTGCGAATCTTCGGAGCTCGGAGATGGCATGATAGAGATTGGCACACGGATGAGACATCCCATTTCCTAAACTGTGTGGACATTCATAATCCCTCGCACTAAGGTGCAACATGGGCACCAAGAAGACCTCATGGAACACATAACGATCCATCATAGACAATGCAGTTGCCGACCACGAGTGGTAATTGATCGTGACCATTGGGTTCGGTCTAGAATGGTACATTGTAACAGACAAGCAGCACTGGCTTAAATCGCATCCATATTCAATAGAGGGGGCATCAAACGCATATCCACCCCATCATTACAGCGTTCTTTACCTTCCATGTGTTATGAGAGCAGAAGCTTAACCAGAGTGCCCCTGACAACACCACGACTCCAGGCAATGCCACACCCGGGTTCGTGACATCGCTGATTGGATCTTGGTAAACAGCCATCATATGATGTGTTCTGAAGAATTACAGTTTCAGTTGTTGCGGGATTATGGTAGGGTTCTAGTTCGGTGCAGGACACATGAAACCATGGACTCAGGGTTCACCAAGGCACCGGGCAGAGTGGTGTTTTGCCATACTACTGCGTGGTAATGTGCACGTGGCATGGGTTTGGTCCTCTGATCTGCCCAAAGACATCATTGACCGGTGACCTCTATGTTGGAATGCTTGGTGAACATTGACATGTAGTCCAACAAAGATGGCATATCCTAGCGGAAGAATGCACCCTATCGTAGGGCAGTAGTTACTCGGGATTAGTTTGAGGACCATCCTGTACAGTCCTCAAGAATATCGTGACCACCAGGTCCACCCAACGTGAACCAAATCAGGCATGTCTCTTTGCAACCAAGTCCAGTTGCCGCAGTATAAGTCACTTTCCCAAGACTTTTGACACCTCTTTGTATATTACCAGGGATTCTTTGAAATAATTTAGTATCAAGAGAGTATGAATGGTGTATAAGGCGAGTGGTATACAGCATACTACAAACAACATTCATTTCTTAACAATTTAATCTATAAAATGAGCTCAAAATAAATTTATTCCTTACCCGTTTACCATTGATGAGCCAGTGAAGGGTAGGCGAGGGATCGGACCCCTCCGACGTGCAGGTGGCTTCCATGATATCGCCCACCCTGTAGTAGACCCTCCCTACTGAAATCCTGGGAGGTCTCCTGGGAACATCTTGGGAAAGAGAAGAAAAACGACTTCATAAAGTAAAAAGAATAACAGTGAATTGAATGGACCAAAACAAACACAAAATCATTTTACCAATTTGATAGCAACTCACAATGTCTTATTACCTTAAGATTTCGTTATAAAGTTATGATCCTCTCATTATTTTTCTTTCGCAAGCTACTAAAATGAAATTAGGCATTATTATAAATTAACATTGTATAAAATGTTCGAAAATTCATCCATCTTCGTCAATATATTCTTGTCGGCAATGTTTTTAATCGTTCTCGAAAGAGTGCTGGAGGCTGCAAATCAACCATGTAGAAACTGCTGATTTTGCATGAACGAGCGATGAAAATCGAGGATAATTCAAGTTTTCTTTTATGTTGGCGAATATAAAGAAATTCGAAGGTCATTTGTGTAGATTAAGATGCCAGTGGGCAAAATTGAACTTATTGAGATATAAACTTAATAAGCTATTGAATGACTTGTATTTGTACGGTATTCTTCAACCATGTCACCTTCCCTCCTGCAATTCTCCAGATCTATTGGGAGCAGCATTGCCGTAAACTTGCTGCAAACTTTAAACAGTAGGCGATAATCCCGACGCAATTAAGTTTCCTTGGAAACTTATTTTTGGCTCTTACTTTAAATTCACGTTTGTTCGAAATGGAGTTATATTTTAACGACAACTTTTCAACACAAAGACAAGAGAAATAAGGCAAATACATTTCGAACACGTGATTAATCGAAAGACATGTTTCAACACTTTTCGGTATGAATAAACTCATATAACTATTTTCAGGAATGCAAAATTTATGAGGAGATAAGAAGTTAAGCCAATTAATTAATTATTCATCAAAGTAATATTTAAAAAGTCCGAAATCCTCATTAATTCTGGCAAACTATTTCATCTCTACGGATTCGCCGGAGAATTAAACCTGAAAAGTTCGATTAAAGTTTTTCCCTCGTATTCGTGGGTCATCAAAATGGCCAATAAAAATAATGGAGAGAGTTAGAGCAATTCGTATGAAAGAAAGGAACTAAGAATCTGTGAGTATTTGAAAAGAAAAGTAAAATACTAAAACAAAGGCAAGGAATTGCCAATCAATGAAACTATAGGTATAAAAAAAAGATATTTAGAGGTTAAATAGAGGAAAACTCATTCATTTTTTTCTTTCACTGAAGTGACTGAATGTATTTTGGGTATTTGGGAATGGAGGATTATTCCTAAGGACTTTTGAAATGTCCTTTCCTCATCAGAAAATTCATTGTAAGAGGGATGCATACTAAATCCAGGCCCCCAAAGGGGACCATGTTTCATTGCGAATTGTGGTTCGTATCAGTAGAATGTTTGTATATTTTACTTTAGAGATCCATTCTATCAGACAAGAATATTTCAGGAGAATTGCGCAACCTCGGTATGAAGACTATTTTCTAAACATTCTTACTCCTAATCTGAAGGTGTTTGGTCATTATTAAGATTAACCACGGGCGAGATTTTCTAATTTTGGTAAGATAGAAAGTGGTGACATGGAGTTAGGTCCTGAACTAACTACAGAGGTAGTTATTAACTAATCCAACCTAAATTAACTCAAACTAACCTAGCTTATGTAATTATTTTAGTCTAGATTAGTAAATAATTATTCTCTATTTACTTCTAAACTTAACTTCATTGACGCACTACCTTCAATGGCCCCAAAACGATGCGTCGAGATTTCTTATAGGGATATCTAAAGAATAAAGTGTATTCTACTCCACCACAAAGCATCAACCAGTTAAGAGATAGTGTCACACGTGGAGTCAATAGACTTAAGAAAAATCACAAGCTAATCAAAAAGGTTGTTCAATCAATGCGATCAAAGGCGCAACTGTGCTTGGAAAGAAATGGAGGACATGTGGAAGGAAACGGTGCTTATAAAATAAAAAAAATGAATTTGTATTACCCATATGAAGAGGTGTTTTTGTTAAAAATGGATTCAAATATATTCGTTGATTTTAAACTTCGAAGTTTCATTATTTTACTTCCTTAGGCAAACATAATTTTGATAGTCTCCACTAAACCCATTAGTGTTTCAATATCGTAAAAGGGAATTTAATGAAATTTCCAGAATCGACAGATAAATAGTTGTTAAATTTGATTTGTTTTGCAGAACTCAAAAATCTCTAATAGGTTTTGAGTTATACTAATTCAAATTACGGCTAACTTTTTTCTGGGACACCTTGTATATATAAATATATATATATATATAATCTTTACGGTAATATTGTTGTAACTCTTTTGAATTTGATCTCTAATAACCTTGAGTAAAGCCTCATTAGCCCGAGGGACCAGGGGGGGGGGGGAGGTCACTTTCAGAATTCATGGATAAATTCCTACATATGAGCCTAGAATCGGGTATGCGAGTTTAGGCCTTTTCCTTCCTCAATAGCAAACACATGAATGAGAACATAAACATAGTCAAAAGTTTTAAAGCTCCATAATCCAGTAGTTGCTCTAATCTTTAGCTTCTTATTACACCAATGAATCAAATAAGAACATAAAAACATAAGAAAAGAAGGACACTGCAAAAGACCATTCATGGCCTACACTTGGCAGCTCCTGTTCCAGTCAACACACAAAAGATTTCTTACCTGAGAAAAGTCATCAACATTGTCACCCTTTACAGGAGTTCGTCAGATCTAATCTACAATATACATAAAATGCATCCAGAGGATTATGTCCATTCAATCTCCCCACTCCTTAGAAAAATATATACATATGTACATAAAAAAAAGTCAGTCCCATCTAGCAGCTTCATCCATATATTTATCTAATCTATTCTCAAAACTACCCAGAGAGGAGGCTTCTATCACATGTCTAGTGAGCCTATTCCATTCATCTACCACATGATTTGTAAACCAATTCCTCCCAATCTCCTTCCTAAACCTATACTTATCAAGCTTAAACCCATTGCTACGTGTCCTGTCATGTTCACTAAGTATAAGAACCTTACCCAGATCCCCTTTATTATATCCTTTTACCCATTTGAAGACTTCAATCAATTTCCCTCTGACTCTTCTCCTTTCCAATGTATGTAGATTTAGTTTTCTGAGCCTTTCACCATAAGGTAAGTTCCTTAGCCCACCAATCATCTTTGTCATCCTTCTCTGCACAGACTCAAGCAAATCAATATCCTTCCTATAATATGGTGACCAAAATTGTACTGCATAGTCTAGATGAGACCTAACTAGCGCCAGATACAGTTTTAGAATGACTTCAGCACTCTTATTGCTTACACTTCTCCTAATGAATCCCAAAATCCTATTAGCTTTATTCTTAGCATTTAGGCATTGCTTTCTAGGACGAAGGTCTGAACTTACCAAAATACCCAAGTCCCTCTCACAATCGATCCTCCCTGAAATTTTCCCATTTAATTTATAACTATTCAATGGATTATTTCTACCTATACTAAGTACACTACATTTGTCTATGTTAAACTTCATTTGCCATTTCTCGGCCCAATTGGACAGAATGGTCAATTCCTCCTGCATTACAACAGCATCAGAATCAGCCCTAATGGCCCTACCTAGCTTAGTATCATCAGCAAATTTACTCAGGTCACTACTTATACCTATGTCAAGATCATTAATATAAATTAAGAATAGCAAGGGACCCAAAACAGATCCTTGCGGAACTCCACTGCTAACACACCCCCACTCAGATTTAACTCCATCTATACTAACTCTTTGCTGTCTGTCACCAAGCCATGACTGAATCCACCTAAATATACTGCCATCGATCCCGTGTGCTTTAACTTTGCTCAGAAGCCTTAAGTGTGGCACTCGATCAAAAGCCTTACTAAAGTCCAAGTATAAAATATCATAGTTTTCATCATTATCTGCTGCTTCATACACCTTACCTTAAAAAGACAGCAAATTAGTCAGACAGGATTTACCCTTACTAAAGCCATGCTGTGATTCTTTTATCAACTTATGCTTATCCAAGTGATCTCTAATATTCCTTGCTATAATAGATTCCATCATTTTCCCTACCACTGATGTCAAACTTACTGGTCTGTAATTAGACATATTTACATAAGAACATAAGAAAAGAAGGAGACTGCAAAAGACCACATTGGCTTTCTTCCATGCCACTGGCACAATGCCACTCTCCAATGATTTTCTAAAGATGCATGCTAGGGGCTCACTTAACACATCCTTACATTCTTTTAAAATTCTAGGAAAGAGATCATCAGGACCGGGTGCTTTACTACTTTTGATTTTATCAATTTCCTTTGTCACTATCTCCTTTGTGATCAAGATATCCTTTAATTTCTCTTCATCATTACCCCGAAAGATCATTGACACCTCGGGTATATTTAGAGTATCCTCCTGTGTAAATACTGAGAGAAAAAAGTCATTTAGCATTCCAGCCATTGAGTCCCTATCACTCACTAATTCTCCATTGGAATCTATAAGTGGGCCTATTTTATCTCTAACCTTAGTTTTGTATAATTGCTAAAAACTTTTAGGATCTTCCTTTGCCCTATTTGCCACTTTAATTTCATAATTTCTCCTTGCTACTCTAACTAACTTTTTAACATCTCTTGCTAGTTCATTATATCTCTGCCTTAAGTGATCCTCTTCATTTTTTTATTTTCCTATAAATGCCCTTTTTAATTTAATCTGTCATCCATTTTGGGTCATTATTTTTAGTCCTAATCTCCTTATATGGAATGTTAATCATCTGACCTGTAATTAATTGCTCAATTATTCTTTCATACTCCTCTTCAATTGTAATCTCTTCCTCTTGGTGATTATTGTCTCCACTAACTGATATCATTGAATCTATTCCTGATTTGATTTCATTGCCTGGTTTCTGTACAACTGCCTCCAGGTAAGTCCTTAGCCCATTATAATTTGCTCTTCTAAAGTCAGGAATTTTAACATTGTTCATGCTACTATCAATACCATTCCATTTCATCTTGAATCTAATTTCACAATGGTCACTATTACCCAAATTTCCTCCAATCTCACTATCCTTAATAACTTCTTCCCTATTTGTCAGAACTAAATCCAGTATATTATTACCTCTAGTGGGTTCGTTAATAATCTGCCTCAGAAAATTATCTTGGACAACATTAAAAAATTCCTCAGCCTCCTGATCACCCACAAGAGCTTCACCTCTAAAATTCTAAACCTCAAGATTCATCAATCACTCGAGAAGTGGAGTTTCGAATAGTTATGAAGTCGTGTTGTGCAAGAAAAATCCAACTTTTCGGTGAAAAACCTACCAATAACTCGCATGGGAGCTGCCAAGGTGTCTCTCTCGTAGGATGGAAAATCTGCCACGACCTCGCACTTGAACTCCCCCGACGTCTGCTCACTCACATTCTCAAGCATCACCGATTTCAAGTTGGACTCTGATTTCTGAAACGAGGAAAACCGCCATTAGCGAGAATGGACCTCGTTAGAGGGACCTAAATTACAAGATTGGACCGATGGATTGCATCGCTGTCCATCTCTTTAGAGACGCCAGGTCCAGAGACGCTCCTAATTCCAGAGGTTTGTGTTAACGCTCGCGAGACAACCGAGGAGGTTCCCAGGGGTTAATTGGGCCGGGTCTAAAGTTCACAAGGGGGTCTGGGCAATCTTGCAGTTCGTTGTTGTTGTTCTGGTTCCCTATGCCCTGTTATTCCCGGAGGCCAAGACCACGTAGGTAGGCCGCTACATTAACTAGACTTGACCAGAGCTGCAGGACATTTTTAATGTTGTGGTGTGTGAGAGCTACCAATCAATGAAATGCGTGATGGTGTGGGGGTTGGTTGGCAGAGATGGGTTAGCATCCAGAGGCGGAGCGGTGGAAACCCGGGATCTCAGACACCGCCTCCTAGTTATCGCTCCACCAACCACTGTCGGAATCGGTAGGATTGTTTTGTGGTTTCGCTTTATTTGATGATTGAGATATATTTCAACTGTGACGAAGGTTAGGTAGGTTGTTCGGGGTTGTTAGTTTGATTTGATGGTTAAGTGTTATTGGCAAATCTTACCTCAGGTTGTTAGGATAGATCAGGTCAAGTATAGCGAGTCAAGTTTAGGTTAGGTATCCTAACCTAACCTAACCTAACCTTCATTTTGCATCGCACTCCTTATTTTAATACTTCATCATTGAATAACGTTGATCTAATTCGTTATTAGGAACCTTGATTTAGCAATTTAGATATTTGCTACAGCGGTTGAGTTCTTAAAGTGTTTTCCATTCAGGCCGGGCGGGGGGGAGGGGGTATTTCCAAACAAACCCATGTTGTCGTTTTTCGACCAATTCACTTTTTAAGAAGAAATACGAATGACCTTCCGCGGGCAGAGGACGAATGCACCCTACGAGTTGATGCTGATTTATGATCTTTCGGCGCCCGCGAAGTGATGGTAGATGATAATGAAGGGCTTTGTTTCCTACTTACCCCATCACTTTATTCACAGATCGCCCTTTAAAAACTGTCTGAGTGAGTCGGCCTCGTTACTATTGCTCTCTAAATTAAGGAGGGTGGGGGGGGTATGAACCCTAAAGATTGTTTGTCTGATTATGCTTTATTAATGATTGTCTAGCATAAAGTGACCTAGCGTAAAATAACTTAGTTTAACTTAACTTAACCTAACCTAACCTCTACCATCATCTACATAGAGAATCTTCTAATTTCAGAATTCGGGTGTTGGTGAGGCATCAAAAAAGAGGTGCTCATTTTTCAAGTAATGTTTCAGAAACACGGAAACTTAGAGACAGGATCTTTCACACAATTTACACTAAAGAAGTGGAGTATCTCTTGAACACCAGTGGTGCATCGTCTTAGAAAGTGATGAATGCAATGAAAATGATGAGGCTAGTGATGATGTGGTAGCAAAGGAGTTATTGTATGGTTCAGGCTTAAAGATTATATTCCATCATGTAGTCAGTCAGGCTGTGAAAGTGAAGAAAAGAAGGAGTCTAGTAAGAGAAGCAAGTAAGTTCTCACCTCCACCCCGATCAAACAACCACGTGTGTGGTGGACCCACACACAATTAAATTTGTTGATGTCTATTCAACCTCTGCAATTCCCACTTTTGCTACCCCTGAAACTGCCCCTTCTACCACTGTTATCCTGCTACTGCACCTTCTACTACTATTGATACCCATGTAACTGCTCCTTTTACTTCTGCTACTCCTGATATGGCCCCTTCTACCACTTCTGCTGTCCCTGCTACTTCCCGATATGGCCCATTCTACCACTTCTGCTGTCCCTGCTACCCCTGTTGTTGCTGGTGGTACGAGACGCACTAGATGTGTTGATGATGTTTCAGCTACTGTACATTTTACTTCCAGCCCACTGTCAACTCCCTCTGGGTTTAGGTGGAGCTGTCGCCCACAGTGCAAACGAGTAGCAGCACGGAATATTGTCGCCGTCACCCCAGGGTCGATGCAGTTAGCACGGAATGGGGCCACCCTCGATAAGTGTCTTCGGTTGTTTGTTGAGGATCATCTTCCGGATCCTATTTGTGAATGGCCTAAAAAGAGAATTTCACCGGAGGCAAACAAGCAATCCAGTGACGCTGAAAGATAAAGACCAAGATGAATTACCGGCATTACCGGGGGTAATGATATTTACGAGATGCTAAATGGACAATCATCTCTCAACAAGAGACACGTGTGCGCCCTTGAGATCTTTAGCTCCTTTGTACCGGGTTAGAAGTCCCAAGCACGTTTTTATTCTTAGCGAACATTTTGAGGTTTGATAACCCGGAAACAAGACGAAAGGAGGAGGACAGACAAGTCTGAAGCTATATGGGAACTTTTTGATAGATTCATCAAGAAGTGTGGGAATCTATAGAAACCAAGTGAACACGTGATTCTCGACGAGCAAATGCTCGGGTTTCGTGGAATATTACCCTTTCTAGATGTACATACCGTGTAAGCATACAAAATATGGCATAGAGCTTATTATCATCAATTGCAGCAAGTCAAAGTACCAGGGTGCAATACCTTACTTGTAGAAAGAAGTGACAAGTTTTAATGACGAAATCAGTCTTGGTTACTACTTTACTAAAGTCCTGACAAAACCTACAGAAATAACACCAAGGACAATTGGTTCACGTCTGTGCCACTAGTGACTGATATCTTGACAAACTATGACATTACTCTTGTTGGAACCTTTAAGGCAAATAAGAAAGAAGTACCAAAGGAGATGAAAAACACAAAGAATCACAAGCTGGGGTCAAGTGCATTCCTCTCTACAAA
Source organism: Ceratothoa steindachneri (assembly GCA_963969495.1). NCBI lineage: Eukaryota > Metazoa > Arthropoda > Malacostraca > Isopoda > Cymothoidae > Ceratothoa > Ceratothoa steindachneri. Next base: position 14,490,563 of record OZ018334.1, read on the forward strand.
GGAGATGACCTTGGTGTCATGCATGCTTTCTACGTCCATGAAAGAAATAGAAGCTTGGAGTGTTACTTTACATACACGGCCAACACTTGGCGAAAATGTAAAGTCAGAAATAATTGACTATTACAATAGTACAAAAGGTGGCGTAGATACATTTAATCAAATGTGCACCACTTTGTCATGAAAGATGGCCCTTATGTGTCTTTCACGCAATGTTGCAGTCATCAACTCCTGACTTACAAACAATGAAACCATGACCGGGACAGGTGAAAGGAGACTCTTCAGGTGTCGATATAGGCTACACCTGGCACGAATGTTTATCAAGTAATGGGCAGAGAAGAGGCTAATCCCTCCGACCTTTCAATACCCTTAAATATTTTGCTTAGCACCTTCTCTGACCTCCCATCGCCAGTCAGGGTTGAAGAACCCCAGAGACCCAGTGACTGCAGAGAGTAATACTTCTCCAGTGCTCTGCTCAGAGTGCCCAGAGCGAGTTGACAGAAAAAGCCAAGCTTCAGGTGCCTCAAGGGTTACAGACTTATATGCCAAAGCGACTATCTCCTTTGGTGACTGTATGCAACTCATGGTAAGTGAATACTCTGTCTATTCATCTACTCCTCTACTTCCATCTATATATCTACATATGTATGCATCTACTATCATTATTATTGTTAAACTTATTATCTATACATAGAAAAGAGGGATATATGTGGATGTTTCTTTTGCGAGTGCGTACAGTATTTTGAAGAATAAAAAGCAGTCCGAAAAAATATTATTACATGCATCTCCATTTTTGTCTCTAAAAATACCCTTTTTTCTCTCCTTTCATCAATGACCTGAGATGCTAGAAGGTAATTTTGTGCGAACCAGGAATGTGTTTTCCCAAAAGTGTGTGTGTGTGTGTGTGTGTGCCAACATAGAATTTTTCGCTGCCAGTGTTGTCAACTGAGAGATTTTAGTCTATTCTCATGTATGTAAAACTAAAATTTTCAGTTAATTTTATAAGATATCCATTTGCAATTTACTTTCACTAGATCAATGTAGGGATCAGAGAAAGGAACACAGGTTCTGGATTAATTGGAATTTTACGGTTTACTAATTTCTTTTTGTTTCGATTTTCCACTCAATGGGCTCTGAGACACCCGACGTTAGTGTACATGTTCCATGAAAACACATTATTTTTCTAGGGTTAATAAAGAACTTGGGGTGTATTATCCTTCAGAAACCCTTGGATGGCCTTAAATTATTACACATATTTGGGGGACGCTGCACAAAACTAAAGGACGAATATTACAATTCACTACGGGATATTGACAATCGTGAGGCTGAAATAATCAAATATGTGTGTAAAAAGAGACACCGAATAGATTTTCAAAGGGGTGGTGGTCTAATCGAGCTTTTAATTGGCCACAAATAATGATATTTGTTTTTCACAAAAAATATTTACTTTGGTCACTTGTGAGAAAAACATAAGTGATGACGTTTACAAATTTCGATCATGGTGTGACTGGGCCTTGTTGTAAATTGTGCAAAGATATTCTTTTGAAATGGTAGCTCTAAACTCACTTGACTCACACAAGATTAGTTGAAAATGTGGAAATTTGGAGAGGGTCAAGTGACCCAAAATATAGAGATTATTATGAGGTTGTCCTGCGATGAGTCTTAGGGTAAAATGTCTCGAGGGTTAGATCTGTTTGATCTTTATGATTAGTTTCGTTTCTGATTACTTACCAAAATTACTTACCCTAGGATTACTTACCCTAACCTATCTTAACTAAACCTAACATAAACTAACTTAATGTAGCGTTTCCTAAACTAACCTAACTTTAGCTAACCATCTTAACTTCATCTTAATTATCCAAACCTAATTTAGCCTTACCTAACCGAATCTAACCTAACAAATCTTCTTTAAGTCCGCTGGAAAAGTGGACGTAAAATGAATGTATTTTTATATCTTCCAGCGATCGCAAATTTCGCCTTCAGGGATAAAGATGGAAAATTTGAAGATTTGGGACAAACAGTTTAATCTCTGCATCATTAGGAAACTGGCGCCATTAATTCTGGCGGGAGAGGCGGCAAAGGGCGGGGTTTAGGGCTTCTAGCAACTCCTTGTTTGCACCTATAGGAAGAGAGAGAAAGAAGGAAGAGAAATAATAAAGGAGAGAAAGGTGAAATAAAGGGAGAAAAATAGAAATATAGAGAAAGAGAGAGTTGGTGTATGAGAGTGAGAGTGGAAGAAGAGAAGTGAATTGTAAAGAGGGATAAAGGGAGAAAAAGAGAAATATAGAGAAAGAGGGAGTGGGTGTATGAGAGTGAGATAGAAAGAAGAGAAATGAATTGGAAAAAGGGATAAAGGGAGAGAAAGAGAAAGACAAAGAAAGCGATTGAGAGAGTGGATGTGTATGATAGTGAGAGCAAAATAAGAGAAATAAATAGGCAAAAAGAAAGGGAAAAAGAAAAAGAGAGAGAAAACATGAATAGCGAAAGAAAGAAAAAAAATAAAGAAATAAAATTTGCGTGGTTTTTAGATCCCTTTTTGCATTTCTCTGCTCCACTCATTCTTAATTCACTGAGAGCAAAGATCCTATCGTCACAATTAATTGTATTTTGTTTTCTACTATTTAATTGTATGATGTTAAAGGCTCACTAATTAGCTCAAGGTTATGGAGACGCTGCCTTAGAGCCAATTGTTTGCTCACAAATCGCGTCTTTGAAAAAACTAAAATCTGAAAAAGCAAAATTTGGCTTCATGGAAAGTTTTCTCGGGCGGCAAAAAAATGATGGAACTGATCGAGTCATAAATGGAATTTTCAGTGGGTCGTAGGTTAACCCCGCACACCTTACACCAGATCAATATAGATGTCTTTGGTTAACCCCACACACCTTACACCAGATCAATATAGATGTCTTTGGTTAACCCCGCCCACCTTACACCAGATCAATATAGATGTCTTTGGTTAACCCCACACACCTTCCACCAGATCAATATAGATGTCTTTGGTTAACCCCGCACACCTTACACCAGATCAATATAGATGTCTTTGGTTAACCCCACACACCTTCCACCAGATCAATATAGATGTCTTTGGTTAACCCCGCACACCTTACACCAGATCAATATAGATGTCTTTGGTTAACCCCACACACCTTCCACCAGATCAATATAGATGTCTTTGGTTAACCCCGCACACCTTACACCAGATCAATATAGATGTCTTTGGTTAACCCCACACACCTTCCACCAGATCAATATAGATGTCTTTGGTTAACCCCGCACACCTTACACCAGATCAATATAGATGTCTTTGGTTAACCCTACACACCTTACACCAGTTTAATATAGATGTCGTAGAAAGGGGCAAGTTCTCCCTTTCTGCTTTACGAGTGCGTGGGAAGTTTACATTATAAGCCGAGTTGACTATCTTGGAGTTACGGGATAACAGAGAAACGGGTACAACAATAACTTTACTAATATGTAAAGCAATATTATTTTACAAGGTTAAAAGGAGTTTTAACATCAACTATACACACATTAGATTTACACGGATCTCAGCGGCTAAAGGCGAGGGACACTTAGTGAGGGCGGTCACCGTACAAACAAACGGACAATAGGAACTGAGGGACGATCGAATGACCTTGAGCTTAGACGAAGCCGACGATGAGGCTTATACTGGGAGGGGGCGAGAGATAGAGAGAACACTTGCACAGGAGAGTTGCGCGTTGCTGTTACCTCAAAGATTTGGTTCCGGGGAGTAATCCTTGCATTGGCGCAAAATTGAAACAATAGTCTCTGGATAATTACTATTATGGACGGGGGGGGGGGACTTAAATCTTGCTTTCGAGTAACACGAATCGAGATTGAGCGCGCCGCGTTCGAGGAGCGGGTGAAGAGGGTTGAGGGAGACTCACGTGAATACCGGGAGTTTCAGGGATTCTGCGAGAATTGTGCAGAGTCCAACGGGACACGAATATAGGGTGCTGACGGGAGCGGACAGATGATACTGACGGGGCAGGGAGGACGACGGATACTCGGCGGATACTGACGGGGCAGGGAGGATGGCGGATACTGACGGGGCAAGGATGATGGCGGATACTGCCTTCCAACTCTGGCGCCGAAGAATTTATAGGGGCCGAATGGGGTTTCCGCCCCTCCGTCCGAAGGGCAGGGTTCTAGGTTCAGACGTATCGCTAGACAAAAATAAACTCTGCCTTTTAGCGCGAGTGCGAGAAGTTTCTTAAGCCGGTGAGGCGAACTTTGCCCGACTTCAGATGGGACCTTCTGGGCTCTCGCACTTGTCGCAGGTTTCTGTGAAGGCGGCATTTCAGGTTATCGCGGCGTCTCACGGCGTCTCATCATTTCGCACCTCCATTAGCGCAGACGAAAAGCGGCGCCTAGGTGGCTGTTGTCTCTCTCTCTCTATTGAAGAGCGAGTCGGCGCGTATCTTCCTCTCTCTCTCTCTCTCTCTCTCTCTCTCTCTCTCTCCCTCTGTGATCTCTGATACAGCGTTTTCTTCTACGTAATATTGCTGATATTTAACTTTTAGTCATCTTAACCGATGAAAATATTTTGGAAATTCATTGCTCCTTTTATTTATTGCTAAAGATTCCGATGCATCATTAATCACTCGTAAATTAAACAATTTAGAACACACATATTTTGTTAAGAAGATGCGTCTGATAATATGCAACACAAAATTTATGCAGGTTAACGGTCTCTTTTAACTTCAAAATCAATAATGATTTCCTTAAGGAATATTTGATGACATCAGCAATTTACACAGCTCGCCTTTCAGCTGAAAATTATTAATGAAAATAAATAATAGAAAAAAGATAATAATTTTATAATAATATCACTGAATAATTTTGGTAAAAAATAAGATCAGAGTTTCAGTTTCATTAACTTTATAGACTAATGGATTCATGTAATAAATAATTTAAGAAAAAATAAATCAGACAAATGGAAGCTTAATAATTACCATAACTTCATTTGATTAAATTATTTCTCTCTCCTTATTATGAAATCATAGCCAATACAAGATAACCCTTATTCCTCTACCGATCACTGACTTAGGTTTTGACATCCGAGTAATATAAATGAAATATTTAATAGTATTATTTATCTGTAAAAAAACCTGCGTAGCTAAAATTATCAGTACTTCTTTAAAGCGTTCCACAGAAAAGCGAACCGAAATTTAATTGATTGCAAAGTGCAAACAATTTTTGTTCCAGGCCAGTAACTGTTATTTTCCAACTATTTTTATCGAAAAACAATAGAAAATTATTTGTTTTTAAACTTTGCTTTCGTGACTCCTTTGGTGTAATAGCAACGACAGCATTGACTATTCGAGTGAATTAGGAGGACGTGAATCTCTACTCTTTACCTAAATATACGAAAGAAAGATAAAAGTTGGACATATTCAAGTAAACGGAAAGTATTAATTGATTTTCGACTATTGCACTCATTATATCGCTTCATTTTAGGCAATGGAGACTGTAAGTAGGAATTGGTAACTATGCTTTTCACGGTATGGTAAATTTAGTGGTAAGGCGCGGCGTGAATTAAAAGTTCCTTTAGTTTGGTGTAATCAAGAGATACGCGTGTGTAAAACTTGCAAGGTAATGTCCAAATGTAGACTCAAGATGAATGGGGTGTGTGTGTGAGAGAGAGAGAGAGAACAGAGTGGCGCGGTTAGAGGAGAAGGTTATGATTGATATGGGGAGAAGTGGAGGGCTCTTTTGACGCCAGCTTTACTGGTCTTCTGGGCATCTGTATAACTTTGGAACGGATTTCGTGACTTACCCAACTAACGCGGAACTCCCGTTTCATCCCCCACGATTCAGAGAACCTCGCGTGTCCCCTGATTAGGGCCCGAAGGAGTTCCTTGTGAACATTGCTTCCATTTTAACCGGAAAGTGAAAGCAAGAAGATGATCGGAGGAACTATAGAAGGGGGTTCGCTACTCTCCTCCTCTCGCTCTCAGTGGGAGTCTGAATCTCGGCTGGAAGTCACACATTCGCACGGGTGGACGTGCGTACAAGTTATGCAAGAAATGCTTGCCCCACAAGCCTCCCTCCCCCCACAGCACTAAAATTATTGAAGAGAAAAAGTCAGGGAATTTCAGGTGCAAAAACAGACACTCGTTCGATGAGCAAATGCGAGACCAACTTCGGGAGCGCCGCTGTCGACGCCTTTTTTCACTAATTAAAGAGTCATGGAAATCAAATTTGTTAGCGCCTTAATTTTCTTCGCGATGTCATAAAATTTCCGTAAAACAAAGATAAGGTTTTACTTCTCCAGCACACGTCATTAAAAAGTCGCTTCCATTTTGTGTCGAAATGAAAGAGAAAGGAATCGAGATCTTTGCTGTCCGGTGCGCGGACAACAACAAGTCCGACATCGCCAAGCAACTCGACGTCAGCCGGGAGACCGTCCACAGAGTCGCGGAGAGGCTCAAGAATGGGAAAGATCCCCTCAATCGACCTTATTCAGGCAGACGTCAAGTTGTGAACCGTTTGGCTATGAGAAAGGCCATCGAAAGTGTTCTGAAGCTCAAAATGACTACACTAGCGAAGAAGAAGAACATCTCGGTAGCCACGGTGTCCAGAGCCGTCAAAGAAGAGGACAGCAAAAGCTTGAGATACGTAGAAAGTCCTTTGTTCACCGACCGTAAGGGAGAAAAACGTAGGAATTACTATCTTCGCCTTTTCAAAGCGACGGCAATCAAATTCTCATTTTCATGATGAAAAAACACTACCGGTCGACCTGGTCATCGAAAAGCAAGTAGAACAACCGCGTGGTAAGCTTCGGCCAGGAGGTCTTCAAGGTCCGCTTCTTATCAACGACCAAACACTCGGTGTCGTAGCTTCAAATGCTGAAAAGATGCAGCTGGTTTGGTTCGCGGCCGAATATAATCGGCTGCGAACCACACCAATAGGTCCTTGTAATTACAGGGACCTATTAGCCACGAAAGTCCTGCCCTGAGTGAAAAAGATCATGAAGAAGGCGAAGTATGTCTTTTAGCAGGACAGTGCCCCGCCCCACACGTCCAATACCGGGCAAGAACTTCTTGTCGAAGAACATTTGGCAGCCGCAGTCTTCCGATCTTAATCACATTGACTACAGCGTGGTGGAGGCGCATATCGAAGGCAAGGTATTAAAGGTCCGCCACAGAAACATCGACGAGCTGAAGTCCACCGTTAACCGCGTGTGGGTCAGAACGAGGACGGACTTCATCCACAACACGTTTGCGCGGCCGTCAGGTATCGTCGGGAACGCGTGGTTTGTTGATAGCGTCTAACAAATGTAACAGGACGTTTGCAATACCAGCTATTTTTCATGGTTAATTCGAAGTCCTTCCTATTCTAGACTCTCAAAATGTGTTCATAGGATGGAGATGAGTTCATTGGGTTACCAATTTGCCAGCAAAATGTCCACCAGTAATAAGGAGACGAATTCGAGACCTCATAACACCTATTCTGCAAAACATTGAAAAATAAAAATTTTGACCTCTGTTTTTTAGACTTGTGACCGACTGCCCAACTCAAAATGCCCAAATTCAATATAGGGCAGGTATGTGGATTCAATGGCTATTTTCTGATATATTTTGGCTTGGCCAACCTATGAGAATATTACATTATATCAGCAGAGAGTTCTTACTTTTTGTTTTCACATTGAAGGTTTTAAAATGGCCGCCGGGTGTCAGGAGAGCCGGGCATCTGCAGAGTGGCCACTCATTCGCCAAAACACATTCTTTGTCGCTGCAGATTTGCGTGAAAGAAGCCATCACGTGCGGAGATGGGCAGGAGGTGTATGTGATGAGTTCTTGTCTGCTTTACAGGCACATGCCTTGAAGTCTGCTTTAAACTTTATTATTTACGTTTAATATGATTATAAATGGAAAATATTTAAATTGGAATGAAAGAAGGACGGAAGTGGAGATGTAACTTCATCCTTGCACATATTTATTTAAACCAAAGTCCAACACTCGATGAACACAAAAATGGATCATTGAATGATAAAACGAGGCATTTCGAACTCAACCAAAATATATTTCATCTGTCTACATCCATTTTTCATGGCAATTAACTAATGGATTAGCTGATTCTTTTTCATGACTCGTCACAGCTAAAGAAGACCCGCGAATTTTAACGAATCATGAATCACAATTCAAGCGTAATATTGTTAATAAAGTACACGTCAGTAAATTGATTTTTACGAGTAAAGTTATTATTATAACTTCTTGGACAGGTACTTAGTACAAGACTTAAGACAACTGAAAATAATTTTCCTCTGTATCCTGCTATACCTTTTCTCTAAGTTTACTGTATAACTCCATGAGGACCAAGAGGGGCGGGGGAGGGTCGAAAAGAGCTGTTCTTTGTCTCCCACTTCTCTTTTCAATTCATTCCATGAGACTCCAGATTGTTCGGAATTCTTGTTATAACTACCTCAGAAAACTCATCTCGTTACTGGCAAAGGAGGCAACGGTGTAGGAGAGTGTTTACCAAACGCTTGTGAAAATCTGGTTTCTAATTTTAGAACCAGCTCTTAAGAAGGAGGATTTAATATTGTCGTCGTACTCATCATCATCAGCAATCACTAACCCTCGTCTTTCCTTTTCTAGCGGCCTCACTTAGGAAGATGACTGCTTAAGTCCCCCGGCCTACTCTCCTGAGAGAGAATTGCCATTCATGTTTCTTACCATCTATACCGGGCAATTTCACGGCCATAATTAGGGCATTGGAGGAAGCTGGTTTGAGGAGTAGCCCACAACTGATAAAAATATCAGAAAATATTCCGGAGAAAGGACGGACTGCTACCTCCGCTGCTCATCTCAGAGGGGGCCCGTTCCAGGACCATAGAGGGACATACAACCGTCTCTATGGTATGTTGGGATGCGGTTGCGATTAAAACACCCTCGGGAGGGGGACGGCGTTGTCAATAAGTCCGCCATACATCCGTCCCCCCCATCACGAGAGGATCCCATTCGGATTCATCTTATCTATTATTATCATTTATCCAAAAAGGCAATTCCCCTTTCCAGCGAGGAGTCTCTCTTCATCCCCAAGGAAAATAAAACTAAAAAAGCGTAAAATAAACAGGAACACACAACAATCACTGGGGCCGTGTAACACTCCTAAGGAAGAACCAAGTTTCGGAAAAGAAAGATTTGCACTTCCAGCCAGTGGGGCTTCAAACACCAAAAGAATGGCATCCCACCCCGCCACCAAAAGAGTCTTCGTGAGGACCCTAGGTGGACAGCCTAAGCCGGATCGAGGTAAAGTCATCGAAACGGTCTATGGAAATCTAAGTGTGGCAATTCCTAGACTAATCGATACCCCCAACCGGTTACGTCGCTATGTGTGAAAAAGAGGCAGACGTCAAAACACTCACAAAAGAAATGGGACAACTTGTGCTAAAGGAGATAAAGCACCCTCCTTAGATCCAGGCACATCCGAGTGGGATCTGTAGGCAGCTCGACCCCTGAATAGGGCAACATACAAAAGAAGAAATTATGGAAGAGATAGGCAGAAACCAGTTGTGGGCCAAAGTCATGTATGTGGTGAAGTTCCGAAACAAACCTGACAACACAGAGTACAAACACGTCTTCACAAATGGCCATAAAGGCCAAAGAAAGAGGACTGCTACTCTTTAACGCGAAGATCAGTGGTGAGCAAATTGAGAAAGAAGAGTTCACCCCCATTCAAGTATGCTTCCGCTTCTTTAAAATGGAACACCACCCCATAAACGAGTGCAAAGAACAAGTGATAACATGCTCGAAGTGCAGCAAAAAAGGTCACGGAGGGTGAGAATACTCGACACAGACAGATAAGTGCCTAAACTGTGGGCTGAACCACGGAAAAATTGCCATGTCCTGTCCTAAGAAAAAATAAATAATCAAGAGGAAATATAATGAAAAGAAAGCTGAGGAAACGAGGAGGGTAAATACCTCCTATTCCCAAGCAACGAAAACAGCCCCAGCCAAACTTTCGAACAAAAGCCAAAAACATATCTGAAGCTGGAGGACAAGAATTCCACCAAGATTTCTACGTGTATTCTATTTGCACACGTCATCAATCTCACAAAACCAGGAACATTATCAAAAACTCTGAATGTCATGCTTAAAACAACGGTATGTCGGAAATGTGGTTTCCGGACGACCCCCCTATCGGGAGACTTCATGCAGCAGAATTCCTGCCAAAGGATGCACCAAAGACACCGGCTACACCATTTTCACCAGAGAAAAAATCGACAAGCACTGAGAAAGCAGCGGAGGCCACGACTGGACACAATAAGACTATCAGGAAAGATCCAAGATTGGAGGCACAAAAGCGCCGAGAGAAGAAAGAGCAAAAAACAGCAAGAAGGATCAAACAGGTAGAGGGCAATCTCACGAGCTTATCGTCCTCGGAATCTAATGCTGAAGGGGTCAAAACCAAGGTTACAAACAGCCCCGTAAGCTCGAAGAGTAGGTCGAAGACACCGAGGTGTACTTACAAGTACAATGGAGAGGAGATCGACCTCAAGGTAATTACGACTGAGCAGACTCTATTTCCAGAAAACTCCTCCCCTAAGAAGATATATCAGGGATTTCGGGATAAAAGGTGCAAATGGACCTACTGAGCATCATCAACAGAATCATATATTGAACAATGCTCCACGAAGGAAAAGTAAAAGTGCACAAAGACTTGCATCACCCTGAGTGATGCAGAATAAAAAAAGATCTGGAACGGCAAAGTCCATAACAGTTAATAAGACAAAACAAAAGAACAAACACAATCAAGAACAAGAAGATAATGGATAACATTAACAACACATTAAAGATACTCACATTGAATATGAATGAATGGAAAAGAAAGTCTATTTTCTACGTTAACATCTTCCGTAAAGTGGATCCGGACATCATCCTCATGTCAGAACACGGCGTCAACACGAACATGGACACGATAAAAATACACAACTACACAGTAATTCAGAAAAACTACCCACAAGAACGATTTGATGGCGCAACCATCGTGATCAGAAAAAAAATAAAATTCAAAATACTTCCGGACTTAGACGAATCAGTCGTGGCTGTCGAAATCCCAGCCCTGGTTAGAGACCCAACTGTGGCGGAAGCTTATCAGCTGCCCAGGCGTCAATCAATACCTATCGATCGACAAATTCTTCACCCTCTGCCGGCACAGAAGGCTAGCGTTGCTAGGAGGCGACCTAAACTCCAGATGCCATGCATCTGGCTTCAGGCGCGTTGACCAAATGGGAAGGAACCTGTAACTAGTATTCGAAAGAAATAGGCTCCAGAGTGTCGGACCAGACTTCCCAACCTACTTAATACACTGTTTGGTGACAAAATCGGACATTGTGTTGGCGAGTCCAGAATTTCCTTTCAACATTGTCAACAAACCAGGGCCAGTGGTCCCGAGCGATCAAATCCCCATCATCACCACTATATCGCTTGCGCTAATGCTCAACCCCGTCACACTTAGAAAAAGCTAACTGGAAGCAATACGAAGAAGTACTCCGCAACTATCAGCAAGCTGACGTGGGTGACGCAAATCTCGAAGAAATTGACGAGGAGATAGATAAGATCACTAATTTCCTCACTCAAGGAGAGGAAAGATCTGTACTCAGAATCTCGTACAAAACTCTTCCACAACCTAGGTGGATGGAGGAAATGACTGATATCGCCATGAAACACAGGGAAATTTATGTAGAAGTCGGTAGGACAGGCCCAAACCGGAAAAGGGCAGCCAGAATGAGGCAGCTAAGCGAGGAGCTAAAAAACATTATCCTTTAAAAGCAAAGAGAAATCTGGGACAATAACATAGACAGACTAGATAGTGAAAGAAATCCTGTAAATCTTTGGAATAACATCCTAAAACTTAGGGATTGCCTCCCAAGCCTAGGACACGGATAAAAGAAGGCGACAACATCATAAAGGATCTGGAATCTCTCGAAAGAAGATTTAGAAGACATTGGAAAGAGATTTTTGAAATATCTCCTGAGGAGAATAATGATTTCGACCAGGACTTCGAAGACCAGCTGCTCGAAGACCTCGGAACGATGATACATAGGGACACCCACACCCAAAAATATCTAGAAAAAGAGAGATGGTTAACCACGAGCGCCCAATCACCATTGAAGAGACTATTAACACCATAAAGTCATTCGAACAAAGGACACCCAGATGGTCTTGGCTCACGGAGAACAACCTCGTGAATGCCCCACGGCAAATTCTCCAGGGCATGGTGAATACATGAACGCACCCCAGAATACAGGCTACTTCTCATACGGGTATAAGATGGCTAAAATCATCTTCATCCTGAAAGGGAATAGGCCCCCAGATCAAGTGGCTAACAATCGCCCAATCTCTCTCCTTGAAGTACCCGGCAAAATCTTTGAGAAGATTATAACCAGCAAACTACAAATTCAACTCGACGAGCTAGGACCACATAACCCACAACAACATGGGTTCCGTCCATAAATGGGCACAGAAACGGCCCTGGCGTTCCTAACAGAAAAGATCGTATATTGCAGAGCCAAGAGTCACTATGTAGACATCGTGCTGAGGGACGTGTAGAAGGCCTTAGACAAAGTCTGGCTGGAAGGACTCCAATACAAGATCCTAGACCTTTGTAACTTCGTAATGGGCAGAAGGACGCGTATCATGATCGTAGAACGCAAAAGACCAGAGTTCGAACTCAAAGCGGACGTTCCCCAGGAGAGCTGCCTAAGCCTTCTGCTTTATCTAGTCTTCACCATCGACTTTCCTACTCCGATACACAGGGACTCGATGTATCTGCAGCTCACAGATGACGTTACGCAGATCATTCCCAGTAGGGTGAGGAAAGCAAGGGCGCAGGCGATTAGTATTATAGCAGAAATCTCTAATATCAACCAATATGAGAGAAGATGGAATGTTCGGACCAACAGAGACAAGTATAAGATCCTTCTACTGAGACGCAAGTCGATGTGGCCCATCCTGATAGATGGGAGGAGATACAGATACTCCGACGAAGGCACCGTCCTAGGCCTAAAGATCTCCAACCACGGATACTTGAGACACTACAAGGAGAGGAAGGATATAACGAAGAGAGAAATATCTAAGCTATATAGGTTTAGAAACATTAGCTCGGCCAACATCAGGAAAATATACTTGATGTTCATCCGGGCTAAGCTCATCTACCCTACGGTAGTGACTCAAGCTGCCAGTAAGACCTCTATGAGGAGGCTCCAGCGAGTGCAAACTTCGGCATCTCTATGCATCAACCAAAGCAGACGGAGAGAGTATCTTCGGCAAAGGGACCTGCACCGAAGACAACGTCTGGAGGCCATTAATGTCGCCTCGCTGAAATTGGCCCAAAAGGTCTGGTCCCCATTGGCCAATGATACCATTCCAGACCTAAGAAGAACATGTGGCAACTTAAATATCCGTGCCAGATTGCGTGAGAAAGTCGCCCCAAATCGACTTTCCCCAAGCACTACACTCGGCACCGAGAAGAACACTACACCACTATACACATAAACACGAGAAAGTAACGACACAACAAATGCGACACAACATTTCTATCCACAACTAACTAAAAAAAGAAAAAAAAGGACAAAACACGAGGTAAAACACTAAATCAGAACACTAATAAAGGCGCGAAATCTCAAGAATACACCAAGACTAAATAAACAAAACAAAAGAGACAAATGCAAAGAAGAACACACAAAAAAAAAGTCAACGATAACAGAATAAAACAGGAAAAAATTGAAATCAAAAGTAAACAAATGGCTGCGATGCCCCTTAAACTAGGGCAAACCCTTCCTACCAATTTCATCATCTATCTTTCACTACTACTACTTATATTCCCTTCAACTAGTGAGTACTCAGAGACTCTAGGACCGAGGGGAGTGAGGACCATTACCATAGCAATACACTAAGAAAGTTTTCATTTCAGGAATATCCCCCTCCCCCTGAAGAAGAGGCGCCCCCGGGCTGAGTCAAAGTTCATGAGTGAAAACCTTGTGAGGTCGTGGCTGAGACGACCCCGAACTGACAGTTCGGTGAAGCGACTTTGCCAGAGAATGGTACCTACCACCTTCTTCCCCCAACCACGAGGGAAGCCATACAATGCGGGGGAAGAAGCGTCACTTCCCTCGATCAGTGTTGCGAGCACTAATCCCTGAGAATGGGCCCCTCTTCCAAAAAAGACCCTAAATCCACATCGAAGGATTCAATTAACATGATAGAGCGATTGACAAGTTGATCGAAGGACCAAATCCTTTTCAGTCATTAATTCATCCCAAACTTTGCAAAGGAAGTCAATGGCCATTAGAGGGACTCGATCAATGGAACAAAACAATATAAAACTGGATTCAAGCGAAAGGTTAACCAGCATCCCTCATGGTCTAAGAAGTGAGTAATCATTTATTGCAGGCAAAGCTGTTGCAAATATTTAAATAATAATCCTATTCTAATAACCATTTGTTCAAAGTTATTTTTTTGATTTTATTAAAGAGCTTCGCTACGCCATTGTGAACGATATATCCAAGAATTACTGATCAAAAGAGGTCAAACTAATGATATTTGTGCGGCTGCATTTATCTCAGTAGAAACCGATCTTTACAAACTAATAATGTAATAAAAAGGGATAAAATACAAAGCGGGAAAGGAGGCGAGAGAGAAAGAGAGAGATAAAGTAGTCAATAGTGGAACAAATAAACTAAATAGACAAAACCGGCCTTTAAGCCTGAATCCGAAGTAGACATTCAAAGTTTCGAAAGTGACTACAAAGAAAAAGGAAAATAATTTATTTAAAACAATAGTCAAGAAAAATCAGGGAATGATTTCAAAAGATTGAGAGTGATTGAAAACAATCAAACTAAAGTACTACCAAAACAACTCATAACAGCAAGTGAAAGAACGTGTAATAAGAGAGAACAAACTAGACTGGAATCGTCACTTACCAGAACATCAATGCCTGGTGTTTCATAAACCGTTTTCCGCTCTGGACTCGACGGACTGAACTGGTAGAACTGCTGGTTGTCTTTCCACCAATTGAGGGAATAGAGCGACTTTCCCTCGAGGTCAAAAAGGCAGCTCAGAGGCACCTGGCCCCCACTTCTGGCTCTCAGAGGCACTTTGACACTCAAAACTTGCACCCCAAAAACTTCTGAAATCAAAAAGAAAACGAGTAGAGACACAAAGGTCAAATTTAGGGGGTTTCTTTAGCTTTATAATGTAATCAAGCTTTATACAATATATATATATATATATATATATATATATATATATATATATATATATATATATATATATATATATATTGTTATGTATACTACTAGTTAAAAGGTTTCATTATGTAAAATAAAGTAATTGTAATATAGATTTATTTGTAATGTTTATTTGTAATGTATATATTTATGTAATATCGAAACAACAATCTCCAACTCCTTTAGTGATTACCATAATACAACCAACTAACCTCCTCCCACATAACCAACTAACTTGCTACCAATACTTACTTAAGTTTAAATTTCCCCAATTTTAGGCAGTTCACCTCCAACCACTTCGATGTTCCTACTGGAATTGATTTGCTCTAGAT
Source organism: Ceratothoa steindachneri (assembly GCA_963969495.1). Classification (NCBI taxonomy): domain Eukaryota; kingdom Metazoa; phylum Arthropoda; class Malacostraca; order Isopoda; family Cymothoidae; genus Ceratothoa; species Ceratothoa steindachneri. The sequence goes on from OZ018334.1 coordinate 14,506,152, forward strand.
TTTGTGTAACTATTCAATTAATGTGCTCTATTATTATTCAGTGCATTACTACTGCAACGTAAGTCTCTTATAGCTGTCAAATTTGGCGTCTATGTACCTTAGACCTCTCTCTCAACGTGTGATAAGTATTCTTAAGAATTTTTATTTGTATGTATTGTATAAACTGTATATTTGTAGATATGATATTCCTGTTTCTCCAAACCTCAGATATTTATTTATAACTTTAATTAAGTAAAAGGAGAACTGCCAAATTACAAGCTTTGACTTACTATTTAAACTGCTCTCATTGTTGCTGATAATAATAATAACAATATATTAATTTTCTATATTTTCTTCGTTTTACCTTTACCAATACTAGGCTGTGCTATATATGAAGGAAAACTCTAGGATTATGAATAATCTTATAAGATTGATTGGCATATTTTGAACTCTGATGCAAGGATGCTGAATTCCGGTAGACTTTGCACATCTCCTCATTATTATTATTATTTTAGATGAAACAAGCGTCCCTTTTTTTTTTTTTGGCGGTCCTGGACCGGATAATGGGCATAAAGATCAGTGGAACAATCGCAGTCAATCCGATGGGAAACAGAGCCCGGTCTTCGTTGGAGGAGGGTGTAGTTAGGGAGGGGGGGAACCCAGAACCCCTCCTGTCTCAATGGAGATACAAACGTACAAGTTCAGGGGATTTTTAAAGACGCAATAGCAACGAGGCTGAATCACGAAGAAAGGTGGCTAGGGGCGAATTCTAAAGATAGTGGTAAAGTTGAGGGAAGTGAAGATGTGCGATGCGAAAAAAATATTGTCGCACATCCTCCTTCAGGCATTTGGGACAGGAAGGCTCAATATCTTCCAGATGTCACCTGGCATACCCTTGTGGAATGGAACCTTTTCTGCCACTCTTTGAGGGAGTGATGTGTTGTATGTGTGGAGGAAGGACATTATAAATATGTAAATAAATGTAGGACTTAGAGAGTCAATAAAGTGAATAGGGAATCGTACATTCCGATTCATAAGGATGTGCCATCACCTGGTCTATGTCTGTACATTTGGTTTAGCTCTCTTAAACCTAAAATGGTGTCTTTCCTTTTCCCGCAGGTTATAATCTTTTAATCATCGTTCAGCCTCTCCTTTACCTAAAAAAAACTAGATCCTAAATATTTCAACACCGAAAATAGAAAAATATACTTAAAAATAACTATTTTGAGATGAGTCATGATCGAAACTATGGCCTCTCCGGTGTTTTGGAGAGACCAGTTTTACGGAAAGGCAACTCAGACTGTCGTGGTATACGGCCGAGTATGTATGTACGTTTGTTCCGTACAAGAATAACTCGGTCCACTTTACTCTGAGTGCTTTATTTTTACTTTTGGTTCTGTAACCAGGAAGGACTCGTAATATTATATATCTATTACCATTTGCAGCGTTTCGAGGATTTAATTAAACAACTAGGGAAAAAATGTACTTTTAATTACATAAAAAAAATGAAATATTAAAACTTTAAATATACTAAGAGGATCTAAATAAAAATTAATACTACCAATGAGTACTAGGCGATGGTTGACGAAAAATTCCCTTTAGCACGGAATTGAAACTAACGAACATGAATAAGTTTTGGATTCCTTTTACTTTTAACTAAGAGGAAGTCTGGAGTTGGATGACCTTGAACGAGAACCTCTTCGATGCGGATGAAATTTAGTGCAAAAACGGATGTTAGAGTGAATAGAAAACTATGGAATATCCGTTTATCGATGACATTGGTGATGTAAACACGAAGCTATGGCGGAGTATGGAATATCTGTTGATGGATGGCATTTAGGATGTAACTGGTGACACTAAAGGTGGTCAGCGTAATCAATATTTGTTTTCAGTATTTCCAATATAAAATCCAATAATATCTCTGAGCCAGCGGCACTTAAGCTGGATCTTGTAAAGATGATTCACCCCAAGGGGGTTTCATCTCTCATAAACCTAACCTAAACCAACCAACCTAATCTAGAATAAGCTTGGTTAGGTTAGGTTAGGTTAGGTTAGGTTAGGTTAGGTTAGGTTAGGTTAGGTTAGGTTAGGTTAGGTTAGGTTAGGTTAGGTTAGGTTAGGTTAGGTTAGGTTAGGTTAGGTTAGGTTAGGTTAGGTTAGGTTAGGTTAGGTTAGGTTAGGTTAGGTTAGGTTAGGGTCGAAAAACCTTGGAGTGACTCATCTTTAAATGATCCCTTAAGTGGTCCACAGAAATTGGGTTTGAAGACCTAAAGTAAATAAGAACAAAGCCTCTGACCTAAATAAATACAGCACCGTCCAATAAGATCAGAACGCATGAATTTCCATCACAACATCTTCCATAACTTCTGCCAGATTATTGTGTGATAACTAAAATGTATAAACTACGTATAGTTAAAATTTATGCAAAATTGGATCAATAAAATGGAACTTAACGGCTAGAAAACTTTAACTGTCCAAAATGATCCGAATGACAGCGATAAGAAACTTCTTTTGTACAATTAAATTATCCGTGGAAAACATCGGGGCTGCTTTGAATAAGAGGGGCGCACGCGTTTTAGGCTACTAAATCATGTCGTGCTTCTTTTTATGTTGTATTAATGTCCTAGGAGTAATATTTTGATGGCGGAGAGAGTTGTATCCCTTATAATGCTGTGAAATTAAATATTTTAACGCGATTCTGCAACGTAGGAATCCTTGAACGACGCCATCTTTGAATGCCATCAAACGGCCTTTAAAGCAGACGCGAAAATTAGTGTTTTCTTTATTAAATTAAATTTTACAGAAAATTTAATTTCAATTCATTCTATGGGCCTATTTGAATTGTCTATTGGTATTTATTCAGCTCTGAAATGACTATTTTTCCAGTTTTTAGCACTAGAAAGTAATAGTTTCCGAGCCCCGGGTTAGAAAACTAGGAGTGGTGTTCAAAGGACCGAGCGTAACACGGCCCGTCTCATGAACTTCAAAGATGGCGCTTTGGAAGAATTCTTGTCCTGCAGAATCTGTTGAAATATGGACTCTTGGTCACTTTATGAGGGATATTACACATTTCAGCCATCAAACTATTACTACTAGAAGACTATTACAACGATATGAAAAATAGGCCATGATTTAGTATCTTAAAAGGCCTTATTCAAAATCCCCCCCATTTGTGCAAGTTTGAACTAATTACTATTCATTGTGGAGGTCGATCTTCTCCTTAATGCGGTGACATCTCCTGCCGCAGGGAAGAACCAACTGGTCGCAGTAATCTTGCTCCATTCATCTTGAGGTTCTTCCACACATTTCCAATTGGATTCAATTCGTGACGATGTCCAGGCCAGTTCATAGGAGGATGAGCTGGTCACCAGGGAGGTCTTCACCTACTTGGCCCTGTGGCGAGGGCCATTATCCTCTATGAAAATTGCAAGTTGGGCTTCGGAAGCTCGTAGATGGGCAAAGCAACCTGACCTCGCCATTTCTTGTGCACTTGTGTATTCAATGGCCTTATGCGCACATAGCCTTGGAACCGAAATCACTTCTTAACCATGTCCCTTCCATCAAACTTCACACCTTTTGGTGCAATAGAGAGACAATTTTAAGCATCCTCTGCGAGGTACGAACCTCTTGCCAGCGAAATGTAGCACTTGTAGTGAAGTGCCATCTCTCCCTGACTACGTCCTCGTGAAATATATATTTACATGGCATCAAACAGGTTTTTTTGTTTATAACCATCTATATGAGATGCCTTTTTGACATTAAGCAAGTTTTACTATAGAAAATAAGGCGAGGTATCTCGAAACCTTTTCTATAATTCCAATAAATCGTCGCTTTAACTATTAACAAAAGGCAACCGATATTTTCCGCTGCCTTTGTTATATCGGAACGAGACGCGGAATTTCTCTAACCTCCTAAAATACGCTGAGACAAGAAATTCCGAAGCAATCAAGATTTTTCCTCATGATTTTGTCTCCATTAGCAAAATTGTGTAACCATACACATAGCTGCAAGGACCTGACAAGTATGGTTCGCATTTTAAGATGAAAGCAAAAAACCTTTGCTACAAGTTTCATTGGTAAGATTGGATGGACTCTCGGGAACCAGGCGAAGGCTAGAGAATTCTTTCTGCTTCGACTTTTTGTTGCTTTTTTTCGTTTTTTAGGGGGGGGGGGGGATTTATTGTCTGATTTTGAGCCTTTCACATAGTTTAATAATAGACTAAATTGATTACGGCAACTTATGTCTGTTGTGTTAGTCGCCAGAATAGTCCTTTAAATAAAATATCCTTGGTAGGTTCTTTGTTTTATTATATTCCAAACCTGGTCTCTTTCCATTTCCTCAGTCTTTCAAAAATTAAGGCTCACTTCAAGAAACGACTAAAATAATGCGAAATATTTTGAAGATTTGAGATTGGCATCGTAAATTTTGAGTTTGAATTGTTATGGACATTCATTTTTTATATCCACTAATTTTGGAAAGCGGAATGGAGTTTTCCGAAATTGTGATTATTTTATGTCGTAAGTAACAACTTATGAGTAATTAGAATTAGACATTGAACCCCAAAATAGAAAGGCTGTCTGGGTCCAGAATTTAGAGGTAATATTACATTGAAAACTATAATTTTTAAATCACATTTATTGATTAAGAATTTCATGTATACAAATGGGGAGACAAGAATGCACACGGGTCATAGAAAGACGGTAAACCTCAAAAGAAAAGAAATGAAATGAAAGAAACACAATAAGTAATGATTAAGAAAAAAAAAACCAAAAAGGAGTCTTAAATTTAAGCATCCTCGGTTTAGATCGTGAAACCAAATCCAACCATTCGATGAAAGACTCTCAGCAGTTTCTATGCTAAGTAGGGAAAGGTTTTAAGATATGGATTTATTAAATTTGTTATTATCCTTAAAAATGTTAGAATAAGAGACAAGATAAATTAGAATCGACTTAGCGATGCAT
>OZ018334.1:14513591-14635061 GCA_963969495.1 Ceratothoa steindachneri
ATATATATATATATATAAATATATATATATATATAAATATATATATATATATAAATATATATATATATATAAATATATATATATATATAAATATATATATATATATAAATATATATATATATATAAATATATATATATATATAAATATATATATATATATAAATATATATATATATATAAATATATATATATATATAAATATATATATATATATAAATATATATATATATATAAATATATATATATATATAAATATATATATATATATAAATATATATATATATATAAATATATATATATATATAAATATATATATATATATAAATATATATATATATATAAATATATATATATATATAAATATATATATATATATAAATATATATATATATATAAATATATATATATATATAAATATATATATATATATAAATATATATATATATATAAATATATATATATATATAAATATATATATATATATATAAATATATATATATATATAAATATATATATATATATAAATATATATATATATATAAATATATATATAATATATATATATTAAGAGAGCAGAGGGAGTTGCATGTTGCCAGGCGTCTGCGTATTTTTAGGATAAATATGGAGGCTAAATTTAGGAAGTTCATTATTATATATTAACTTCTTGGTACCGACGTTTCTGGTAGGAAGCCATTCTCAAGGATATGAGATTATAAATATAGACAAACACCAGGCAATGGCTTCGCTACTAAGATTAAAATTTTATAATTCAAAATATCACGTAGTTAAAATATAGTTATAGAAAGTTATATAAAAATGAATTTTCTGAACTTCACCATTTGTAAATCTTTGGGTTTTAAAAAGTTCCCAAAATTTCGATACTTATATTTATTTCTGAACTTCACCATTTTGTTTTTGGATATTATAAAATAATTATTAGAAATAACTTTGCTAAAAAACTTAAGTCATAACAAAACTAAGATGAAATTATTTTTCAAATACTCAAAAAAATCCCCTTCTTAAATTCTAGAGTTAGTGATAAGATTTTTTAGAGAAATTATCAGATATTTATAAATTAATTATATGGGAAATGGGAAGCAGCAGAGGTGGTAATATTCAAATTATAAAAATGGAGAGCTTTGAACTATTAGGGAATTGGAAATATGTTTTTGTTTTTAAAATAAAACTGAGATTAATTAGTTTTGGGTGTCTTCATTGTAAAAAAGGGAGATAATAGATATATTTGAAAAATAGGGGTTGTTTTTTTGGGGGGAGTGTATTTGGCTAATAGTTTTACTCTCATTATTTACCGCTCCGTTATTCGTTCCAAGCAAAATTACGGATGCAAGTTCTGCACGTCCGCAGCCAAGGGTGAGTTTGGAAGATTTATTCGACCCACTGCACACTTCTCCGTCTGACGAAGGATTCATGTGCACTGTCGAGGGCCTTAGTCCTGGCGAGATGCCTCAGGCCTTACAGTGAATTATGCGCTGGTAGGCGCAACCACTGCACCTTCTCATTCACCAAAAGTTCTCATTTCATCAGCGGTCGATCTCGATACTGCTTATGCCTCCCTGAGAATTCACTCACACCCTAGAAAAGCTTCGCTTAAGGGCAGGCAGCTCCCTTAAGAGGTCGATGTAGCTCGCCAACTGCTAGCGTCTCTAGTTCTGTCCAACACGCACCATGGAGAGCACAACGTTGGAACCTTTGTCGTCCCGTCTCAGCTCCCAAAGTTTCCACAGTACAACAAATATGTCGTTGAACTTTTTGGAGTACGGTTCATGTCAAGTTGGAGCCACGCCAGTGTACAAGGATATTCCAAGCTCTGTTTTTGGATTCAACGCCGAGCTGGTTGCAATATCCCGCTTGGAAAGGGATATTATGCTCTTCCCAGCTCCGTTTGAGAACCCGGCAGGGCCGATTCGGAGAGCGCATTGTGATCTTAAGCGAGTCATAAAGCGCCCTGATTCATCTCTGGGCATTTGTATGCCCACAAGTCTTGGTTGGCGGTATACGTGACGCGACGGTGGTCGGAAGCCAAATGGATATCTTGATTAGGGGTTGGGGGAATGAGTGAGAAGATAAGGGAGCCAAAGGGTCCGTGAGGTCTGGGCGACCAGACGAGCGTTTCGATCTTCCTCACACTGACTACGTGGCAGGAATCAAGTCGGCCCTCGAGGCTGCCAGGCAAAAAAGATGGGAGACGGCTGAGGGGAACTCAAAGGAGCGTGCCATCACGCGCCACCCCGTGTGCAAACCCCTCAATGCCGTGACGGCTTCATGTTTATTCTGTCGTCCATTGATGGAGAGCTCCTCTCCAATTTATTGCGCTGAATGGATCGTCACACAGACTCTTCTGCACATTCTTGTTGTCTCAGTCTCAGGGATATCCACGCATGGTACCTGCCTAAGTGTGGGACGAACAAAGTCTCTACTCCTTGTTCTTTGTGTTTACGATGAGTTCGTGCAAACAGACTCGTGGACTTTTTATTTCACCCTTCTTGTTAATGTTAGGTTTTCTTGGGCGAGGGGTGAGGCGGACCTTCCCCCGACGCCTGAATAAGCTTTCTCTGGCTTCTTCTTTTTAGTATTGGTTTTTTATTTTAATTGTTATTTCATTTTGTTTTATTTGTCTTTAGTTTTCTAAGCAAATGGCCTATTCTTATGCAAAGGCTTCTTTTCGTCGACCTATGCTTTTGGTGGTACTCTGCTATTTGCGCCTCTTAAAACAGTCGCTCGAGAAGCAGATTGTGAATTATAGTGACTCACAGAGTGCGCTGGATGTCCTGGAAGAATTGCAATCTCAGCATCCAAGACGCAACGGCTGCTGCAAGCCGAGAGGATGCTGAGATTCTCTGTCGAGTTTCAGGAGACTTCCTTCTGATTTCAGGAGATTGGCTTCTGAGTTTTCGAGGATTTAGGGATTACTGGAAATGAAGGCGATGATGATTGCACCAAAGAGACTGTAAAGACTACGAGACCAGAGGAGCGTTTCAAATATTCCCATTATGACCTCAAGGCTGGAATGAGGTCAACCTTTCTAGCTGCACAGCAAAGAAGGTGGGAGACGGCCCACCAAAACATACTGATGCGAGCCATTCCATTGTAAGGAGACATTTTCCGTGAGGCCACGCCCACTGCATCGACGGCTTCAGGTCATTTTGTCTCGTCTTCAAATCTGTGACTCCCGCGGGACACAGAACCATTCGATGGAACGCCCCCTGAACCTTAGTAGGACAAAGCCTTGATCCCTCAGATTTGCCAACAGGGTCTTATAAAATGATTTGGGCACTCCTGATTGTGAAATATTTGAGATATTTGAGGAGGCAGGAGTCCTCCTTGGTATTGAGTAAGGAGGTGCACGCTCTGGTCCCTGAAAGATCGCTCCTCCCTCTAGTAGGATAAAATACACGTACCTGTCTAAATACCATTACAAAATTGGCCTAAAGTGAACTAGACAAATCTTCTTAGGGGTAGATTTCTTATATAAAGACCAAATGTAAACCTAAGAGAGTATCTGGAACAAATTGACGATATGACAAAACGGATGTAAGATTTAAATTCAGCGGCAGAAAATGGATCTAAAAACATTAAAAAAAATGAATATAAACAAAACCTGTTTTATGTAGTGATTTGTTAAATAGTACTTAGTCTGTAGGGATAGCAATGTTATTTGTGAGTCGCTATAGATCACAATCCGGTTTCCGAACCGGGCACGTCGCGTAATCTCCCGTACCGAGTGGTGTATTGCCACCAGCTCGGCCGTAAAGACAGACGCAGCGCCTGGTAGAGCCCCGCTGACTTCAAACAGAGGGGATACGGCGTGGAAGCCGACCCCCTCTTGGGACTTGGAGCCATCCGTATACACTGGCACGGTTCCAGCGTGACACGAGGTGTGCTCCAAAAGGGTCAAACGCAATACTCCACGCACAGTACAAGCTTTGGGAGCAGAGGCGTGGCGACAAATAGCCAAATGTGGTACCCTCCAGGGTGGCGTCCTGGGCAGATCCAGGGTCGCCACCAGCCCAAAAGCTATATCTACCTCTCGAGAAGTTTCCTAAACCCAAAGGGCTTAGGGTATGACTGGCGTCTCTCGGTGGCATAGGCACCATCGAGATCAGCTGCGGATGAAGTGAGAGCTGTTGGCGACTGAGGGAAACGCCGGGCTCGCGCGTACAGGCGAGTGATGCACTGCACGTGGCGCAGAGCGAGTGGCATCTCCCCAGCATCGACCAATAGGCTCTCAATGGGGAAAGTGCGGAAGGCACCGGTCGCAAGGCAAAGGCCAGTGTAGGGGATCGAATCCACCTTCCGCAATAAACGCTCGGCTGCGGATGCCTAAAACTCGCATCCGTAGTCGAGCTTCAAGCAAACAATGGATCGATAAAAAGTAAGGCAGTAGCCCTATCAGCGCCCCAAGCGCTGAACGTCACAGAACGGAGAATGTCCATGGCGCGGGTACAAGAGACCCTAAGGCTGCGAATATGAGCCTCCCAGGTGAAGCGTCGGTCGAATACAAGACCAAGGAAACGGTGCGACTCAACCACATCCAGGCGCACCCCATTAAGAAACAAATCTGGGTCGGGGTGAAGCCGTGGATGGCAGCAGAAGTGCACCAGCTTAGACTTGGCCAAAGAAAACCGAAACCTGTGCGTTTCGGCATAGCGAGAGACGCGGTTCAATGCCTGTTGGAGTCGACGCTCCAGAGTTAGCATCTGGGCCGAGCCAAAGGAGATCGAAAGGTCGTCCACGCAAAGCGTAGCGAGAACATCTTCCGGCAGCACCGAGGTGATGCCGTTGATGCTCAGGGCAAAGAGTGTGACACTAAGGAAACTTTTCTGCGGGGCACCCTCTTCCTGCTCCTTTGGGCCGGAGAGGGCTCCCCCAACCCGTACGTGGAATCGACGATCTCGCAAAAATTCAGATATAAACATTGGGAGGCGTCCCCTCGCCCCCATCGTGTGGAGAGTCTCTATGATACCGTATCGCAATGCAGTATCATAGGCCCTCCAGATCGAAAAATACCGTAGCGTAGTGCTGTTTACGAAGGAAAGCCTCGCAGACGGCATTTTCCAGTCGGAACAGATCATCCGACGTGGAGTGGAACTTGCGGAAGCCGCACTGTGCGGAAGACAGATGGCCTCCGCTGTCCAGGAAAAAGGCTAATCTAACATTTACCAATTTCTCCATCAACTTGCACACGCAAGAGGTTAGAGAGATTGGGCGGAAACTGGTCAGAGTAGAGTGATCTCTCCCCGGTTTGCGAAAGGCAAGCACAGTAGCGATTCGCCAGGAGTCTGGGAGAAGACATTCCACCCAGATCCTTTTGAACAAATCTAACAAAAAGGCCATGCCTTGCTTACCCAGGTGTCGAAGCGTGGCGTACGGGACATCGACCGGACCATGGGGGGTGTCCGCGCACGAAGCGAGAGCGCAACGCAACTTACTCACAGTAAACTTGTCGTTGAAGAGTTCTCCGCCTCTAGAGGTAAAGTCAAGCCGGCGGCCTTCCGCGACATCACGACGTGCATTGAATGCTGGCGGAGCAGCATCACGGCTAGAGAATGCAGAAAAAGCGGTCGCGAAGGATTCCGCTACGGACGCGGGGTCCGAGATTGCGGTCCCATTCTCCTGGAGAACGGGAGGGGGGTCCTGCGAGAACTTGCCCCGAATCCTTTTGACTCGCTTTCACACCTCAGTTAAAGGGGTCTTCCCGTTAAGGGAAGACATGTATGCCCGCCAAGAAGAGCGGCGGGCGTGCTTCGAAATATACCGGAACCTAGCCCTAGCCCGACGAAATTCAGCGACGGTGAAATCGTTCGGGCGGCGCTTATAGCGAATATAGGCATAACGCTTCTGTTTGAGGGCCGTCTCACACTCGGCCGACCACCATAGGAGTGGTCGGCGTGCAAAACGGCCAGACGTCCTAGGAATAGTAGTCAGGCCCACGGCGATGAGGTTGCCGGAGAAGAACTCAACGGCCTCATCTACTGACCTAAACTCCTCGACTGAGATAGAGAATTCAGTCATTTCCTGAAATGCAGGCCACCGCGCCCGCGCCAAGCACCACCGAGGTGGTCTCTCAGGCGGCAGTTGCCCTGAAAATGATATTTGAATGGGAAAGTGATCACTACCATAGAGGTCATCGAACACCAACCCATCAAAATCAGGCTGTGCATCCGAAGAGCACAAAGATAGATCAAGGCAAGAAAATGAAGCGGTTCTAGGACAGTGATGCGTAAACTTATTCACGTTAAAGACACCCATCTCAAGCTCTTCGATCAGATCGGCAAGGACTTGTCTCCTTGGTTCTAGAGGGTAATCTCCCCAGAGAGAATGCCTGCCGTTCAGATCTCCAAGCAAGAGATAGGGCCTTGGCAACCGAGCCAGGACGCGGCGGAAGTCCCCCGCGTCGAAGTCAGCTGACGGTGGAATGTACGCAGAAATGATAGTATACCTCCTCTTCAGGTGCAGCTGCACAACCACTGCCTGGAAGGGGGTATCTAAAGAGAAAGGAATAACGGAGACATCATGCCGGGTGTAAACCGCGCATCCCCCAGCCCGGCCATCCCGCGGTGGTGGGGTCGCAAGACCCTTATACCCCGAGAGGGCGGGCAGGGGGCACGCGCCTAGCATGGTCTCCTGCAAAAAGATAGCTAACGGGGAACGGGACGAGACGAGCCTCCGCAGCTCCTCCCAGTTGGCACGGAGTCCACGGCAATTCCATTGAAGAAATATGCCCTCCACGCCTAGCTCGGAGGAGACGCGAGGGCCCTCCTCGAACTGAAGACCCTCAAGGGAATGGCCGTACGCTTCTCGGGGGCAGAACCCCGGGCGCTGTTGGCCGGACAAAGCGCTGAAGGCACTGTCGCCTTCGAAGACTTATTAAGGAAGGTTGGGCTCGCCATGCGAGTCTTTTCCTTCCTCCGCCTAGAAACCTTAGGCTCGCTTTGCAGCTTCGGAGGCGGGGGGGCCCTCTTTTCAAGCAACCACCGTCTTCGAGCCACTCGCCACATCTCGGGGCATGGGCGAAGGAGCCGAAGCTCCTTTGATGCTGTCCTTCTTTCGGGGGACAGCTTTAGGAACCCGGGAAGATGGCCTAGTGACCATCTTCAGGGGTGTTGCCTCCTGTGAGTCTAACGAATCAGTGGAGGTGCGTGGCCGTTTCGCCTTACGGGAAACAGGCACGCTGTGGAAAGAGGGGGAAGCCCTGGTTTTAGCAGGAGCTGGGTATGAACTCTTTTCGGCGCCAGCTTTACCAGGGGAGCGCCCGGGTTGGGTAGAGCCCGCAGAAGGGCTCCGAATATGCACGAAAACAACCGTGCAATTTGGCAGAGATGGGCCAGGAGCAGAGGGAGCCTTTCTAACTATTGAGGCATATGACGTCCCAGGCAGAGCTGGGCGTGCCAGGACCAAGTCCTTAGCCTCGCGGAATGAGAGTCGATCCTTGGCCTGAACGGCCAGGATTTCTTTCTCAAGGAGATATGCACCACATTGCTTCGAAGAAGCACGGTGCGGCTCTCCGCAATTGACACACTTGGCCACACACGATTTAGGCTTATCGTGTGCGACCTTGGAGCAATTTACACAGACTTCGGGTGACCCCGACTTTGCACGTCTACATGAGCGATTCGTATGGCCGAAGCGGTGACAGTTATAGCACCGCTGCGGCAGTGGCACGAATGCCTTCACGCGGTAGCGGTACCAACCGGCACGCACGGACTCAGGAAGCTTGTCACAGTCGAAAGTGACGAAGAGTGTAGGGGTGGGTCTTGAGGCCCCTCCCTGTTTTCTAGTCACACGTTCGACCTTTGCCGCCCCATGGTCGGCCAGCTCTAGGGTGATGTCCTCAATGGAGTAGTCAACGAGTTCCCTCGCATAAACTACTCCTTTTACAAAGTTCATGGTAGAGTGCGGCGTCACACTCACCGAGGTGCCATGAAGTGTCTGAAGAGCACTTATCTTGGCCGCCTCGGCGGGATTCGCCGCATTCGCCAGAAGGCTCTCGTCCGAGAAACGGGTCACCTTCGGCTCTCTACCTTATTGCACTAGCTAATCCTCTCCTCTGATGGATCACGTTGCCCTTGGACAACATGGTGCCCTCAGTGGAGCGAATAACGAGGAAGTGTTTGAAGCCAGTGGGCTCGAAAATGCCAGGTAACCTCTGAATGAGGGGCCCCGATGTCATCGAGGCTCCGCCCTGTGCACTTTTGTTCTTAGTCAGGGGCTTCGCAACTGGGGGGGCAGAGGGGGCGGATGTGCCGATCTTGGCTTGGTCGCTTGCCAGAGTGGCAGCAGACCCATCCGTCCCCGCAGCCCCCACGGATGGAGAGGAGCCCCTATTCTTTTTTGTCTTTTTAGTCTTTTTCTTTTTCTTTTTTGGAGAGGAGGGCGGGGAATGAACCCGCTTCTCACCTCCCCCGAAGAAGCCCCCAGGCCAGATGGACCGGCCTCAGCCAAGTCATTGTCCGAAATGGAGAAGGTCCTGGTAGTCATGGGGGCACCGGTCGGAGGAGATCCCTCCCCTCCTTGTACTGCTTCGAAAACCACAGCCGTTTGAGGAGGACCTTGCATCGGGGCGGATTCGGGTTCGGTGCTTGGCATCGATCCAGGATTTCCCCCCATGAAAGGCCCTACCGTCTGAGGCTGGGTTTCCTCAAGGACCATGTCTATGTCAGGGGGGGGGCCTCCAGTTTGCCATCCCCCCCCTCAAGACATTGCAGGTCCCGTTGGCAGTATCCTCACTAGTCTTCTTTGGGGAGGCATGGGCCTTGACCCCGGCAAGGTTCAATATTCTTGCCAGCAGGTCTTTTGAGGGAAGCGACCGAAGGGGCTTGGCTTCCCTCTCCCCCCTAAAGGGGGTGGCCCTACCGAGCCGCTACAATGTGGAGTGGCTGGCTAAGGGCTGCCTGCTGGCTTTCTTGGCAGTCCCCTTGGAAAGAACAGAGGGGACTGCCACTGGTAAAATGGAGGCGCCCGAAGGCACCTCCAGAGAAGGGGGTGAGGGGGAGTCTTTTCTCCGGTTAGAGATATATGGAGGGTCCCCTGAGCAAGCACAGGGAGGGGGGACCTCCGATTTTTTGCTGGAGCTGTCCAAGGGCGGCTCCGTCGATGTTATAGGGGAAGTTGGGGGTTGGGGTTTTTTTATACTCATCATTGGGCATGATGACCCTCTTTTAACACGGGATGCAATAGCGCATCACCTCTAGCAGTAGCCCGCACTGCGAGAGGTGCTTACAAGCCCGGCAGAGCCCGCCTGGTGGCCTGGCAGTCCATCGGCATGGCGGCTCCACCTTAGACACGGCGTAAAACAGATAGAATGTGTGGGGAAGGAATGGGTGGGGATGAAGCAGGTTGTTAAAAACCAACCACCCCAGACCGGAGCTCAGGGGTTAGGGAACATTGGCCCCTCCCCTCTCAGCCCCGATCCAGGACGGTTGGCCAAGAAGAAGGTCAGCATCTACCCTGTGAAATTAGAGGCTGACCAGAGAAAGTTGTAGGAGAGGTTGTATGAAAAGAGAGGAAACAAGTGTTTTGAAGGAAGGAAGAGAGGCTAAGCTGGAGCTGGACGGGGTGCTGAGTCCCTTCAGCACGGCGGCTAGGATGGCAAATCGCCGTGCCCCTTACGGGGTCTTGTCCATTCATGTTGCAGATGGGGCCTGCGGGTTTCTTTACGGTCTCGACAGAGCATGTGTCACATAGACCTGTCGTATCGCTGCGTACTGATCCTAGGTCGTCCAGATTGGGGTCATTCTTGGAATTTCCCACTTTCTCGGGATCTATTCAGCACTTCGACAACATCGGAATGCAATCCTCCGACCCGCTGGCTGATTTGTGGTCAGCTGAGGCCCTCCCCGTGCAGCGTGCGTATCAGTCTTCTTTCGTCTACGGTATTATTATGTGTTTTGCCATTATCATCTTATTATCACATCTTATCGGCATGGAATATTATATTTATCAAACAAATCATCCAATCTGAAGACCTTTTCACTACAACATACCGCATCATGATAACATAATTTCCTACATTTCAATAGAACTGTCTATTTAGATATTTCAAAAAAAGTTATAAGGAAACTTTTTTGCTTTCCAGATGTATTGGACACATGTATGCAAATCTACATCAAAATCTACATAGAAATACCCAAGGAAGAAGAACAATTCCAGGTGTCTGAGACCCTTTAGCCGTGGCTGTACAGGCATAAATAGGGAGAGGAAAATTTAATGATCTGTAGATCTATAAATGAGTGGCAACGGGTAAAGATGAAGGGGATCGGGACTAGGAAAAAGAGGTCTGGTTAGCAGAGAGATGTTTATTAGTACAGATTTTGTAATGCTCATTATTTTTCTCACTCATGAGCCAATGCTGGATGGGAGATCGCTAAATGAGGGGAATCTGTCCGTGTCCGAATAAAAGGAAACAGAAAAAAAACAATAAAAAAGAATCGTCGCCATTAATCGCTATTGGCAACCGTCAACCTCACAACTACCATGACTACACGAAAATAGGGTTTGGTAGGGCATGAAACAAAACTGTCGGTGGGCGGCTTCCCAGAGCAGGACACCTTAGCCGGGGTTGGTCCCGGCTAAGGAGTAATTTCGAGATGATAAGCCTAAATAGAAGGTCCGAAAATGGTTGGAAATAGTTCGCTTTAAAATTCATGAAGTAGTCAATATACAAATCGTCTTTAACCTTTAGCGAGTCTTTTATTCATTATAAACACCTCATTAACTCTTCTTGTCTTCTCAAACAACTCATCTTTAAACTTTAACGTGTCTTCTATAAATAAGTCATCTTTAATTGATGTCATCTCTCTAATAAACTAGGCCTGTCAAAAAATGAGAGAGAGCGATAGCGGTTGTGATCGAGTCACGAGAAGGGATTCCGAGCGAAGTAGCCTTGCTTCCAGACCTTCGGGAAACTTGCGGAGCGATAAAGCGCCAGAAACTCGTCCCGTTTATGGCGTTACATCCTGCACCGCTGATTCTCACCATCGAGGCTGTGGGACCGAACCGATAACGCCTCCGTAGGCAAATATTGGAACTTCCGGCGGAATAATATAAATTTTCCACCCCGAGGATAATCGAGGAAGTATTCTTTGAGCTTTCGGGCCGCGAGCTGTCTCCCCGTTGCTTCCCTGTAAACAAGCCCACGCAATACAGAAGGTATTCTTTGGAATCATTCATTGACGTAGCGCAATCCTCAAGCGACAAACACCGGTGCTATTCGGTATCGCAGCAGGAATCCATATTCAAAACGACAAAGACTAAGCCTGGAATATAGTGCTCAACCGTCCTCCTCGAAGAATATCTTCCCACGAGTACCCATACTCGTGGTCTTCTCCAGGAAATCGTATCGTAAGACTTACATTTTCCTTCATCGTCGACTAGGCAAAACGCTCTCCGACGAAGTGACTCACCCAGCGATGAAATTGCTATGAAATACCCTTTGCTTTGGAACGAAGTGTCACACCTCCTATCAAAAGTTCGCAGCCGCTTAGAAATAGTAAGAAGAGGTGATCTTCGTCTGGCTCTAACAACTATAGATCCTGATATTAAAAAACTTGTGAAACTGCATGAAGCACAAGGATCGCATTGAATGAATAAAGAGTTGATGATATATTTATTTCATTTTGCTAAAGTATTTTATTTTTTGTAGGACTAATTATTTATTTTAAAAGAGTATTACATTTTTGTTAACCACTGTGAAAAATACGAGTATAATTGTACCTGAATACAAATAGCTGTTTTAATATCTTTTATCCTTTAAAGTAGAGTTGAACTGCATATTACCTACTGAAAATAATGATTATGGGCCACAGGAAAAAATAAGGTTCCTAAGGGGGCCATAAGCCAAAATTGGTTGGGAACCATTGTTCTAGATAGAAAATAAAGGGAGTAATCCGAAGGGGAAATGTTGGGTGAGTATGGGGGAATATGGCAGTATCCCTAACCTAGGCTATATAGTGTATCTTTCACTACGCGTGAGATGAGTCATCGTAAATTGTGTGGAAGAAACACACATCCTTTGCCTCGTCTGACTAAGGCTGGATCTTTTGAAGAAGTTCACCTTGAACTCTTCGTCTTTGTGCCGCGGATAATTCTCAATCATTTTTGTCTTGAGTCAATCTGATTTTCATTACCCGATTCTTTAATCAGGACACTCACTCTGTTCAACATTTCTTTACTCCAGGAGTTTTATTCATGGGGGGAGGGGGATACTTTTGTTCGAAAAAACAGCTCCGAAACTCTGGAAACTTTATTGTAGCAGGTAATCAAAATATTGCGCGCGATATTCGTTTCTATTTGGTTGGATTAAAAACACAAACGAACTTTTTGGTTTCCTGGTTTTGTTTCCTTAAACCTTTTCTATAATGATAATATGGAGGCCATCTGAGGCAATCATAAAAAGCCGCTCTGTTTTATAAATGGCCAATAATTTCAATTTCTAAATTATTATTATTAAAAAGTGTTTGTAGAATTATTTGTAGTTAAGGTAAAAAACAACACTTTTTTAATTCTTAGCAAAGTTTAATTTGCTTCAAAAAGAAACGGATATTATTAGAAACCCGCGTTTCTTCCCACCAGGAGGAATCACCCCAAAATTCAACGCTAATCTGGTGTATGAAAGAACCAATTTCCTGCGTGTATCACTTTGTAAATTATGCCTCATTGAATCGACGGATCTATGTGCTATGTAGGATGATGCAATCGTAAGAATTGTTTGTTTTCAAAGGCGAAACTTGACCTGAAGAGAAAATCTCCCTCAACTTTGGTTTCGTTGTCGGATTCGGCAGCAAATAATATTAACGAATTTGCACCAAACGTCCTATTATAAACTTAAATTGGATTCAATAAATAAAAGAACCTTCTAATGGATACACAAATATATATAATATAATATATATATATATATATATATATATATATATATATATATATATATATATATATATATATAGTGAGGTGATACAAGTAATATATTGCACACTTATATTTTCGATATTTCTCAAAGATTTCTTGCCTTTGTCTGGTTATAAAACTAACTGGAATCTCAGCAAGCATATATTTAACTAAAGAAATAAACATAAGAAAGATTTTCTTTGTATATAACAACAATTGATAATTAAAAAGAATTAGTGTGACAATAATATTCAGCTGGTAATAATTTTAGTCATTAAACATTTCCAAGGAAAACCATCGTTTGCAATAACACCCCGAAGACGATCCTCATAGGTTGATATTAGCTTTTTCTGATCGTTTTTTTCTTATATTTTGTTCCACTTTTCGAGACGAGTCTCCCCCAAAGAGGGAATGTTCTGAGTCTCTCTTTCAGAATGCTGCCTTCAGGATTCGCCACAAATGCTCAATAGGATTCCACTCTGGCGATTGATTTGGCCATGGAAGGAAGTTTATTTTTCCCTCCTTAAACCATTCATGTATTAATTTGGCCATGTGCTTAAGATCGCTGTCCACCGGAAATATCCATTAATGTCGGCCCTATAATTTTACTGCACTGGGAGGAGCTTTTGCTCAGATGTCTTTCGATACGTGGTGCAATCCATTATTCCATCCTTGGTATGAAGTGCGTCTGTGCATGTGCAGTAATGTAACCCAAAACCATGAGACTAACCACTTCACGTTTCACGGATGGGATGGTCTGTTTAGGGTCATAGGCAGTTCTTTCCGACTCTGAAGGTATGTCGATGACATAACCATCCTCACTTAGCACTAAAGGCACACTCAAACAGCTCGTGATCTACAACTTTACATTACAAGAATCAAACACTGACAGGAACAGAATTTAATGACCGTCTCACTTTCCAAATACTTATTTGCACTCATTACAACCTATTAAGTAAAATACAGCAAATACCAACGTATAATGATAAAAATCCCTCTCTCCTCATCCGATTCAGAATCTGGAGGTGACCCATTCAGGGACGGATTAAGAAGCGGAAAACGGCAAATATACTTGGCTGAACAAAATAATGTATTAAATACATGGTTGCTATACCTACTATGGAAGTGTCCCTTGTTTTGGAAACAAAAGATGCATTAATTTATTGAAAAATTTACTCATACAGGTTTTTAACAGTGGTTACTAGAATTTTGCACCATTAAAATAAATATACGTAACATAAATTTAATTCATTCACACACCTGTCTAATTATATTCTAGGAATGATTCCATAGGTTGTCTTAAACTCTTGGCTAAGGATGTAAAGTCAAAGTTGCAAACAATCATTAGAATTTATAAATGTTCAAAAGAAACTGACTTGTATAAGATTATTACCGTTTTATATGTTGTGTAACACCGGATTAACTCTCCCTGTCTTCGTAATCCAACGCTGAATCAATTCGGTACTTAATTTTCGTGCCAAATATTTTCCCTCCCGACAAATTGAACTTAAAATCAAATTATTTCTTTGCTATTTAGTTTCTTTTGAAGAGAAAACGACTCTACGGAGGCAAGTTTCTTCACATCATTACAAGCGGAAAATATCAAAGTGTCTAATAAATGAGTCTTCTCCTCCACTACTTTTAGGCAGCGATGATCAAAGCCTTTGAGCCGTTTTAGGAGAAATAAGTTGCCTTTTTATGTCGGCACCAATCGCTCCATTCAATGTGCATTTTTTCAGGCAATACTCTTTCACTATCTGGATGTAAGGGTGAAAGTGGGAGGGCAACTCATTTTTATTGAGAAAATATCCTTTGATGGATTACTAACAAATTGGAAGCTTCCCTGAACGGTTTGATGACTATAAACGTCAGAATTGACGAGAAAATTGAAGATATGATTATAAAAAGTGACGTAAAGATAAGAGATATAATCTTAACTCAGTTTAAATCATGTTTTATATTCGAGTAAAATTATGTATTTTTATGTTGAATATTTTTTGAGGCGTCTTTCTCTGATGGTCCACGGAAATACATCGCAAAATGTGCAGCTAATGTTTGAAGACCAGTTTCCGTTTACTGTCTTTTCCCAGGTCGGATGATGAGGCATTTAAGCGGGCGGATAACTTTTGGCATGCGCCCCAGATTAGCTTAACCCAAGGGTAGCAAACACGACGGTGCCCGACCCTTAATTTCCATGGGATTATCCCCACCCCTAATCTGAACGAGGAACAATTTTTGTTCTAAGTACCTAGGCACAAAGACAATCCAGTAAAACTTTACGGGCAAAAAACGAACTCAAACCACCTTCAAGTTTTTCCAAGACGCAGATTCCCTCGTTATTTTCCATTCAAAGAGAACGAGCGATTCTTTCTCTCTCGACATATCAAATCCTCTATCTCACCCAATAGCTCAAAATCTCCCAAACCAATTCGCAATAAGATGTAAAAGGAACTTTTGTGACGACGATTATTGGAGGAGAATTTTGGGCCATAAATAACTTTTGGTGCAATTACCTCCGCCCTCTGAAATAGTGGCCGTCGTAGGACTCGAACGGGGAAATATATTGAAACAACGACATTTCCTTCCGTAGACTTCAAACAGTCGTCGTCCCGATCATTTATTGCCAAGGGCATCCTTTATTACGGACTTATAGTAAACGCTCAGGATAGAATGATGATAATCGATTAGCAAGAATACAGAAGGTGAGGGGCATAATAAAAAAAGCATCAAACATATGACATAAATCAACACCGCTAAAAAGGTGATATTAAAAAAAATAAGGAAAAAAAAGGAGTTTATGTAAAATAAAAGCGAAATCGCAGAGCAATCGAGCTAGAAAAATTTTGAGATGAGGTTTGGATGGGGTGGTGTAAGGGGCGCGGTGATTTGCCATCCTGGCCGCCGTGCTGACGGGATCCAGCGCTCCGTCGGGCCCCAGCTTAGCCTCTCTTCCTTCCTTCAGATAGCCCGATTTCTCCCCTACCTCGTCGCTTTTCATACAACCTCTCCCACAACTTTCTCTGGTCAGCCTCTAATTTCACAGGGTAGAATGCTGACCTTCTCAAGCCAACCACCCCGGATCGGGGCTGAGGGGGGAGGGGACATTGTTCCCTAACCCCTCAGCTCCGGTTCGGGATGGGGGTTTTTTAACAACCTGCTTCATCCCCACCCATACCTTCCTCACATCCCTTTTCCTCTCCTCTTCACAACCTATATTTTTTACGCCGTGTTCAAGGTGGAGCCGCCATGCCGAAGGACTGCCAGGCCACCAGGCGGGAGGGGTGGTCCCGAATGGCGGCGCCTGGCTCTGCCGGGCTTGTAAGCACCTCTCGCAGTGCGGGCAACTGCGAGAGGTGATGAGCTATTGCGTCCCGTAATAAAAAGAGGGTCACCATGCCCATGAATGAAAAAAAACACCAAAAAACCCAACCCCCAACTTCCCCAAGAAAATCAACGGAGCCGCCCTCGGGCAGCTCCACCGAGAAAATGGAGGTCCCCCCCTTGTGCTTGCGCAAGGGACCCTCCATAATTCTTTAACCGGAGAGGAGGCTTACTCCTCTCCTACGCCTACGGGTGTAGGGGACTCCCCCTCACCCCCTTCTCTGGAGGTGCTTTCGGGCACCTCCCTATCTCCAGCGGCAGTCCCTCCTTTGCTTTCTAAGGGGACTGCCAAGAAAGCCAGCAGGCAGCCCATTGCCGACCGCCCCTCGTGCAAGCGGCTCGGTAGGGCAAACCCCCTTAGGGGGGAGAGGGAAGCCAGGCCCCTTCGGTCGCTTCCCTCAAAAGACCTGCTGGCAAGAATTTTAAACCTTGCTGGGGTCAAGGCCTGTGCCTCCCCACACCACCTGACTAGTGACAATACTGCCAAGGGGACCTGCGATGTCCTGGGAGGGGATGGCCAACTGGAGGCCCCTCCTGTGATAGACATGGTCCTTGAGGAGACCCAGCCTCAGACGGTAGGGCCTTCCATGGGGGGGAATTCGGGCTCGGCGCCAAGCACCGAACCCGAATCCGCCCCTATGCAAGGTCCTCCTCAAATGGCTGAGGGCTCCGAGGCAGTAAAAGGAGGGGAGGGATCTCCTCCGACAGGTGCCCCTACGACAACCAGGACCTTCTCCATTTCGGAGAGGGACCTGGCTGAGGCTGGTCCATCTGGCCTGGGGACTTCTGCCAGCGGAGGTGAAAAGCGGGTTCATTCCCCGCCCTCCTCTCCGAAAAAGAAAAAGAAAAAGACTAAAAAGACAAAAAAGACTCGGGGCTCCTCTCCATCCGCGGGGGCTGCGGGGACGGATGGGTCTGCTGCCACTCTGGCAAGCGACCAAGCCAAGATCGGCACATCCGCCCCCTCTGCCCCCCCGGTTGCGGAGCCCCTGACAAAGAAGACTAATACCAAGAGTGCACAGGGCGGAGCCTCGATGACATCGGGGCCCCTGATTCAGAGGTTACCTGGCGTTTTCGAGCCCGCTGGCTTTAAACGCTTCCTCGTTATTCGCTCCACTGATGGCACCATGTTGTCCAAGGGCAACATGATCCATCAGAGGAGAGGATTAGCTAGTGCAATTGGTAGAGAGCCGAAGGTAACCCGTTTCTCGGACGGGAGCCTTCTGGCGAATGCGGCGAATCCCACCGAGGCGGCCAAGATAAGTGCTCTTCGGACACTTCATGGCACCCCGGTGAGTGTGACGCCGCACTCTACCATGAACTTTGTAAAAGGAGTAGTTTATGCGAGGGAACTCGTTGACTACTCCATAGAAGACATCACCCTAGAGCTGGCCGACCATGGGGCGGTCAAGGTCGAACGTGTGATGAGAAAACAGGGAGGGGCCTCGAGACCAACCCCTACACTCTTCGTCACGTTCGACTGTGACAAGCTCCCTGAGTCCGTGCGTGCCGGTTGGTACCGCTACCGCGTGAAGGCATTCGTGCCACTGCCGCGGCGGTGCTATTACTGTCACCGCTTCGGCCACACGAATCGATCATGTAGACGTGCAAAATCGGGGTCACCCGAAGTCTGTGTAAATTGCTCCAAGGTCGCACACGATAAGTCCAAATCGTGTGTGGCCAAGTGTGTCAATTGCGGAGAGCCGCACCCTGCTTCTTCGAAGCAATGTGGTGCATATCTCCTTGAGAAAGAAATCCTGGACGTTCAGGCCCAGGATCGACTCTCATTCCGCGAGGCTAAGGACTTGGTCCTGGCGCGCCCGGCTCTGCCTGGGACGTCATATGCCTCAATAGTTAGAAAAGCACCCTCTGCTCCTGGCCCATCCAGGCCAACGAGCACGGTTGTTTCCGCGCCCATTCGGAGCCCTTCTGCGGGCTCTACTACACCCGGGCGCTCCCCTGGTAGAGCTAGCGGCAAAAAGGGTTCACACCAAGCCCCGGCTAATACCAGGGCTCCCCCCTCTTCCCCCAGCGTGACCGTTTCCCGTAAGGCGAAACGGCCACGCGCCTCCACAGAGTCGTTAGACTCACAGGAGGCAACACCCCTGAAGATGGTCGCTAGGCCATCTTCCGGGGTTCCTAAAGCTGTTCCCCGAAAGGAGGACAGCAACAAAGGAGCTTCGGCCCCTTCGCCCACGCCCCGAGGTGGAGCGAGTGGCTCGGAGACGGTGGTTCCTTGAAAAGAGGGCCTCCCGCCTCCCAAGCCGCAACGCCCGCCTAAGGTTTCGAGGCGGAGGGAGGAAAAGACTCGCATGGCGAGCCCAACCTCCCCCAATAAGTCCTCGAAGGCGACAGCGCCTTCAGCGCTTTGTCCGACCAACAGCGCCCGGGGTTCTGCCCCCGGGAAGCGTACGGCCATTCCCGTGAGGGTCTTCAATTCGAAGAGGGCCCCCGCGTCTCCTCCGAGCTAGGCCTGGAGGGCATATTCCTTTAATGGAATTGCCGTCGACTCCGGGCCAACTGGGAGGAGCTGCGGAGGCTCGTCTCGTCCCGTTCCCCGTTAGCTATTTTTTTGCAGGAGACCATGCTAGGCGCGTGCCCGCTGCCTGCCCTCCCGGGGTATAAGGGTCTTGCGACCCCACCACCGCGGGATGGCCGGGCTGGGGGATGCGCGGTTTACACCCGGCATGATGTCTCCGTTCTTCCTTTCTCTTTAGATACCTCCTTTCAGGCAGTGGCTGTGCAGCTGCACCTGGATAGGAGGTATACTATCATTTCTGCGTACATTCCACCGTCAGCTGACTTCGACGCGGGGGACTTCCGCCGCGTCGTGGCACGGTTGCCGAGGCCCTATCTCTTGCTTGGAGATCTGAACGGCAGGCATCCTCTCTGGGGAGATTACTCCATAAATCCCAGGGGACAAGTCCTTGCCGATCTGATCGAAGAGCTTGAGATGGGTGTCCTAAACGTGGATGAGTTTACGCATCACTGTCCGAGAACCGCTTCATTTTCTTGCCTTGACCTATCTTTGTGCTCTTCGGATGCACAGCCTGATTTTGATTGGGGGGTGGTCGATGACCTCCATGGTAGTGATCACCTGAGAGACCACCTCGGTGGTGCTTGGCGCGGGCGCGGTGGCCTGCATTTCAGGAAATGACTGAATTCTCTATCTCAGTCGAGGAGTTTAGGTCGGTAGATGAGGCCGTTGAGTTCTTCTCTGGCAACCTCATCGCCGTAGGCCTGACTACTATTCCTAGGACGTCTGGCCGTTTTGCACACCGACCACTCCCATGGTGGTCGGCCGAGTGTGAGACGTCCCTCAAACAGAAGCGTTATGCCTACATGCGCTATAAGCGCCGCCCGAACGATTTCACTGTCGCTGAATTTCGTCGGGCTAGGGCTAGGTTCCGGTATATTTCGAAGCACGCCCGCCGCTCTTCTTGGCGGGCATACGTGTCTTCACTTAACGGGAAGACTTCTTTAGCTGAGGTGTGGAAGCGAGTCAAAAGGATTCGGGGCAAGTTCTCGCAGGACCCCCCTCCCGTTCTCCAGGAGAATGGGACCGCAATCTCGGACCCCGCGTCCGTGGCGGAATCCTTAGCGACCGCTTTTTCCGCATTCTCTAGCCGTGATGCTGCTCCGCCAGCATTCAATGCACGTCGTGATGTCGCGGAAGGCCGCCGGCTGGACTTTACCTCCAGAGGCGGAGAACCCTTCAACGACAAGTTTACTGTGAGTGAGTTGCGTTCCGCTCTCGCTTCGTGCGCGGACACCGCCCATGGTCCGGACGATGTCACGTACGCCATGCTTCGACACCTGGGTGAGCGAGGCATGGCCTTTCTGTTAGATTTGTTCAACAGGATCTGGGTGGAAGGTCTTCTCCCAGACTCCTGGTGAATCGCTACTGTGCTCGCCTTTCGCAAGCCGGGGAGAGATCACTCTACTCCGACCGGTTTCCGCCCAATCTCTCTAACCTCTTGCGTGTGCAAGTTGATGGAGAAATTGGTAAATGTTAGATTAGCCTATTTCCTGGACAGCGGAGGCCATCTGTCTTCTGCACAGTGCGGCTTCCGTAAGCTCCACTCCACGTCGGATGCTCTGCTCCGACTGGAAAGTGCCGTCTGCGAGGCTTTCCTTCGTAGACAGCACTACGCCACGGTGTTTTTTGATCTGGAGAAGGCCTATGATACCGCATGGCGATATGGTATCATGGAGACTCTCCACACGATGGGGGCGAGGGGACGCCTCCCAATTTTTATATCTGAATTTTTGCGAGATCGTCGATTCCGCGTACGGGTGGGGGGAGCCCTCTCCGGCCCAAAGGAGCAGGAAGAGGGTGTCCCGCAGGGAAGTGTCCTCAGTGTCACACTCTTTGCCCTGAGCATCAACGGCATCAACTCGGTGCTGCCGGAAGATGTTCTCGCTACGCTCTACGTGGACGACCTTTCGATCTCTTTTGGCGCGGCCCAGATGCCAACTCTGGAGCGTCGACTCCAACAGGCATTGAACCGCGTCTCTCGCTATGCCGAAGCGCACAGGTTTCGGTTTTCTTTGGCCAAGACTAAGGTGGTGCACTTCTGCCGCCATCCACGGCTTCACCCCGACCCAGATTTGTTTCTTAATGGGGTGCGCCTGGATGTGGTTGAGTCGCACCGTTTCCTTGGTCTTGTATTCGACCGACGCCTCACCTGGGAGGCTCATATTCGCAGCCTTAGGGTCTCTTGTACCCGCGCCATGGACATTCTCCGTTCCGTGACGTTCAGCGCTTGGGGCGCTGATAGGGCTACCGCCTTACTTTTTTATCGATCCTTTGTTCGCTCGAAGCTCGACTACGGATGCGAGTTTTATGCATCCGCAGCCGAGCGTTTATTGCGGAAGGTGGATCCGATCCACCACACCGGCCTTCGCCTTGCGACCGGTGCCTTCCGCACTTCCCCCATTGAGAGCCTGTTGGTCGATGCTGGGGAGATGCCACTCGCTCTGCGCCGCGTGCAGTGCATCACTCGCCTGTACGCGCGAGCCCGGCGCCTCCCTCAGTCGCCAACAGCTCTCACTGCATCCGCAGCTGATCTCGATGGTGCCTATGCCGCCGAGAGACGCCAGTCATACCCTAAGCCCTTTGGGTTTAGGGCCAGGAAACTCCTTCGAGAGGTAGATATAGCTCTCGGGCCGGTGGCGCCCCTGGTTCTGCCCAGGACGCCACCCTGGAGGGTACCACATTTAGCTATTTGTCACCACGCCTCTGCTCCCAAAGCTTGTACTGCGCCGGGAGTATTGCGTTCGACCTTTTTGGAGCACACATCGTGTCACGCTGGTACCGTGCCAGTGTATACGGATGGCTCCAAGTCCCAAGAGGGGGTCGGCTTCCACGCCGTATCCCCTCTGTTTGAAGTCAGCGGGGCTCTACCAGGCGCTGCGTCTGTCTTCACGGCCGAGCTGGTGGCAATACACCACTCGGTACGGGAGATTACGCGACGTGCCCGGTTCGGAGACCGGATTGTGATCTATAGCGACTCACAAAGCGCCCTAAGTGCTCTCGGGGCATTGGAATCTCCGCATCCCCTGGTTCGTGATATCCGTGACGCCACGGTTTTGGCGAGCCGGGCAGATGTGAGATTATCTTCTGCTGGGTTCCTAGACATGTAGGAATTGCGGGGAATGAGCGCGCCGATGAGGGCGCCAAAGAGTCCGCAAGGACTGTGCGACCGGACCAGCGTTTCGCTCTTCCTCACACTGACTACATGGCAGGAATACGGGCAGCTCTTCGGACTGCTTGGCAAAGGAGATGGGAGACGGTCGAAGGGAACTTAAAGTTGCATGCCATTGCGCCGCGACTGTTCCCATGGACCTATCCCCCAATGCCGCGGCGGCTTCAGGTTGCTTTCTATCGTCTCCGAATCGGACACACTCGTGTGACGCATCGCTATCTGATGGAGCGCTCGCCTGCGCCCTATTGCAACGACTGCGTCGTCCCCCAGACTGTTCGCCACATTCTTGTCGAATGTCCCAGTCTGGGTGATCTTCGCGCACGACACCTGTCCCGGTACCGGGATGGGCGGGGTCGCTACCGCCTGTCCCTTGTGCTCGGGACGAGTGCGTGTACTTTGACTGGTGGACTTATTGACTTTTGGGGGGAGGCCGGCCTTCTTCCTTTTATTTAACCCGATTTAATTGTTGTTGTTGTTTTTGTAATTGTTTTGTTATTGCTTTGTTATTGTTATTTCTTTTTATTGTTTTCTGTTTAATTTTTTAAAGTAGCCTAAAACTAGGCTGTTTGTTTACGGCAACTTAGGCCTTAGTCGACAGTTGCCAGATAGCCCCTTAATTAAAAAAAAAAAATCTTCTCTCTTCCGACAGTATCATGAAACTACTGATATGGCGGGTAATTCATTTATGGCAAGCTCTATAAACCAGGCTATTATTAATTAATGAATAAATTAAGTAGTTTCAATAAACACAATCAACTATAATTTTGAGGCATTGCCTTAAACCTTTATTCTGAAAGGTCTTTAATAATACCAAAGTTCATGCAATAATATATTTGTCCTTCTCATACCATGCGATGTTTCTCAAATCAGTGGATTTAGATAGCGCATAGAAATGAAAGAAATCCTGAAATGAACGAAAGAATTTTATGAAATGGGTAAATATCTGAGTATCAATTAAAGCTAACTAGAGAGAGAGGATGTAAAGATGTTTGAAGAGCCTCTCTCAAGTACCACCAATTTATATGATGCTGCAAGTTAATGGAATCAATCATCAAGAATTCCGTAAAAGAGAGACACTCTCAGCAGGAGGAGAATCTCATATAAAGAGGAGTCACTTATCAAAAATAAGATCTGTGACTCGGAGAAGCACAAAGAAAAGTGTGAGGGGATCCCCTCGAAGGACCAGCGGGAGAGGAAGCCCCCTCGGGAATACCACTTTCAGCCCCTTCGTTCTAAACCATGTGCTCCTTAGCATTGGAAGTTTAGAAAGTTCGAGAAGGAATCAGTACCGCGCTGAATCACTCGACGCAGCTGTATTTGCTTTTGGACACCACTCATCACCCCTCCCCTGCAATAACACCGTGCGCAGCCACTCTATCTCTACTCCATGCTTCCCAGGTATGTTAACTTCCACGCGGGCAGCCACCTTAACCCTATCCCCCTATCACGATGCAAGTTTCGCCGTCTGAGCCGACTCGCTATCGCGAAGTTCGTTTGTATATACTGGCGCCGAGAATCCTCTAGGGGCGGTCAGGTCCTGAGGATATCTATCGGACCAGCCACCCGGCTATTTAACCTGAAGTCCGCCATTCCCTCCGTCTAGACTGTGTGTCTGTTTCCCGCGAATTCCCGTAGCCCGCGTTCGAATCGAACATCATCGTTAGATCTTGCCAACAGATCTCCCTTCGTGAAGCTTTGGCTCTTGTTCAGAGGAAAGCTATCGAGCCCCCTTCTTCCCGAAGACTTGTGCGGCCCCCTGATCCTTATCATCCCTTCAAGATTCCCGTTTTTTAGAGATTGAGACTCCCTGCCGATCTGCAGAATCGTCTCGAGTTGAGATTACTTCTTTCTGGAGCAGAGAAAATCTCATTCTTCATCAAGAAGTAATCAAACCCCATCTTCGATTCCCCCTCGTCCGGACTCACCTAAGTATCTTCTCGAAGACCTGCGCCGTTGTCTTCCACCCCTCTCTTCCAATTTACCCGCGCTTGCATTTTCATCCCCTGATTACCTCGTTAATCGTCACTCTCATTCACCTTTTGATTTGAATTCGAGCTAAATTGTAATTAATATCTCTTGTTCAAGCTAACGTTAATTTTGTTCTTCCCGAGAAACTCTGTCATATCATAAATCGACATAATAAGCTACCTTTATTAAGTAATTTGTTCTCCTTTTTTGTATATATATATATATAAATATATATATATATATATATATATATATATATATATATATATATATATATATATATATATATATATATATATATATATATATATATATATATATATTGCCCCATTGATCATATATATTAAACTTATATTTTGTGGTCATGTTCTTTATATATCCTTTGAACTGCAACTTGGCAAGACATCAGATAAATTGCCCCCCAGAGCATTTCCCAAGCGGCCTCGGGTCGGCTCACTGCCCATGCTTGTGTACGCCCCTGTGCACCGAGCTAGTCTACACAGGCATACCTCGACAAAAAGATATTCTTCTTTTATGTTGAAAAGTCATCTTTTCTCTCACCACGGCAGTTTGTTTATTGTCAATTCTTTTGGTGGGGATTTCAGACGAAGGCTAAGTTAAATGTTGTAGGATTTTTCAAATAAATCTTCCAACGTTCATCTTTACCATAGAGATGTGGCCCTCAATCAAAATGTGGAGAATTCGATTAAATTTGTTAATTTCTTTGTTGATTTCACTCCAGTTTGAGCTGTAATTGTGGTGGCTGTCTCTCTTACGAGATTTGGTCTGGTTTATCGAACTTAAGAAGAGGTGACTCTGTAAATATGTAATTCTATATAATTCGAGGAGTATTACAAAAATTGTAGAAAAATGGAATAAAATTAAAACAAAAAGAATTATTACTTTTATTTTTTTAACATGAGCTCCATTGAGGTCAAAACACTCTTTTAAGCGATGATTCCATCATTTCAATATTTCTATAAAACCGAGAACTCTGGGAATGTAACCAAGTTAAAATAGTTCTTTTACCATCACCAACAGAAGAAATCGAGTCCCTTTCAAGGCGGATGACTCAGCTTCATTCGATCTTGTTTTCCATTTTATACGAACTTCTCAAAGACCCCTGGGAATCAGGATGCCTTGCATGGATGATCCTTAAACATTTTTTGGCTCGGTTCTTGAAACAACGGATTTACAATATTATGTTTTCTGTTTTTTCTAGGCAAGACATTCGAGCCTTTTTATTTAGATACTTTTGTCATGATTCCCACTCGAATTCCGTCTCACGTTCTCTCGAAACTTGTCTCAGAAAAATGTTTGCAGTACAGTTCATTGAAACCTTCATTTGTCGCTCTTCTCGACATTGAAGGAAAAGTCGTTATTATTTTGTGTTCCCTCAGGGAATAATCCCATTCAACCCAGGCAAATATGGACGGGGCAATTTCGGTTAAAGGATTGTCCAAAGAATTTGTAAAGAACCTGTTAAAGTTAGGGTATTTGAGAATATTGGAGCTGGTTTGGGCTTAAATTCCTTTTGAACGATGTTCAATAAAAATAGGTGACTTACATCACATAATCTTATTCTTTTGGATAAAAGGAGGGTAATTCATGTACTAATACTGTGCAATCAATTACTACTGCTATTTCTCAAACACAAATAATTCGATGATATGGTTTTAAGAGATCGTCTTCAACGCCATTCAATGTCCCAAAAAAGAGGTGACACTAATTCCGTCAAAGATGTTAAAAATCGGTCGCTTGTTAAGGACCGATTCCGATTGAGTGAGGCACAGTTATTTCTCGTTATTTCCATACACGATAAATAGGAACTTGTCTAAGTAATCACAAATAAGTATTTCTTAAACCAAACTTAGTCCATAGAATCAATTTAGTTCCCGTTGACAAAATAAGCAAAGGAATTTCTATATGATAGTAAAATAATTACTCTATTTAGAGGTAGAATGAAGATATTATGATATAAATAACATCATTGCATTATAAGTATTGAAACCCTCCAAAAGAAATTAATCGCAAAAGCTAATCTGGTGAACTTCAGTACATTCCTGTACGTTTTTTTTGTACGTTTGCGTCTAAGTACTATTTTTAATTAATAATTTAGCTTTTAAGCGACGGACTTCGTCAATTTAGTGGTATTGATATCGTCACTATCCTCAAAATCCTCCTTTCTTCCTGCCCAATATCCGGCCATAAATGAATTGGAAGCATCAATTGACCACATTCCTTCAGATCCTGATCAAATTGATATCCAAATTACAGTGATTAAAAAAATATATTATATTTATCATTGCTTTGTTTCTTAAGAAATGATAGAGTAAATAACGTTCTATAACTTGAATAAGTGGAATTTTTATAAATATTATTCCTCTTGAAATTGGATTGATTCATCAAATAAAAAAATCTGTAAATAATATAAAAGGAATATAACTCCACAAATACCGAACTAAATAAAAGGCATAAAAGAAAACAAAGAAATAAAATATTTCGTTGGAAGAGGCATTTTTCAACTGGATGAACGAATTCACAAATTCAAAGGTCAACAAAATGGTCGCTTCGAGCTGCTTCCTTTTCTAGGAGAAAGGTTCGCCAAGGGTAAAATGCTCATTTGATTCTCCAAAAATCTTTGTTTTGAAGATAAACGAATGACGTTTCTTTGATTCATAACCCGCGGTGATATAATGGATGAAGCGCGCTTATTTTTATTGTTGTATGGTTGCCATGGTAAAACCAGGGAATTATCTACCCTATGTTAAGCATTGCTCGTATTCTTTATAATTGGCAACTCTAGAATCCTCTAGTCCGTATTCTTACTGATATTTCGTGATGCGTCCAATCTAGAAGCGCTGTTTTCTCTGATGAAAGAGAGAGGTGAAAAAAGGGAGAACAAATGTATTTAGTTGAGATGCATCTCACCTCCAGATGAGTTTAAGGCTTTGTTCATTGGAAAAAAGCGAATTTATTCACTCACAACCGAAAGATGGTTGATAGAAGTATACTTTATTTATCCTTGTTTGTAAACGCAAATTTAAAAGTGGAATACAATTTACGAAAAAATACTCTCCTTCACATTTATGGGGGCGAATATTATGTTCCTTGTTCTTGGAAAGCAAATGAAAAAATAGAAAAATTATCTTGGCTCATCAATGAAAGTGAGGCAAAGTATTTAAACTAATGGACACTTTTGTATGTACCAAACAAACCTAACAGATGGGTTCTGCAGAAATTAAAAAAAAAATAATAATTTGTCCCTCGATTTTATTGTCTTTGATTAAGAACAATTATCTGTTGTTGTCTTTGCCCGTCCAGTCGCTTGGCTGTGCCCCTAATGCGCATTCCAGTATTGTCCAAATTCCTGAAAGATGCGTGAAATAGTGTGGAGATGGAGGATTAATTCCAAAATTGTATCTAACTCTTTCGAACTTTTTATATCATTTCAACTTTGAAATAGAACCTTAATTTTCCATTTTTAAGGCTCGGACTTCCATTTAACACGTTTTGCATCGCGTTAGACTCTATGCAAGATAATGAAATAGAAGCCTTTTATTCTGTCAGTGGCTTAGCCTCTTATAATTATTCTGAAATGTATGAATAGTTTTGGTAGAGGATAAATAGACTTCACATTCCACCTATAGAAGCTTATTTTAGCCTAGTTTATGGTGAGACCGTGGTCAAGAAGTTGGATGATGGAGGATAATTCTTTAAATGAAACCACACTCCACTAGAACAAATTAAATAAAAAACTAGTTTCAGTTTATATTCAACGAAGGAATATTAGGGATGGGGGATAAAGGGGGGAATATATACATAAATGGGGAGGAGGTAGCTTAAGGACCGTAGCAATTTGTCCCAATTTTAGATGTCAATTCATTAACATAAGCTAACCTAAAGCCTGATGCTCATTTTATTGTGCTGAAAAAAAATGAGAGGGGAAAATAAATTGTCTATCGTTTCCATTTCCGCCAATACTCAAATGATGTCCTTTGCTCCAATCGCACTACTTTTGATTACCCTTTAAGCATTATAAACCTTTTGGAAATAGAGAAAACTAATTCAATAGATGTATACCTGATAAACACACTAATGGCCCCTTATTTTTACCAAGGGGAGACTGGAAAGTGCTTACAAAAGAGGGCGTTTGAGCACCAAAGGTAAAGAAAAGCGAATCAGTCCTACATCCTGTATTTTTCATCAGTTTAACCAAGTAAGAGATGTTCCAAAGAGGCAAATAATTTACTATTGTAACAAGATTAAAGAAATCCAAAATTTCGATCATTAGAAGGAGCAATTTAAATGTAGCCCCTCTTCCAAAAATCTGATATAAAAAGATACAAATGATTATTGCAATTTCCCACACTCTGACTCGTGATATTAATTTGATTTGTCAGATTTCGATGTTCGGAAGTCTTTGTTTATTCTGAGCATTCGAGTGAAGATGGTGTGATAAACATTATACCGAAACTGGCCTCTTGAATAAATATTACGCTCTCATAAAGTTGTTTAATTAACATTTACTCTACTTGTTCTTGAGTTAACAAAAGTTTAATATATGTATATATAAGAGGCATAACGGCAAGGTCAATCTTTGATGCCATGCAATAATTCGTTTTGACGATTGTCAGATCCTTTTTCACAGTTTTTTTTTTTTAGGGCACCTCATACTGACCAATATTCACACCAAAGCCTGGCTCAAGGTGAAATAAAGAGAGATATGGAAGAGTATTTAGGAATTTTTGAGAAAGTGAAAGGCCTTGAAACGTAATTGATCGTAGTTATGATGGAAAACATGAGAAGGTAAAGAGTTCCAGTATTATTTGTGCCTGGCGTGCGATTCTGTTTGGGCGCTGGAGGCAGATGAGAAGGGTCTCATCGTCGGCGTAGGATAGTGTGTGTGTGTGTGTGTGTGTGTGTATGGCCTTAGTTTTCTGATGGGCGACGGGTGTCATTCATTAGTGTACACTATGTAAAATGTGGCTATCAGTACGCTACCATGGGGTACGCCTGCGCGTTGTGTGAATGAATGTGATATCGTTTGATTGTATTTCATGTGACACCTCCGGTGGGTGAGGTAGTGGGAGAGACATTCTGTTTCAGAGAGGAAGCCTCATAGTGTTGGATGGTTTCCAACGAAGTCTCTCATGCCACACCGTATCGAAGGCCTTCTCCACGTCCTTGCTGACGGAGAGTGAATTTATCGTGACTGTCCTGCTTTTTGTATGATATCATGAACGATGGTCATGAATACTTGAGTGGACGGCCTTTCTTGAAGCCATTTAAGAAGGAAAATCCTGCAGAAAATTCCAAAGACGGGTGTTGAACATTCTCTCAAGTATTTTTCCTTTGGCTTGAGTAATTTTATATTAAGATATTTGTCTTTGTCTTAAATAAGATTCAAGCGAGTTATCTCTGATTCCTTCAGCCCGACTCCGGAGTAGTTGCAGACATTTGTCTGTGTAGTTTGGTTTATTTGTGTCATATAAGAAAGAGTGTAAAAAATGTATTGTGAATTTCTTTCTGCTTCCGAAGATTTGTGAAGGGGAGTTGGGGTTAATAAGGGAACGGGAGATGCATAAAGTGGTTTACTTTGGCGGATCTTGTTGTCTCGCAGGAAAGTTTGTACACTCTCCCTCACTACATTTATAATTCAATAGATAGATGTAGATGGCGAGGTCTCTGTGCAACGTGGGGAGGGGGGGGGCTTTGTAATACAACCATGATGGTAGAGGGAGGAACTCTGGCGTACAATTATGATTCTTACATTCTTTATTGGCTGTATAAAGCTCACTCTATAGAGTAAGAGTTGTTTATTTTTTTTTAAAGAGCTCATCTGGCGACTGCCTACTTGGGCATTAGTCGCCGTATTAAAAACCGGCCTAGTACTAAGCTACTTTAAAATCAAATTCAAAAAGATAAAAAACAACCCCCCCCAAAAAAAAAGAAATGAGAAAAGGAAGCGAGCAGTAAGCAAGCTCCTGTGGGAGTTGTTTAAAATTGAAAAAGAGAGCAAGGAAGATTTACATATTCAATAATTGCCCATATTGATAGGTTGGTAATGCTATCTACTAAAGGCGAATGTTTTATCTCCACCAAAAGATTATATCCGGCTAAGAATTAACCCTTATTATTGCGCATTTTATATCGCATATTAAGACATTCCACGTTCAATTTCTTCTCAACTGTAGCGATAGCTGTGTTCGTCATCCAGACGTAATTTTGAGCGATCCCGGAGCTGTTTGCAGAGAAAGGTGGATCTTCTCTTCTTGCAATTCATCGAACGTTGCTGGAATTACCTAAATGACGGAAGCAAAGGCAACACAGGGGCATTGAGGAGAGAGTAATTGGCCACACATCGATGTGCCTGGTCATCGAATCGGCGGTAGTACCAGCAAATGCCATCCTGTCGAGTAGGGGAGTTTTTCAAACTTGGTACTGAGTGTTTCCTTAACTTTTATTATGATTAACCCTTGGATTTCTCAAGATTTGCAGTTTTCGTGAAATGGTTGTGACTTAACTTTTAATGGGGAGCACCCCGTAAGTGGCGCGGCGATTTGCCATCCTGGCAGCCGAGCTGACGGGACTCAGCACCCCGTCCGACCCCAGCTTAGCCTATTCTGCTTCCTTCAAAACACTTGTTTCCTCGCTTTTCCTATAACCTCTCCCACAACTTTCTCTGGTCAGCCTCTAATTTCACAGGGTAGATGCTGACCTTCATCTCAAGCCAACCGTCCCGCATCGGGGCTGAGGGAGGAGCGGACAACGTTCCCTAACCCCTGAGCTCCGGTTTAGGATGTTTTTTTTAACAACTTGCTTCATCCCCACCCATACCTTCCTCACATCCGTTTTCCTCTCCACTATCCTTTTACGCCGTGTTCAAGGTGGGGCTCCCCGTAAGGGGCACGGCGATTTGCCATCCTGGCCGCCGTGCTGACGGGATCCAGCGCTCCATCCGGCCCCAGCTTAGCCTCTCTTCCTTCCTTCAGATAGCCCGATTTCTCCCCTACCTCATCGCTTTTCATACAACCTCTCCCACAACTTTCTCTGGTCAGCCTCTAATTTCACAGGGTAGAATGCTGACCTTCTTCTCAAGCCAACCACCCCAGATGGGGGCTGAGGGGGGAGGGGACATTGTTCCCTAACCCCTCAGCTCCGGTTCGGGATGGGGGTTTTTTAACAACCTGCTTCATCCCCACCCATACCTTCCTCACATCCCTTTTCCTCTCCTCTTCACATTCTATCTGTTTTACGCCGTGTCTAAGGTGGAGCCGCCATGCCGAAGGACTGCCAGGCCACCAGGCGGGAGGGGTGGTCCCGAATGGCGGCGCCTGGCTCTACCGGGCTTGTAAGCACCTCTCGCAGTGCGGGCAACTGCGAGAGGTGATGAGCTATTGCGTCCCGTAATAAAAAGAGGGTCACCATGCCCATGAATGAAAAAAAACACCAAAAAACCCAACCCCCAACTTCCCCAAGAAAATCGACGGAGCCGCCCTCGGGCAGCTCCACCGAGAAAAAGGAGGTCCCCCCCCTTGTGCTTGCGCAAGGGACCCTCCATAACTCTTTAACCGGAGAGGAGGCTTACTCCTCTCCTACGCCTACGGGTGTAGGGGACTCCCCCTCACCCCCTTCTCTGGAGGTGCTTTCGGGCACCTCCCTATCTCCAGCGGCAGTCCCTCCTTTGCTTTCTAAGGGGACTGCCAAGAAAGCCAGCAGGCAGCCCATTGCCGACCGCCCCTCGTGCAAGCGGCTCGGTAGGGCAAACCCCCTTAGGGGGGAGAGGGAAGCCAGGCCCCTTCGGTCGCTTCCCTCAAAAGACCTGCTGGCAAGAATTTTAAACCTCGCTGGGGTCAAGGCCTGTGCCTCCCCACACCACCTGACTAGTGACAATACTGCCAAGGGGACCTGCGATGTCCTGGGAGGGGATGGCCAACTGGAGGCCCCTCCTGTGATAGACATGGTCCTTGAGGAGACCCAGCCTCAGACGGTAGGGCCTTCCATGGGGGGGAATTCGGGCTCGGCGCCAAGCACCGAACCCGAATCCGCCCCTATGCAAGGTCCTCCTCAAATGGCTGAGGGCTCCGAGGCAGTAAAAGGAGGGGAGGGATCTCCTCCGACAGGTGCCCCTACGACAACCAGGACCTTCTCCATTTCGGAGAGGGACCTGGCTGAGGCTGGTCCATCTGGCCTGGGGACTTCTGCCAGCGGAGGTGAAAAGCGGGTTCATTCCCCGCCCTCCTCTCCGAAAAAGAAAAAGAAAAAGACTAAAAAGACAAAAAAGACTCGGGGCTCCTCTCCATCCGCGGGGGCTGCGGGGACGGATGGGTCTGCTGCCACTCTGGCAAGCGACCAAGCCAAGATCGGCACATCCGCCCCCTCTGCCCCCCCGGTTGCGGAGCCCCTGACAAAGAAGACTAATACCAAGAGTGCAAAGGGCGGAGCCTCGATGACATCGGGGCCCCTCATTCAGAGGTTACCTGGCGTTTTCGAGCCCGCTGGCTTCAAACGCTTCCTCGTTATTCGCTCCACTGATGGCACCATGTTGTCCAAGGGCAACATGATCCATCAGAGGAGAGGATTAGCTAGTGCAATTGGTAGAGAGCCGAAGGTAACCCGTTTCTCGGACGGGAGCCTTCTGGCGAATGCGGCGAATCCCGCCGAGGCGGCCAAGATAAGTGCTCTTCGGACACTTCATGGCACCCCGGTGAGTGTGACGCCGCACTCTACCATGAACTTTGTGAAAGGAGTAGTTTATGCGAGGGAACTCGTTGACTACTCCATTGAGGACATCACCTTAGAGCTGGCCGACCATATGGCGGTCAAGGTCGAGCGTGTGATGAGAAAACAGGGAGGGGCCTCGAGACCCACCCCTACACTCTTCGTCACGTTCGACTGTGACAAGCTCCCTGAGTCGGTGCGTGCCGGTTGGTACCGCTACCGCGTGAAGGCATTCGTGCCACTGCCGCGGCGGTGCTATTACTGTCACCGCTTCGGCCATACGAATCGATCATGTAGACGTGCAAAATCGGGGTCACCCGAAGTCTGTGTAAATTGCTCCAAGGTCGCACACGATAAGTCCAAATCGTGTGTGGCCAAGTGTTTCAATTGCGGAGAGCCGCACCCTGCTTCTTCGAAGCAATCTGGTGCATATCTCCTTGAGAAAGAAATCCTGGCCGTTCAGGCCCAGGATCGACTCTCATTCCGCGAGGCTAAGGACTTGGTCCTGGCGCGCCCGGCTCTGCCTGGGACGTCATATGCCTCAATAGTTAGAAAAGCACCCTCTGCTCCTGGCCCATCCAGGCCAACGAGCACGGTTGTTTCCGCGCCCATTCGGAGCCCTTCTGCGGGCTCTACTACACCCGGGCGCTCCCCTGGTAGAGCTAGCGGCAAAAAGGGTTCACACCCAGCCCCGGCTAAAACCAGGGCTCCCCCCTCTTTCCCCAGCGTGACCGTTTCCCGTAAGGCGAAACGGCCACGCGCCTCCACAGAGTCGTTAGACTCACAGGAGGCAACACCCCTGAAGATGGTCGCTAGGCCATCTTCCGGGGTTCCTAAAGCTGCACCGCGAAAGGAGGACAGCACCAAAGGAGCTTCGGCTCCTTCTCCCACGCCCAATGGTGGGTTGGGTGGCTCGGAGACGGTGGATCCTCGAAAAGAGCCCCGCCGTCTCCGAAGCCTAAGGTTTCGAGGCGGAGGGAGGAAAAGACTCGCATGGCGAGCCCAACCTCCCCCAATAAGTCCTCGAAGGCGACAGCGCCTCCAGCGCTTTTTCCGGAAAACAGCGCCCGGGGTTCTGCCCCCGGGAAGCGTACGGCCATTCCCGTGAGGGTCTTCAATTCGAGGAGGGCCCCCGCGTCTCCTCCGAGCTAGGCCTGGAGTGCATATTCCTTCAATGGATTTGCCGTGGACTCCGGGCCAACTGGGAGGAGCTGCGGAGGCTCGTCTCGTCCCGTTCCCCGTTAGCTATTTTTTTGCAGGAGACCATGCTAGGTGCGTGCCCCCTCCCTGCCCTCCCGGGGTATAAGGGTCTTGCGACCCCACCACCGCGGGATGGCCGGGCTGGGGGATGCGCGGTTTACACCCGGCATGATGTCTCCGTTCTTCCTTTCTCTTTAGATACCTCCTTTCAGGCAGTGGCTGTGCAGCTGCACCTGGATAGGAGGTATACTATCATTTCTGCGTACATTGCACCGTCAGCTGACTTCGACGCGGGGGACTTTTGCCGCGTCGTGGCATGGTTGCCGAGGCCCTATCTCTTGCTTGGAGATCTGAACGGCAGGCATCCTCTCTGGGGAGATTACTCCATAAATCCCAGGGGACAAGTCCTTGCCGATCTGATCGAAGAGCTTGAGATGGGTGTCCTAAACGTGGATGAGTTTACGCATCACTGTCCGAGAAACGCTTCATTTTCTTGCCTTGACCTATCTTTGTGCTCTTCGGATGCACAGCCTGATTTTGATTGGGGGGTGGTCGATGACCTCCATGGTAGTGATCACTTTCCCATTCAAATATCATTTTCAGGGCAACTGCCGCCTGAGAGACCACCTCGGTGGTGCTTGGCGCGGGCGCGGTGGCCTGCATTTCAGGAAATGACTGAATTCTCTATCTCAGTCGAGGAGTTTAGGTCGGTAGATGAGGCCGTTGAGTTCTTCTCTGGCAACCTCATCGCCGTAGACCTGACTACTA
Organism: Ceratothoa steindachneri; assembly: GCA_963969495.1. Taxonomy (NCBI): domain Eukaryota; kingdom Metazoa; phylum Arthropoda; class Malacostraca; order Isopoda; family Cymothoidae; genus Ceratothoa; species Ceratothoa steindachneri. The sequence continues at coordinate 14,548,247 of OZ018334.1, forward strand.
TTCCTAGGACGTCTGGCCGTTTTGCACGCCGACCACTCCCATGGTGGTCGGCCGAGTGTGAGACGGCCCTCAAACAGAAGCGTTATGCCTACATGCGCTATAAGCGCCGCCCGAACGATTTCACTGTCGCTGAATTTCGTCGGGCTAGGGCTAGGTTCCGGTATATTTCGAAGCACGCCCGCCGCTCTTCTTGGCGGGCATACGTGTCTTCACTTAACGGGAAGACTTCTTTAGCTGAGGTGTGGAAGCGAGTCAAAAGGATTCGGGGCAAGTTCTCGCAGGACCCCCCTCCCGTTCTCCAGGAGAATGGGACCGCAATCTCGGACCCCGCGTCCGTGGCGGAATCCTTAGCGACCGCTTTTTCCGCATTCTCTAGCCGTGATGCTGCTCCGCCAGCATTCAATGCACGTCATGATGTCGCGGAAGGCCGCCGGCTGGACTTTACCTCCAGAGGCGGAGAACCCTTCAACGACAAGTTTACTGTGAGTGAGTTGCGTTCCGCTCTCGCTTCGTGCGCGGACACCGCCCATGGTCCGGACGATGTCCCGTACGCCATGCTTCGACACCTGGGTGAGCGAGGCATGGCCTTTCTGTTAGATTTGTTCAACAGGATCTGGGTGGAAGGTCTTCTCCCAAACTCCTGGCGAATCGCTACTGTGCTCGCCTTTCGCAAACCGGGGAGAGATCACTCTACTCCGACCAGTTTCCGCCCAATCTCTCTAACCTCTTGCGTGTGCAAGTTGATGGAGAAATTGGTAAATGTTAGATTAGCCTTTTTCCTGGACAGCGGAGGCCATCTGTCTTCCGCACAGTGCGGCTTCCGCAAGTTCCACTCCACGTCGGATGCTCTGCTCCGACTGGAAAATGCAGTCTGCGAGGATTCCTTCGTAGACAGCATTACGCCACGGTCTTTTTCGATTTGGAGAAGGCCTATGATACCGCATGGCGATACGGTATCATGGAGACTCTCCACACGATGGGGGCGAGGGGACGCCTCCCAATGTTTATATATGAATTTTTGCGAGATCGTCGATTCCGCGTACGGGTGGGGGGAGCTCTCTCCGGCCCAAAGGAGCAGGAAGAGGGTGTTTCACAGGGAAGTGTCCTCAGTGTCACACACTTTGCCCTGAGCATCAACGGCATCACCTCGGTGCTGCCGGAAGATGTTCTCGCTACGCTCTACGTGGACGACCTTTCGATCTCTTTTGGCGCGGCCCAGATGCCAACTCTGGAGCGTCGACTCCAACAGGCATTGAACCGCGTCTCTCGCTATGCCGAAGCGCACAGGTTTCGGTTTTCTTTGGCCAAGACTAAGGTGGTGCACTTCTGCCGCCATCCACGGCTTCACCCCGACCCAGATTTGTTTCTTAATGGGGTGCGCCTGGATGTGGTTGAGTCGCACCGTTTCCTTGGTCTTGTATTCGACCGACGCCTCACCTGGGAGGCTCATATTCGCAGCCTTAGGGTCTCTTGTACCCGCGCCATGGACATTCTCCGTTCCGTGACGTTCAGTGCTTGGGGCGCTGATAGGGCTACTGCCCTACTTTTTTATCGATCCTTTGTTCGTTCCAAGCTCGACTACGGATGCGAGTTTTATGCATCCGCAGCCGAGCGTTTATTGCGGAAGGTGGATCCGATCCACCACACCGGCCTTCGCCTTGCGACCGGTGCCTTCCGCACTTCCCCCATTGAGAGCCTGTTGGTCGATGCTGGGGAGATGCCACTCGCTCTGCGCCGCGTGCAGTGCATCACTCGCCTGTACGCGCGAGCCCGGCGCCTCCCTCAGTCGCCAACAGCTCTCACTGCATCCGCAGCTGATCTCGATGGTGCCTATGCCGCCGAGAGACGCCAGTCATACCCTAAGCCCTTTGGGTTTAGGGCCAGGAAACTCCTTCGAGAGGTAGATATAGCTCTCGGGCCGGTGGCGCCCCTGGTTCTGCCCAGGACGCCACCCTGGAGGGTACCACATTTAGCTATTTGTCGCCACGCCTCTGCTCCCAAAGCTTGTACTGCGCCGGGAGTATTGCGTCGACCTTTTTGGAGCACACATCGTGTCACGCTGGTACCGTGCCAGTGTATACGGATGGCTCCAAGTCCCAAGAGGGGGTCGGCTTCCACGCCGTATCCCCTCTGTTTGAAGTCAGCGGGGCTCTACCAGGCGCTGCGTCTGTCTTCACGTCCGAGCTGGTGGCAATACACCACTCGGTACGGGAGATTACGCGACGTGCCCGGTTCGGAGACCGGATTGTGATCTATAGCGACTCACAAAGCGCCCTGAGTGCTCTCGGGGCATTGGAATCTCCGCATCCCCTGGTTCGCGATATCCGTGACGCCACGGTTTTGGCGAGCCGGGCAGATGTCGAGATTATCTTCTGCTGGGTTCCTGGACATGTAGGAATTGCGGGGAATGAGCGCGCCGATGAGGGCGCCAAAGAGTCCGCGAGGACTCTGCGACCGGACCAGCGTTTTGCTCCTCCTCACACCGACTACATGGCAGGAATACGGGCAGCTCTTCGGACTGCTTGGCAAAGAAGATGGGAGAAGGTCGAAGGGAACTTAAAGTTGCGTGCCATTGCGCCGCGACTGTTCCCATAGACCTATCCCCCAATGCCGCGGCAGCTTCAGGTTGCTTTCTGTCGTCTCCGAATCGGACACACTCGTGTGACGCATCGCTATCTGATGGAGCGCTCACCATCGCCATATTGCAACGACTGCGTCGTCCCCCAGACTGTTCGCCACATTCTTGTCGAATGTCCCAGTTTTGTGTGATCTTCGCGCACGACACCTGTCCCGGTACCGGGATGGGCGGGGTCGCTACCGCCTGTCCCTTGTGCTCGGGACGGGTGCGTGTACTTTGACTGGTGGACTTATTGCCTTTTGGGGGAGGCCGGCCTTCTCCCTTTTATTTAACCCGATTTAATTGTTGTCGTTGTTTTTGTAATTGTTTTGTTATTGCTTTGTTATTGTTATTGTTATTTCTTTTTATTGTTTTCTGTTTAATTTTTTAAAGTAGCCTAAAACTAGGCTCTTTGTTTACGGCAACTTATGCCTTAGTCGGCAGTCGCCAGATAGCCCCTTAATAAAAAAAAAAAAATAAAAAATCAAGGTGGGGCTGCCATGCCGATGGACTGCCAGGCCACCAGGCAGGAGGGGTGGTTCCAAATGGCAGCGCTTGGCTCTACCAGGCCTGTAAGCACCTCTTGCAGTGCGGCAACTGTGAGAGGTGGTAAGCTATTGCGTCCGGCAGAAAATTTAGGGTCACCATGCCCAATGACGTAAAAAAAAAATCTTCCCCTAATTCCCCCTTGCTCATCGACGGAGCCGCCCTCGGGCAGCTCCGCTGAAAAAATGGAGGTCCCCCCTGTGCTTGCGTAGGGGACCCTCCATATTTCTTTAACCGGAGAGGAGACTTACTCTTCTCCTACGCCTATAGGTGAAGGGGACTCCCCCTCACCCCCTTCTATTGAGGTGCTTTCGGGCACCTCCCTATTTTCAGCGGCAGTCCCTCCTTTCTTTCTAATGGTACTGCCATGAAAGCTAGCAGGCAGCTCACTGCCGACCGCCCCTCGTGTAAGCGGCTCGGTAGGGCAAAACCCCTTTGGGGGGAGAGGGAAGCCATGCCCCTTCGGTCGCTTCCCTCAAAAGACCTGCTGGCAAGAATATTTAACCTTGCCGGGGTCAAGGCCTGTGTCTCCCAACAAAAGAATCTTGACGCTGCCAAGGGGACCTGCGATGTCCTGGGAGGGGATGGCCAACTGGAAGACCCTCCTGTGATAGACATGGTCCTTAAGAAAACCCAGCATCAGACGGTAGGGCCTTCCATGGGGGAGAATCCGGGCTCGGCGCCAAGCACCGAACCTGAATCCGCCCCTATGCAAGGTTCTCCTCAAACGGCTGAGGGCTCCGAGGCAGTACAAGGAGGGGAGGGATCTCCTCCGACAGGTGCCCCTACGACTACCAGGACCTTCTTCATTTCGAAGAGGGACCTAGCTGACGCCGGTCCATCTGGCATGGGGGCCTCTGCCGGCGGAAGTGAGAATCGGGTTCATTCCCCGCCCTCCTCTCCTTAAAAGAAGAAAAAGACAAGAAAGACAAAAAAGACTCAGGGCTCCTCTCCATCCGCAAGGGCTGCGGAGATGGATGGGATGCTGCCATTTTGGCAGGCGACCAAGCCAAGATCGGCACATCCGGCTTCTTTACCCCCCCCCCCCCGTGTTCGGACCCCCTGACTAAGACTAAGACACAGAGTGCACAGGGCTGAGCCTCGATGACATCGAAGGCCCCCTGATTCAGAGGGTACCTGGCGTTTTCGAGCTCACTGGCTTTAAACGCTTCCTCGTTATTCGCTCCACTGATGGCAGCATGTTGGCCAAAGGCAACATGATCCATCAGAGGAGAGGATTAGCTAGTGCAATTGGTAGAGAGCCGAAGGTGACCCGTTTCTCGGACACCGCCTTCTGGCGAATGCGGCGAATCCCGCCGAGGCGGCCAAGATAAGTGCTCTTCGGACCCTTCATGGCACCCCGGTGAGTGTGACGCCGCACTCTACCATGAACTTCGTGAAAGGAGTAGTTTATGCGAGGGAACTCGTTGACTACTCCATTGAGGACATCACCCTAGAGCTGGCCGACCATGGGGCGGTCAAGGTCGAACGTGTGATTAGAAAACAGGGAGGGGCCTCGAGACCCACCCCTACACTCTTCATCACGTTCGACTGTGACAAGCTCCCTGAGTCGGTGCGTGCAGGTTGGTACCGCTACCGCGTGAAGGCATTCGTGCCACTGCCGCGGCGGTGCTATTACTGTCACCGCTTCAGCCATACGAATCGTTCTTGTAGACGTGCAAAGTCGGGGTCCGCTCCAAGGGCGCACACCATAAGTCCAAATCGTGTGTGGCCAAGTGTGTGTCAATTGCGGAGAGCCGCACCCCGCTTCTTCGAAGAAATGGGGTGCATATCTCCCTGAAAAAGAAATCTTGGCCGTTCAGGCCCAGGATAGACTCTCATTCCGCGAGGCTAAGGACTTGGTCCTGGCGCGCCCGGCTCTGCCTGGGACGTCATATGCCTCAATAGTTAGAAAGGCACCCTCTGCTCCTGGCCCATCCAGGCCAACGAGCATGGTTGTTTCCGCGCCCATTCAGAGCCCTTCTGCGGGTTCTACTCAACTCGGGCGCTCCCCTATTTAAGCTGGTGGCACAAAGGGGTCACACCCAGCCCCGGCTAAAACGAGGGCTCTCCCCTTCCCCCAGCGTGACCGTTTCACGTAAGGCGAAACGGCCACGCGCCTCCACCGAGTCGTTAGACTTACAGGAGGCAACCTCCGTGAAGTTGGTCGCAGGGCATCTTCTGGGGTTCCTGGAGCTGTCCCCCGAAAGGAGGACAGCATCGAAGGAGCTTCGGCTCCTTCACCCACGCGTAGTGATGGGCTGAGTGGTTCGGAGGCCGTGGATCCTCGAAAAGAGGGTCCCCCGCCTCCGAAGCCGCAACCTCGCCTGAGGCAGAGGGAGGAAAAGACTCGCATGGCGAGCCCAACCTCCCCCAATAAGTCCTCGAAGGCGACAGCGCTTTCAGCGCTTTGTCCGGCCAACAGCGCCCGGGGTTCTGCCCCCGGGAAGCGTACGGCCATTCCCGTGAGTGTCTTCTGTTGGAAGAGGGCCCCTGCGTCTCCTTCGAGCTAGGCCTGGATGGCGTATTCCTTCAATGGAATTGCCGTGGACTCCGAGGCCAGCTGGAAGGAGCTGCGGAGGCTCGTCTCGTCCCGTTCCCCGTTAGCTATTTTTTTGCAGGAGACCATGCTAGGCGCGTGCCCGCTGCCCTTCCTCCCGGGGTATAAGGGTCTTGCGACCCCACCACCGCGGGATGGGCGGGCTGGGGGATGCGCGGTTTACACCCGGCATGATGTCTCCGTTCTTCCTTTCTCTTTAGATACCTCCTTTCAGGCAGTAGCTGTGCAGCTGCACCTTGATAGGAGGTATACTATCATTTCTGCGTACATTCCACCGTCAGCTGACTTGAACGCAGGGGACTTCCGCCGCGTTGTTGCACGGTTGCCGAGGCCCTATCTCTTGCTTGGAGATCTGAACGGCAGGAACCCTCTCTGGGGAGATTACTCCATGAATCCCAGGGGACAAGTCCTTGCCGATCTGATCGAAGAGCTTGAGATGGGTGTCCTAAACGTGGATGAGTTTAAGCATCACTGTCCGAGAACCGGTTCATTTTCTTGCCTTGACCTATCTTTGTGCTCTTCGGATGCACAGCCTGATTTTGATTAGGGCGTGGTCGATGACCTCCATGGTAGTGATCACTTTCCCATTCAAATATCATTTTCAGGGCAACTGCCGCCTGAGAGACCACCTCGGTGGTGCTTGGCGCGGACGCGGTGGCCTGCATTTCAGGAAATGACTGAATTCTCTATCTCAGTCGAGGAGTTTAGGTCGGTAGATGAGGCCGTTGAGTTCTTCTCCGGCAACCTCATCGCCGCAGGCCTGACTACTATTCCTAGGAGGTCTGGCCGTTTTGCACGCCGACCACTCCCATAGTGGTCGGCCGAGTGTGAGACGGCCCTCAAACAGAAGCGTTATGCCTACATGCGCTATAAGCGCCGCCCGAACGATTTCACTGTCGCTGAATTTCGTCGGGCTAGGGCTAGGTTCCGGTATATTTCGAAGCACGCCCGCTGCTCTTCTTGGCGGGCATACGTGTCTTCACTTAACGGGAAGATCCCTTTATCTGAGGTGTGGAAGCGAGTCAAAAGGATTCAGGGCAAGTTCTTGCAGGACCCCCCTCCCGTTCTCCAGGAGAATGGGACCGCAATCTCGGACCCCGCGTCCGTGGCGGAATCCTTAGCGACCGCTTTCTCCGCATTCTCTAGCCGTGATGCTGCTCCACCAGCATTCAATGCACGTCGTGATGTCGCGGAAGGCCGCCGGCTGGACTTTACCTCCAGAGGCGGAGAACCCTTCAACGACAAGTTTACTGTGGGTGAGTTGCGTTCCGCTCTCGCTTCGTGCGCGGACACCGCCCATGGTCCGGACGATGTCACGTACGCCATGCTTCGACACCTGGGTGAGCGAGGCATGGCCTTTCTGTTAGATCTGTTCAACAGGATCTGGGTGGAAGGTCTTCTCCCAGACTCCTGGCGAATCGCTACTGTGCTCGCCTTTCGCAAGCCGGGGAGAGATCACTCTACTCCGACCGGTTTCCGCCCAATCTCTCTAACCTCTTGCGTGTGCAAGTTGATGGAGAAATTGGTAAATGTTAGATTAGCCTATTTCCTGGACAGCGGAGGCGATCTGTCTTCTGCACAGTGCGGCTTCCGTAAGTTCCACTCCACGTCGGATGCTCTGCTCCGATTGCAAAATGCCGTCTGGGAGGCTTTCCGTGGTTAAAAGCACTACGCCACGGTGTTTTTTGATCTGGAGAAGGCCTAATATACCGCATAGCGATACGGTATCATGGAGACTCTTCACACAATGGGGGCGATGGGACGCCTTCCAGTCTTTATATCTGAATTTTTGCGAGATCGTCGATTCCGCGTATGGGTGGGGGGGACCCTCTCCGACCCAAAGGAGCATGAAGAGGGTGTTCCGCAGGGAAGTGTCCTCAGTGTTACACTCTTTGACCTGAGCATCAACAGCATCACCTTGGGTGCCTTTGAAAGATATTCTCCCTACGCTTTACGTGGACGACCTTTCAATCTCTGTTGGCACGACCCAGATGCCAACTCTGGAGCGTCGACTCCAACAGGCATTGAACCGCGTCCCTCGCTATGTCAAATCGCACAGGTTTCGGTTCACTTTGGCCAAGACTAAGGTTGTGCATTTCTGCCGCGATCCACGGCTCCACCCCGAGCCAGATTTGTTTATCAATGGGGTGTGCCTGGATGTGGTGGAGTCGCACTGTTCTCTTGGTCTTGTATTCGACCGAGGCCTCACCTGGGAGGCTCATATTCGCAGCCTTAGGGTCTCTTGTACCCGCAACATGGATATTCTCCGTTCCGTGACGTTCAGAGCTTGGGGCGCTAATAGGGCTACTGCCCTACTTTTTTATCGATCCTTTGTTCGTTCGAAGCTCGACTACGGATGCGAGTTTTATTCATCCGCAGCCGAGCGTTTATTGTGGAAGGTGGATTCAATCCACCACACCGGGCTTCGCCTTGCGACCGGTGCCTTCCGCACTTCCCCCATTGAGAGCCTGTTGGTCGATGCTGGGGAGATGCCACTTGCTCTGCGCGGCGTGCAGTGCATCACTCGCCTGTACGCGCGAGCCCGGCACCTCCCTCAGTTGCCAACAGCTCTTACTGCTTCCGCAGCTGATCTCGACGGTGCCTATGCCGGCGAGAGATGCCAGTCATACCCTAAGCCTTTGGGTTTAGGTCCAGGAAACTCCTTAGAGACCTAGATATAGCTCTGGGGCCGGTGGCTCCCCTGGTTCTGCCCAGGACGCCACCCTGGAGGGTACCACATTTGGCTATTTGTTGCCACGCCTCTGCTCCCAAAGCTTGTACTGTGCCGGGAATATTGCGTTCGACCTTTTTGGAGCACACCTCGTGTTACGCTGGAACCGTGCTAGTGTATACGGATGGCTCCAAGTCCCAAGAGGGGGTCGGCTTCCACGACGTATCCCCTCTGTTTAAAGTCAACGGGGCCCCGCCAGGTGCTGCGTCTGTCTTCACGGCCGAGCTGTTGGAAATACACCACTCGGTACGGGAGATTACCCGACGTTGCCGGTTCGGACACTAAATTGTGATCTATAGTGACTCACAAAGCGCTCTGAGTGCTCTAGGGGCATTGGAATCTCCGCATCCCCTGGTTCGCGATATCCGTGACGGCACCTTTTTGGCGAGTCGGGCGATGTCGAGATTATCTTCTGCTGGGTTCCTGGACATGTAGGAATTGCGGGGAATGAGCGCGCCGATGAGGGCGCCAAAGAGTCCGCGAGGACTCGGCGACCGGACCAGCGTTTCGCTCTTCCTCACACCGACTACATGGCAAGAATACGGGCAGCACTTCGGACTGCTTGGCAAAGAAGATGGGAGACGGTCGAAGGGAACTAAAAGTTGCGTGCCATTGCGCCGCGACTGTTCCCTTGGACCTATCCCCCAATTCTGCAACGGCTTCAGGTCGCTTTCTGTCGTCTCCGAATCGGACACACTCGTGTGACGCATCGCTATTTGATGGAACTCTCGCCTGCGCCCTATTGCGACGACTGCGTCGTCCCCCAGACTGTTAGGCACATTCTTGTCGAATGTCCCAGTCTGTGTGATCCTTGCGCACGATACCTGTCCCGGTACCGGATGGGCGGGGTCGCTACGCCTGTCCCTTGTACTCGGGACGGATTCGTGCACATTGACTTGTAAACTTGTTGACTTTTGGGGGGAGGCCGGGCTTCTCTTCTTTATTTAAGGTTCTTTTCTGTTTTTTTTCGTTTGTTATTGTTTTGTTTGTAGGTTGCACTCTCCTGCACCGGGGTGAGGGGGACCTCCCCCCGCTGCCGGAGATTGCTTCCTGATTGTTAAGTTTTTCCAATTTATATCGATTGTTAAGTTTTCATATTTTTATTTTGAAGTTGCCTAGTTCTAGGCTGTCGTGTTTTTCGCCGACTTATGCCCAAGTGGGCAGTTGCCAGATGGGCTCTATAAAATTGAAAAAAAAAAATTAATGTGGAGCATAGCTGCTTCTCGATGCTCGCAGAACCATTGGGAGGAGTACTTCATTACGGAAGTCATCCTTTGGTTTGAGAGCTACAATTAATAGCGTTCGCAAGGGCAGTAGCGGGAAGCTGTAAGGGAGTCTCTGGTGCAAGAATTTCGAGCGCCTCCTCAATATGGGAAGAAGGTCATCAAACGAAGATTTTCGGACCAAGTCCGAACTTACACTGTCGCTAAGGGTGTCTTTTATCCTCGTTATAAGGTTCCCAGGAAGAAAATTGGAGAACTCAGTAGACCGAGCCAAACGTTCAACTTTTTAACTTAGGATAAGTTGTATTTTTCTAAGGACAAAATTTCAGCAATCGCTGCATTGGTCAGTGCTCGAAAAAGTGAATTGAGCTTTGAAGTGTCACGTGTCTCCCAATTTTAATTGAAAAATAGGTCTATTTAAATGAACCACGAGTCGGGTGAGGTGGTTTGGCGCTCGAGTAAATGGACAGCACATATCGGTATTGTTGATTAGTTGTTATTGTTCATACTCATTGATGGTAACTGCGCTGATTTACAGTGGAGTGTTTGTTGGAAATGTTGCAGAGAAGTCTGGCTTGGGGAAATCTCAGTGTATTTCTCAGGGTTCACCACTTCTATGGAGAAGTCCGGCAACAATTCGGTTTGCCGATTCTCCGATCCCTTTACACACAGATTGAAACACAGTTTCCTGGTAATGGAATTTATTTCTTTTTTTAAACACTAACAACTAATTTTAATAATACTTCTTTAACTACGATTATTTATACCAGGAGATTGTGGTAAGGAATAAATGAATAAAATTTAGATGAGTTTTGGTTCTTTTATGGTCGAACCTAAGAAGCAAAAACGAATTTGTAGTACAAAGTATCGCGAGTTTGGTCTGAATCAATATTATAAATTTGTTTTAATTTGAGTTTATTTACCTGAAAACATTTGGGAGCGGGGCTCTGAATTACTCCGTCGATCGTTCGAGTGAGTGGAGCTTATCAGACCTAGATTCAAGCGAGGTCACTCTGGTTCCCGCGGCCCAAGGAAGATCATTAAGGAGAGAGGGAGACGTTAGTGTTTGGTTGTCTGTGGTTTATTTGTGTGATTCAACGGAGGTCGTAAGAAAGGTATTGGGAGTTATGCTCCCGAACCTCAGTTGGAAGCAAAGTTGGTTCTTCTCAAAGAGAGTTTATGACTTCAGATGGAATAAGGCTTTCGAATGTTGAATTCAGATGTGATAAAGCTTTCGAACGTTGACTTCAGATGTGATAAAGCTCTCGAATGTTGACTTCAGATGTGATAAAGCTTTCGAATGTTGAATTCAGATGTGATAAAGCTTTCGAACGTTGACTTCAGATGTGATAAAGCTTTCGAATTTTGACTTCAGATGTGATGAAGCTTTCGAATGTTGACTTCAGATGTGATGAAGCTTTCGAATGTTGAATTCAGATGTGATGAAGCTTCCGAATGTTGAATTCAAATGTGATGAAGCTTTCGAATGTTGAATTCAGATGTGATGAAGCTTTCGAATGTTGGCTTCAGATGTGATAAAGCTTTCGAATGTTGACTTCAGATGTGATGAAGCTTTCGAATGTTGAATTCAGATGTGATGAAGCTTTTGAATGTTGAATTCAGATGTGATGAAGCTTTCGAATGTTGACTTCAGATGTGATAACGCTTTCGAATGTTGACTTCAGATGTGATGAAGCTTTCGAATGTTGACCAGATGTGATAAGGATTTCGAGTGTTGATTTTCCATAGTGCAAAGGCGATCCCTGTGTTTCGGGGTTCGAAGGCAGTCCATGGTCTCTGTCGGTTTCCTGTTAGATCGATCTCCGGGCAAAAGATGAGGGATTTTCTGACTGGAGAGTGAGATAGCGATCCTAGAAGAAGTGTTACCAGGCGTCTCTCAGAGAGTGCCATGGGTAGAAGTGACTAGAAGGTTGATTGCCATAGAGTGCCATTCATCCAGGGGGCAATGGAGAATTCATGAGCATTTACATGTCAAGATAAAATTAAAAAGAATATCGCTCGTGCTGTCGCGGTAATAAAAACTCCATAAAACAGAAAAAAAACATGATTTCCCTATATATATATATATACTCGTGTATATATATATATATATATATATATATATATATATATATATATATATATATATATATATATCAATGGGTGGTTCGGGAATAAATTATCCCAGATGCATGGCTGTTCCCTCCATCTTCTTGCATGACTCTTCCCAATTGTCCATTGCCCCCTGGCGGTGGCCATTTAGCTTCCATCAGGTTTGTCTCATCGTTAGTTTCTCTCATTCTTCCATATCATTCAGTCTTCCTAATCTCTCCTTCATCCCTCTCGTGCCTTCTTCACTCAGTAACCATACGATGGTTGCAATAAGTAGGAAATTCCTTCAAACTTAATCATATTCCTCGGAAGAAAACAAAATTACGAAATATTTAAAATAAAAAAATAAATCTATTTTTATATTATTTTATTTTCTTTCATAATCTCGTTTTTAATTTAAAGACTTCTCTTCTTTAATCTTAGCTTTTCCCTCTCGTTGTGGTTCGCTGCTCAAGCGTCCGATGAATAATCTCTTTGAAGAGAGAGAAGTTCCGGTACGAAACGTCTGTTCTTCTTCCGTTGGTCCTAATTTCGACCGGACGCGGCTCATCGCCACATGGAGCTTCTTGCTCCGACCTCTTCATATATGTTGGATCCATGATGCTTATGACCGAGTTTATCAGTAAGGGAGTTTCTTTTTTACTTGGGGCATCCCGTGGCCCCCGATGTTTCCAACTCGAGGGGGTCCGAGTGGAGAGGAGGTTATTTTCAAAAGGTAAACATTGACCCTCTCAAACTCCCCTCATCATATTTTAAGAATTACTTGGAATTTTAGAATTTCCCTTCGCTTTTGTCTGTGGTCGTCTTTTAGTCTTTATTATTGATCCTGCCACACAAAGGATCCTTCCTTCGTAGTGTAAATAGTGTGCGATCCGACCCCTAATGATCCGCACGGGCTTCTTTGCAGAAATACCTTCAACACATTTTCACTTCATTTAACTTCATCACTTTTTTTAATACACTTAAAATATAATTTTGACCTAGATGCCCTCGATGGTTTAATCGTATTATTTTTTTTTAATCCTCTCTTTATCGTCAATCAGATCGTATCCACAGAGTCTGTCTCGAGGTTTCTCTCTGCTGTCTTCTTTCTTCTGCCTGGATTCATTTCTTTCATCCAGAAGTTAGTAAGAAATTATACGTAAATATATGTATATACGTACATATATTTATATATTATATATATATATATATATATATATATATATATATATATATATATATATATATATATATATATATATATTGGCTGTATAAGTGAAAAACTATATAATCTTGACAAATGTTTTACTTACATTGAGTGTTAATATAAATTTGCTCTTTTCGGGGAAGGAAAAGTCGGGAATTAAATTAAGGATTTCGGTTCTTTTAGGAAAATATTTCCTTTGTGTCATCGATCGATAGCCCTCATCTAGACATACTGAAGGCACCTCCAATTAATTGCATGCCCTCATTTATCGTGCTTTTTATCTCTCTATTTTGCCATTCATGAAAGAAATCTACTTCCAGTGCCGAATGTTCGCCTCGTCAAGTTCCTATGGCAATCGCTCTCTACTCACATATATTTTACTGATAGACACTGATTGAACCTCCATCTCTCAGTCACAAACTACACATCTTCTCTTTAGAACATTTATGAAGAAGATTGCACCGATAAATCAAACATAACAAACTCAAGGACCTAAATAAATCGCCTTATCAAGTACTCGCCAACAGCAGCACATAAATCTCTTCTTACCTTTGTAGTGTTTCAAAATCGTGTACATCGCGATCAGTATTAAATTCTTTTCTCCAATTAGCCACTTCATAGTATTTTGCAACTTAAAAACTTCTTCACGCCACTTTTCTCAATACATTTTAATATAATGAATCCATTTCATCTTTTACACTGATTTGTCTCGAAAGTGTTATGTATTTATTCCTTAATTGCTATGGTGAAATTTTTGACTTTTCATAATAAAAAATATTATCCAATTTTCCCTCTATAGAGCTATTATTTTTTAAATAATTCCCAAATTTATTTGCAAAGAGATATTTATGTATAAATTAATGATTTAATTATTAGGAAACTTTGAAATCTATAATAATTAACGTATTTCGGCAAACTATTAAAAACCTAAATTAATATCATTATCGTTATTTTAATTCTTTAGGGATCGAAACAAAAGCGACGAAAAGTTGTAATCTTTCTCTTTTGGGAAATAGGAAAGTTAAGAAACTTTAATCATTAATTTAAGAGAGAAGTTTTTATTATAATTTATACAGGGGAAAATCCAGAAATGTCTCTTCAGATAAGTATGTGTACATATATACAATTTGTAAACTTATTCGCTTAATATATCCATTTAATTACAATTGACTCCGAAATGATTCTATAATATTGTGTACTGCTTCAGTTAGTGGAAGAATATATTAGCGTAAAATGATTTATTTTCAGTTATCTATTTGCCAGTGAGGCAAATAGATATTAGGTTTCTGGTGACGCAATTAAGGCAGTTATAAGTGGAATATGAATGAGACAGTTAACATAGTACACAACTATAGAGAAATAATAGCTAAACCATTTATAATTATTCACTTTGTAACACAAAAAAATAGTGTTTTAGGAACTGAACACATCGTAAATAAATAATTTGTAGTCAAAATAATCAAATGTCTGAGATAGAGGAAGAAAACTCGCGCCTTTATCGAAAGTTCTGTAAGCATTCTTCCTAAGAGCAGGTGGGACACAACCACTCTCTTCACTCCTCATAAACATACTGACTCTTAACCCAAGTTTCACTACATAAATAACGGAAGACGTTTGCTATACATATTTAAAAAAAAAAATAAAGAACCTTTAGTATGAAGGACATGAGGAAGATTAAACCATGCCATAATACAGTGCTCGATTTATTTATCCAACCATAGCGAGGAGTAACCTACTAAGACTCCAAAGAGTACAGAACGAAGCTATGTACATAATAACAAGCACTTTAAGAAGAGGAGAACTAAGAAGACAATGAGACCTTCGCAGGGAGGCCAAGATAAAGCAACTCAACAGAATAATTGCAAAAAGAGCCATTAAAAGTTATAGAAAAGACAGAATGAAATAGAAATTGATTTAACCAACAAAATTGGCCTAAGAGAATAATGGAGAACACAGATTATTCCAAAATTTCTCAAGGATTAATGAAGAAGGAAGAAGGAAAATACACCTAGAGAACGAGAAGAATACGAGACAACGATTAATTAGATAATTAAAGCGTAACCAAAGAATAGCTTATAGACAATTATAACCGGAATAAGAATAGGAAAGAAAGGCTAAAGATAGAATCTTACACTAGTTTAGGTGAGAATTATTACTAATAATGGTTATAGCGCGTTATATAAGCAATCATTATACTTACCAAGATACAGATATAGTTATAAAGAAAAACAGAAATACGTGGTTCTTAGGCGAAATAAATTTTTAACTTTATCACCCTAAGTATAACTACCGAAAATGGACGGAGATTATCCTGACTTCCAGACATACTAGCATCTCTTTGCAAACCTCTCCCTTCCTTCAGTTCTCAGCAACTATTCTTTATTGACTATCACCTTCGCACACGGAACTCACAGTAGATACGTGGGACAGGGATCCACGATAAACGGCGAGGATCTAGAGAAGATACAAGCTCTACATCTTGGTTCGAATTCTACGTTAAGCTCTCAATCCCACGACTAAGTCCACTTTGTTTTCTCCTACTATATTTCCTCTCTCTCTATCCTTAACTTTCTTCTTCCCCTCCCTCTCACTCCTACCTACCGTACTTACATTGCCTGGAGCTTACTTCGGTTCTTGACAGAGTGGCTGCGGGATACCTAAAAAAAAAGAGTTCTAGGAATCGCCCCCTCCCCATCCGCCATCCTTGGCCATTCTTTTGATGGCCAAGGGGGGCGGGGTCTGGCGAGCTGTTCTTTTTTCTCCCATTTCTCTTTTCATTTCGTACACATTTAAGGATACTTGACAGGTTGCCGCTGCAAAGACGACTCTTGATTGGATGAAGTAAGAAAAGAAGTGTAAAACGGTCAAATACACCTTCACTTATGGTCTATGAACCACGCTTCTATCTTCAAGTCCATCTTCAGTTCATAAATATTAAGTTAAAACCCATTAAAGTAGTGGTGGGGAGGAGTAACGACCATTTCTTAAAAAACTAGGATGTAAACACCAGAGGGGAGCACAGCTAGTCGTTAATCCGTTAATCGGTGCAATTCTTAAAAAATTAACGGAAGCTAACGCTGAAGAGTCAACCTTAATTATTATTATTATAATAAATCAATACAAACAACATTTTTTGCTCTAAAACTACCTAAAAACAGCCAGAAGTAAAAAATATAAAAAATGAAAAAGGACAAAAAAATGAGAAAACAGAAAACTTTAATGAAACACAATAATAGTATTAATAAAAAAAGGGGTTTCATTAAAGTTTTCTCTTTTCTCATTTTTTTTTTGTCCTTTATAATTTTTAAAATCTTATTTTATAGTTTCGGCAATTTTGAAGTGGTCTTAGAGCCAAAAGGCAAACCCTTATGGCTTTATAATAATAATTAACGTTAACTCTCTGGCATTAACTTCTGTTAGATTTTTAACAGATTAACGATTAACTGCACCCACCGCTGGTATACATGTACGTATGTACATACATGGAGGTGCTTAGTGGTTTATTATAATGAGTGGTAAGTGACGATGGCGATCCTATTTTCTCCTAAGGAAGAAAGAGAGAAGGAGCTGCGCGCGGAGGTGTTTAAGTGGTGGGAGGACTGCGCCAAGCCGCCAGTGGCACTCGTTCGGCCAACACGGATGAACCCAGGTGGCATGAAACACCCGGGACAACTAACTGGTGTACTGGTCGCAGCAGAACTCGAGGGTATGGTTCCTCCGTAGGTGCACGACACAACCTGTTATGGTTGGCTCCCTTGCCATTTCTCCTTCCTTGGGACCCCCTATGGGGAAGTGGGACCCAGATCGGATTTATGGAGGTCCTGCTGCTAAGGGATCCTCTCTGGTTTACTCTAAGGCCACATGGCACCCAATTAACGTCTGTGGTTGCGAAGAGGTACATCAGGGCCTAATGGTAGAGCGGAGGTTGTATGGTGGCATGGGAAGACACGCACTCTGCTTCGATTCTTATCACACGTCTAACCAGACCCCGACAGCGAGAAGCAACAATCAATGAGGGCAGCGGCTTAAAACTAAGGGTCAGGCTAATTATGGAACTTAACAACCAAAACCAGACGCCTAAAACACCATGTGCCCATTACCATTTTAATTACCCCCCCCCCCCCTCCTCTCTGAATTAATTTGCCAATACCTTTACTCTTCCAGGGAAGTTAATTTCAATCCATTTATTTAACAAAAAGCTCCACTACAAGGATGACCACACAAACTAGTACTGATACTTTTGGTAGTAAGTTCCCGTAGTAGTCCCTGGTCGACTTGCGCTTAATGACCGCTGGCTGATTTTGGATCGGGTAATTCTACAGAGTGTTTTAATCTAATTTTCTTTTTATTTATCGTTAATTGTTACGTCCTCATATTGTGCCGCGTGTTTATTTATTATGTTTCCTTTCTGTTAAGGGAACACACGCCACTCGATAATAATAATAAAGTGTAGGAAGCTCAGTCTGCAAAAATAGTCATCTTTTAATAGTTATATTCGTAGCCTGAAAGATGAAGGGACATGAAAAACTATTCCAGAAAAGCTATGATTGGTGAGAGTCACAATATCAAAAGCCATTCACCCTAAATTAAAAGAAGAAAGGGTTGAATTTCCAAACCTCCTGGAATAAGATGAGTTAAATATTCCGTTGAATTTAAATATAAACTCCATTCCCGCACTGATCTACCACCCAATAATCAACACCTAAATCTGGGACCAGGGATGCATACGCCCAAATTGCACTAAATGCGTCGAGTCACACTCGGTCGGCTAAATTTTGTTTTCGTAATTCTGGAGGACATTTGGTAGGCAATTTCGAGACCCGAATAGAACATCTGCTAAATATGAACGCTAAGTGAGCCTCTACATGAGGTTGGAGTTCGAATTAATGCCGCTAACTGTTCTTTTATGGCGTGGAAGATTACCTTCCTTGGCCATCATTTGAAGAACGATATCTCCCCCGACCTACCAGAAAATTGAGGCGATTGCAAAGTTAGCACCACTGCGTTCCTTCAAAGAATTGCGCAAATTTCTTGGAATGGTCAAATTTTCCGCCTCTTCTCCCATATTTTAAATCCTTCTAAAGAGCTCCGCGAGGGAAGAAATGGGAACAACTACCAGTTCGTGTATGATACAGCCAAGGCTTTTACTCTGGTTAAAAGCAGCTTCCTAATAAAGGGATTCGACCACGAGGTGATTCCTTGTCGCTGAACAACAATTTTGTCTCCAGGTATAATTAAGAAATGTCACCAACTATAAAGATCTTCGGACACACTTATCATCGACGAGTCAGACCAGGCCAAATCGCTATTCCCAACGCAAACGACGTCATTTCAATTAGATCGCTCAATTCAATACCGAAATTCGTCATTATAAAGGAGAAAGAAAACCTCATACCAGATGCTATCTCACTCTCTGTATCTATCCCTCATAATCTCTCTCTATCTCTTTCTCTGTTATGTGTCTCTGTCCCTTTGGCTTTGTATGTGTATGTGTCTTATGTATGTGTGTGTGTGTTCGAGCGTGTATCTATTTATGTCTTTTTGTGTCCCTACTGATTCGGTCTATGCCTATTTCTGTCTTTGTCTATGTATCTCTGACTCTATGGCTCTTTCTCTCTATCTCTTTCTAAGTCTTTGTCTTCTCTCTTTATGTCTCTCTCTCCTCTCTCTCTCACGCGCTTTCTCTCTCTCTCTCTCTCTTGAATCCACCGACACTGAGAAGGACTTGGGTGTAACTATCACAAGTGACCTCAATTTCTCGAAAGAGTGTATTGAGGTGGAGAAGAAAGCCCAGAGGATGTTATGGTATATAAAGCGACAGTTTGGATATCGGAACAAGGAGATAGTACTGTGTCTGTACAACTCCCTCGTCCGACCGCACCTGGAGTATGCCGTACAATTTTGGAGTCCTTCATTCCGAAAAGACATCGCGAGATTGGAACGCGTGCAAGCCAGGGCAACCAAACTGTTTCCCTCTATCAGACATAAAAGTTATGAAGATAGATTAAGGGAATTAGATATGTTCTCGCTGGAGACCCGGAGACTACGTGGTCAGCTTATCGAAGTATTCAAAATACTTCGAGGCTTCAACAGACTGGCCTACGGGAAAATTTTCCAGCTCAGCGAGGGGAGGACAAGAAATCACGGCTTTAAACTTGAACTGAAGCGATACCACCGTGATCTGTGTGGGAAATTCTTCACTTACAGTATCTGCGGTAGTTGGAACGCACTTCCGACGGAAGTTGTCAACAGTGAATCTGTTGACCAGTTCAAGTTAAGACTAGACAAAGTCTTGTGAAATCACCGTTAAGATGCTCGCGAGTGATCTTCCAGGTTGCCAAAGGACACCTTCGAAGATTGCGCCAAAAGTACTCTCCTTGTATGGACCGTAAGGTCTTCTAGGGTACTTACTTTCCTTGTAGCTCCTTGTAGCTCTCTCTCTCTCTCTCTCCATCCTATTCTTAATACATTAGTCCGCCCGGGAGCAGCCTTGTGCACAGTGGACAATGCAAAGCTGATCGAAACATCGAAAATGACCTTAGCTACTTCCCTATTATTGTCAATCATAAATCAATAGCGATAATAAATAATTGATAACACTCATTACTTAAATTGAATTTAATGAATATTTTTATGAATAAATTATAATTAATAATAAGATTCTTTTCATTTTTATATTTATGGCAGAATTCTTCACCCTACTTTCAGCTGGCTTTATTGATCTCTTTTAGGTCTTGAGGGGGGGCAGGGGGGTATCTTAACTATTGTAAGCTGAAAGTGGGAATCATTTAAAGAAAAGTCTTAAGTTGAATTTTAAAGGTTTTGTTTTTTTAATCCAAAACCATCTGAAGAGAAATTGGAACTCAAATTATGAGGAAGGCAAAAACATAGCTGCAAATCCTCGTGGTTTGGGGGCCGAGAGGGTGCGCAGTCTTCCAGATCCAACTCGAATATCCAACTAACCTTTTCGGAATCTAAGGAGGTGATGGGATCAATGTCCTGAAGTCCACATAATCTCCTTTACTTCCTTTACCTACATACATATGAGGCTCATTTGATGCAACGCGCAATTTTCTCTTCTAAAAATTCCCTTAATATTTTAGTACTCTAAGACGTGGGTTAGAGTACTTTTCAGTAACAGGTGAGTATAAATAAAACTGGGCGATTTGTATTTCATTATTTACGTTTGTTTATTAACTCCAGTAATTATTTCCATTGAAATCTCGTTGGTTAATATTACCCGAGACTTACAACTCAGGATTCCATTTCCGAAGTGGACAAATATGGACTGGATTGTTTTTTGTTATGCAACATATGTGTAATCGATTTTAGGCCTCAACTTACATGAGAGAAAAATGGTTTATTTCCTCATGGCGTTTCGCAGTGTCAAGTTAACTTCAATCCACATCTCGACGGAAAATTGGTAACCAAATTTCTTGTTTTATCTTCATTGCTTTGATAAATTTCCAAATTTTCCTCTAAAGGAAGCGAACGTATCTTCTTATCAAGTTTAGCCAGCTGTGTCTTAAAGCTCTCAATGCATTGATCTTACCCTACTTCCTTTTGTTGTGGAGCAACGCGTTCATCTCCACATCTCATTAAGGGCATCTATTACACTTGGCTACACCAAGATAAGCCAAGCACATTTGAGTCAGCAAAGGTTTCTATGATAGCAACCATTTCCATACATTCTGTGGAATAGCATTCATTATGTAGGATCACATGAATATGCCCTCCCCCCCCCCGCAAGCTTTCGTGGGGGGTATCTTGACACTTGCATTGTTACTCTTCAGCCTTAACATTTCAATGCCAGTTTCAGCGCAAAAAAAATGTCTGCCTCATAGAATTTCCTAGCGTCAAAGACAGTCGATTCTAGCAGGAAAACAAGCCAGTTCTTGGCCCCAATCCTGCTCTGCTGAGTGTTTGGTGGGATATTAGAAGAGTTCGAAATCCTTCTACCTGATCATCAATCACAGCTCATGTGTGTTATGAGCAATTCAAACGAATGAGTTAAAAGGTTAAGAAGAAAAAGTGGCCTTTGATCACAGGTGTCGATTTTCCTCAAGATGATGGGAAAAACTTACACATCTTCCGTACTCTTCTAGATCTTGAACCTAAAGATTACCACTAATTCTAAAGTTTGGAATATTTTATTGGCGATGAACCCCATGATTCATTAGACATTGAAATTGAGCATTAGTCAACTTAGCCTATCAAGCTCTTAAATTCTTTAAAGTGGCACTTTATTTACCTTTTACAAATGGACCTTGGTAGTTTCCATTACCATGCAACCATTCGCATCGCCCTCGTTCAAGATTGATCCATTTTTCTGAGACATTTTTTTCTATTATTTAGTGGATGCTGCAGTACTCTTTCGAAGAGCACTTATTGTCCTATGAGTATTGTGCTGATGCCCATTTATCTCGCTGGCCTTTGTGCCCCCCATCCCCTCGATATCCCTGAGCTCAAAAGAAATATTGCCTTCTTTCTTGTAATTTATTTTGCCTTAAATAAAGCTTTGAGATAATTTACTTTACAAATATTGAATAGAAATTCCCAACCCAATTTACTCCTTTGTCCAAAGCTATTTCCCCGCAGTTTGTGGCAACAGTCAAGTGGGCGGGCCATGTGTGGCAAGGGTGGCAATTTAGAGCGACATGGCTCATCGTCCTTGAGAGCGCCAAAGCCCGGATCGTTTCTGAGAACAAAGATGGATGGGAGGAAATTCCGAACAATATTGTCGTAAAGAAATGTCATATTTATTGTTTTTATTCCTTCCATCTTCTTTTTAATTTATTTATGTTCTTTATCATGATAATAAAGATAACAGAGGGAGGAATAAAATTCTTTTTAGGGCATATTTCCATAGGTCAATTCTCATTCTAGGATATTTCACCTCCAGAATCTGGGCCGGGTTCATTCATATATATATATATATATATATATATATATATATATATATATATATATATATATATATATATATATATATATATATATAGGTAGATAGATATATATATATATATATATATATATATATATATATATATATATATATATATATATAGGTAGATAGATAGATAAATAAATGAAAAATAACTTATTGTCAATGCGGTTAGGTAATGGTAATAGTAAGAATTCCTTAAACCTCTAGAGTTCTCCTGAAGTTCCTCGACCCTCTTCAGGAACGCCATCCCTCCACGATTGGATGCCTGGGGTGTTTGCTGTGTACTCGGTTACATGATGTACTTGGAAGAGCCCCACATCCTGGGGACCGGAAAGCAAATTAGGGAAGCTCTGTCCTTGGTTAACTTGAACTCTCCTGATGGACCTGGGAAAGTTGTGAGGGTCGGCGTTCCCTCCCCATTTTAGGCGTTCCCTCTCCACTTTCTTCGCCAATGGAACTCGGATCGCCGCCGCCTCCAATGAGTAAATACGGATGCCAATTGTCCGCATCCGCAACTAATCGTGAAGTGCGGAAAGTGAGTTCGAACCAGCGCACCACTCTCCGGCTTACGATTGGTGTCTTCCGCACGTCCTCCTTGAGAAACTACTTGTCGATACCTGGGTTATGCCACTTACTCTGTGCCGTACACAGTTCATTATCCGCTTACACGTCCTCGCTCGGCCTCTTTCCCAGTCGCCAACAGCTCTCGCTGCATCCGAGGCCGATTTCGGCGTTGCCTCTGCGATCGAGAGAAGCGTCACAGATTTGTCCTTTGTATTTGGTGCAACAAAACGCCTTCAAGAGTTATGAGTAGCTCTCAGCCCCTTGGCGCCTATGGTGCTCTCCAGGACGTCAATTTCTAACTATTTCTCGCCACGTCTCCGACCTCAAAGCTTGTACAGCGCCTGGAGGATTACGTAGGACTGCTTTGGAGTACATTTTCTGTCTTTTTTCTGCGACTTATGCCCTTGGAGACTGTCGCAAGATAGCCGCATTAAAAATAAACCTTTGTAAATATTCGCGGCGGGTCTTACTTATCTTGGTCAACGCGGGTCATTGGAGGCTCTTGGGGTACTTTTGAACGCTTATCCTCATTGGCTCTCTCATTCCACGGGCGATCATCCAACCTCGGGGATCAAGGAGGGAATCCTCCTTCCATCCTTTTCCGACCATCTCAACATTTAAACATCCACTTCACACAGCAACTCAACTTCACTCACATTGAGCGGTTAGTCTTACGCCTTTTGTTGTTTCACTACGTTCAGCAAAACTACAATTTTGAGACCATCCTTCCACCCTCACCTCTTAAACGGCGTCGATGGTGAACCACATTCGCAAGTCCCAAAGGTGAGGGTCTTGTCTAATTTGTACAGATCACTCACATTACACTACACCCAATTAATAAATTCTACGGGGAATTTCACGTCTTTTCATTACGGTCCAGCTACATCCAGTAGGGGCAATACAGCTTTCCTGCTGCTGAGCGGCTTTGCCTTTTATAAGAATTAAACAATAAACAATTAAATAAATACATTCACTTAATAAGAGAAATAAAGTTAATTGTGCAGGAGCGTACAATTTGCTATGCATTAGTTCGAGGTGTGGAGTATTTTGCCATACTTTGGGCAAACCTTTAGGATTATACCTTGAGTTGCTGGTGATTGGACTTCTCCCCTCCAATCCAATGATGAATTCGAGTCAATTAACGTATATCTGCCCTTGGTTGCAAACAAGGCATTTGAGGCCCATTCGCAGCGCCCCTCAATCGTAATTTCGAAACTTTCCACTAGGTGTAGTACCAAATTGAAAGCCATTCTGGGAACATTTATATTTAAACAAATGCCAGTTAGCAGAGTTGGTGTCTATAATGTGAGAGGTTCAGTTATTATTAGTTGAGATAGGCTCTTCCCCAGACATTAGTGCCTTAACGCTTGCTATAGAGACCTAGATCTTCAATAAATCCTATTATTATTATTGATATGTTGCTAAGATATATAGTATATATTTGGATGTCTGGAATAGTTGCAAAATACGTAATGCAAAAAGATTACACTTCATAATAGTGGCCAACAAAACAAAAGCAAGAGCGGCTTTTCCTAGGACAGTTTCATACCTACATCACAAACATAACATTCATTTTTGTATGACCCACCAATATTTTCCAAATGACGTCAATCGCGGGTTGGAACATTATCATTTGACTGTTCATCACGCAGCCTTTGACGTCATTTTAAATGCATAATTATCATTTTGGGCAAAATTTTAATTTAATTTAGGTCATCTAATTTTATTTTGGTTCTTTTTTACAGATTGCATTGATATCAATAAAGGAGAAATGCTTAGAAAATATAGGAATTCTTCCAACCGCTTCTGCCATATTTGCGGAGAGGCCACACTTGGAGAAAGTATACGAGATGTAGTCCGGAGGTGAAGATGGTGATCAGGAAAAACGATGGGTACCCCATATTTGATGTGTTAAGTGCAAAGATACACTTCCAGCACCGTTTATGGTCATGGTTTCACATTTAGTGTACCAAAGATCTGGAGAGAGCCGAGCAACCATTCATCCGACTGCTACTTCTGTTTAACAGATATCCTAGGTAAGTATTCTTTCCTCGATGTTCTCTGTTATTTTTAAATTTCTCACAAGATATCTAAATATTTTCCAAATATAGAATAAGTGTTATATTATGTTTTTATTTTCTCACTACATGTCTCAACAAGAAGGGCAAAACAGAAATATTCTACCCAAATCTTCGGTCTGCTATTCGCCCTCTGAGAGATTCAGTGTGTTATACCTGTTTCTGAGGCACCATCTAAAATACTAAGCGATGACAGGGACATCTCGGATAAACCAGGATCACAAGAGACTACGTATGAGACACGACAAGAAGTCGCATCACGTCACCTATCCTGAACTCAATGATTCGGCCCGTGATCTAACCCTTACTAAACAACAAAGCGATCTCCTTCCTAGTCTTCCGTCTAAAGAATTGAGTATGTTGGATAAGGATGGACCTATTCCAAAATTCGGAAATGCTCGTCAGATCTGAAGCAATTCTACTCAGTGGAAAACAATCTTTGCTTTTGCAATGGTAGCAGAAGGTTCTTTAATGCTCTTGAATTGAGCAACAATCCAAACCACTGGAGATGGTTTATTGAACCATCACGTTACAGCAATAAAGTTGTTTTACTACACATTAGAAACTCCATGACATTCGTCCAATTGTTCACTCGATCATTTTAAGAGGAAGATATGAAAATATTAATTTAAATCTATATCGCATAGATTACAATGAGATTGAATGGATTATTTGTGCAGATTTAAAAGTTGACGCCTTTGTTAATGGGTTACAAACTGATTATACAAAACTTATAAGCTTTCCGTTCAAGTAGAAAAGCTAAGCAAGATGAGAGCATTAGGTACGTTCAATATGACCACTTAAAGAGTCCCTTATATCTGGATTTAACAATGCTATACATAAATCAGTAATGAACAAAGGATAAGATAATTTTGCCTCACTTGACGTAAATATAAAACTGTGGTTAATAAAAAAATTTCCAAAGCTTTGCAACATCATGAGCCATGTTTTCAGTACCTCAAGGAAATATTTCCTAAATTAAGGGATGCTAAAAGTAAAGAAGACATATTTGTCGATTCTCAGATTCGTCAACTCATGGCTACAAGGATCTCGAATCAACGATGGATGAAAGTGAGTTAGGTGGATGGTGTGTATTCAAAAGTGTGTTCAATGGACTACTTCGAAAGCATAAAGAGGACTGTTTTAGTAGATGAACTAATTAAGTGTTACCATTATCTTGAGTTGAACATGTAACTAAAGCTTCATTTTCTGCATTCCCATCTCTTTTTTTCACGGAGAATCCAGTGAATGTAAGTGAAGAAAACGGAGAGAAGTTTCCCTAAATAATGTCAATAATGGAGAGGAAGTACAAAGGGAAATTGAAGTCAGGCCATTTTCTGCTGGAATCGAAAGCGTCGCCAGCAGAGACATCAGATAAAAGCAGAAGCAAATACGAAGTACAGCAACTCATTCTAAAATACTTCCTAACTGGTGAATGTTTTGATGGATATGGAATATTAACAATACATTTGCCATTAATGATATTATTTCTTTAGTTTTTGGTCTGAATTTATGAATGATTAATAGACAAATTAGAAGAAAATGGACGTGAATTGATATTAAAGCCATAAAGAATTCTATGCTCTTTAATTTGTTTACAATGTTATCGAGAGCCACCAATTAATGAAGCCTATTAGTTCCCTTATAGGCTTCACTGGCAATACAATCAGACACTTTGACCTGCCGCCTAACCCTATCTCTAATTCTCCTTCTCAACATTAAAAATCGAGATAATGGAATAAATTCATCAACATTTAACGAACATAAAAAGGCCCCAAACTCTTGATAATTAAAAAAAATGGATGAATTGAGAAATGATTAAACTTCTCTTCGTATAATTGTACATAATTAGGCGACCTCTGCTCCTCAATGGGCTTAAATTAATTGATATTTGCAGATATGAAAATCTGAAGCGGTTAATCGATAGTCGCTATCGGATTACAACACCAAAAATAATAAGCGTGAAAAATGGCACAGATTTGGATAAAAATCAAACGTTGGGAGATGATTGAATTTTATAAATTAATAAGCAAAGATGAAAAAGGAAGGAAAAAATAATAGGAGGAATAGGTAAAATAAATAGAGAAAAAAAAGGAGGGAGACAAAGAAGAACTAAAGAACTTTAAAAAATAGACCTGCACAAAGCCTAAGATCCACTCAAGGCCACGACGAGAACAATGGAGAGATGACGACTGATGAGAGTTACACAAAGAAGCAGGATGATATCGTTCGACTTAAAAGGGGAAATTCCGTGCAATTAATCCCAGTATCCTTTTTGCTTTCTTAGAAGCTTCGACGAATCCTTTCTAAGAATTAAAGTCTTCCCAAATTAAGAAGACCCACCCACAAATTACGTAATCAGCTTGCAAAAATAAGCGATAATCTGGTGCATCTTGTCAACCAGAGAAACAGATTCCATCCAATTGGGAGCAGTTGCGTGGCATTATTGAACTAAAATCGAGCAATCTCAGTCAAGTTATCATCAGAAATTCGGTCTTCAGCATGACGAGGCGAATTGAAGAAGTCATGAAGAACAAGGAACATCATTGTAAATATTTACCGTTTTTATTAATAAAATGGGTTTCAGCTCTACAAAACTTGTATAGTTCACCTTCAAATTATGATATAAACATACTTAAACAAAATGAAACGTTTGATTAGTTCGATTAATTTTCTTATTGAAAAAATAAGGTTAGTCTCAAGACTTTGGCCATGCCTGTAGTAGATGGTTTTGCTTGTATCTATCATCTTCTACACACTTATTCACATCGGAGGAGATATATATCGACCGGCGTTTTGTTGTTCCGCTGAGCTCGGTTCTTGCTCAGCTTCTGTTTTGTATTTATTTTATTTCTTTCGTATTCTTATGCGTTGCCTCTGTTTATCATTCCACTTCTCTGCTGATGACACAAACATCTATTTATCCCTCTTCCCATATTCTCGGCCTGGGAATTTTAGACAACTGCTCTTTGCCTAGTCCTCGGGATGTGGATAGTTATAAACCTAGTACTCTTTTTATATATTTGGTGACTACTCTGATGGTAGAATTCTGTAATTCTTCTGTAATAGTCAATTCTCTCTCAAACGCATGTTGCAAATGTTGGCAATTCATCTATGCTTTCTCCGTAATCTTAGCCGCATCCGCAACCCTTTGATCAAAGGAGTTTCGAAACCGCCATTCATGTTCTCCGTCCTCCCGTCACGATTACTCATCACTGGGTCACACGCGACCTCTATTCCACTACATTGGTTAAAAAGGTAAAGTTTCATGTTCCGTGAACTGCACTCGGTCCCCTTCAATCCAGATTAACCACCCTTGATCACATTCCGTGCTGGATCCTCCCTTTACTAGTTGTTACTGGTAGTTTCTCTTCTTCATAAGTGATGGTGATTTCTCTATATTTGCCCCTCTAATCTACAAAGATTTTCCTTCTGGGATACGCCCCCCCCCCTTCTTTTAGGCGTACCTTAAAGACGATCCTCTTCTCTCAAGCCTTTCTTTAGACAGTGTTGGGGGGGGGGGAGGCTTAGGAAGATCCATTCTTCAAAAGAACTAACTTAAAAACTCTTAAAATTATTATTACTATTAGTACCAAACTAGATAGATACAGCAAACATCCCTGGTTCTTGTTCCCGGTAGAGAGCAATGCAGACAGCATCACTACCAATAAAGCTACCTGACATCAAGTCCACTACAACTTGCTTAGACTACTCTAGAATTTTGTCAGACCCTCCTAAAAAGAAAGCTAAATTTTGACTTTTCTGAAACAGAAATTTCGGTCTCATTTCTGCCAATTGGGACCAAGTATTTTTGATGGGCCTCGAATCAACGAACTCACGAAAGAGGTTCATTTCAAAGAATTCCTGGAGGAAAATGAGAAGCATTCCGAGAAGGGCTATTTTAACGCATAGGTATGTTGAGCAGTTCCCCGCGGGCCCCAAAATTATAGAGGCTGTACGCTAAATTATATGTACATACATAACGACTTGCTGTCAACAAATCAATACTATAGTAAACTGAGTTAAAATTACATCCTGAAGACCATTGAATTAAAACCACTTTTGCTAACGTTTCTGTTGAGTACTTGATTAATAATAAATAATTCTTATTCTTTTATACTTTGCCATCTCCTGAATGATTTACCAATTCAGTATCATTTATATATTAAAATATTTGTGATTTTTTAAAGTTCACATTATATTTTCAAACGTTTGTGTTGATTAGTCTTTGTTGTACAGCATCTTTTGTGATGTTTACTCACTGCTTTTGTTGCAAGTGTCTATAAATATATGCTAAATTTTATCCATTATTTACGTTTGTATTCCCGTGAATGGTTGCGAAAGTATGAGTTCCAGTGGTGTGCGTCGCCCGGGAGACTATAATAGTCTTAAGGCGCCCCTGACCACTGGTTTGCATCTAACTCTCTTTCCGAACACTTTCTGTCCAATGGCCAAAGTCCAGACTCTAATATTTAGTGGGGTGTTTCTGAAAACCTCCCATTCTCTGCATGGGAGGTGATTATTCTTTCAGAATACAGCTGTGTATCGAGACATGTATATTCATATGTAGAATACAGAAGAATACATTTGATAGACATTTCTTCCTCAATGGTTGTAATTCTAATGATATTCACATATATTATTAATATTTGTAAATTCAGAAAGTCTGCTTCAAATAAAGAAAATGCTAATTTGCATAGTTTATTTTCAATTTCCAACATTTTATCAAATTGTATGAAATATATCTGGCTGAATTGAAGAAAACGGTTAACATTTTGTTTTAATTCATTATCTCAAAATAATAAATCTCGAACACATCCAAAAGAAATTCCACGAGAGAAAATAAGAAAGAAGAAGATAGAAATAGAGAAAATATACTAAAAAAAAGAATTGGATTTTCAGGAATTACGAAAATCTTCCTGCGATTTGGCAGCAAGACGCTGCATGTGTGGTGGAATTAATGTCGCGAGAGCAAAGTGGAATATCTTGTGATTTATTAGGAGTGTTGAGTGTGGGGGCGCTGCAGGGAATAGCCACGGGTCTTTTGTGGTAAATATTTGCCAGGAAACAAAAAATGGCAAACAAAGCTGGACAAATAATAAAGGATAGATATTATTATTATTATTATTATTATTATTAGCGTTTTGGGGATTTACTTTTGTGCTTTCATAGTCTAAGTTTCAACGTTAATAGAAGTTTAGCCGTG
The DNA here is from genome assembly GCA_963969495.1 of Ceratothoa steindachneri. Classification (NCBI taxonomy): domain Eukaryota; kingdom Metazoa; phylum Arthropoda; class Malacostraca; order Isopoda; family Cymothoidae; genus Ceratothoa; species Ceratothoa steindachneri. Next base: position 14,578,020 of record OZ018334.1, read on the forward strand.
AATTCATTGTTTTTGCTTGAAAGATTTAGGCAGACTTTATGATAGCATCTCACACTATCGTCTTCCTGCTTCCGATAGAGAAGACAGCGAGGAAAAACAACGCCAAGGTTTAATGAGAACAAATACAGAAGCGAAGTGGGAGTAGAAAATGAAAAATACCGCAAAATTAATGATTTTACCATCTAAAATTATCTCTTGAAGCATAAAAACTATTTTATATCCTAAATAAGTTAATGAAGAAATCCTGGCTTTCCATTTGTGAAGGGGGGGTTGGGTAGTGGACCAGAGCATCCTGCAGCAGTTGCAGGATTGAGGTGGTCTTGGCGTTCGCGATATTAAATGGCACTCCTTTGCTGGAGGGAAATCAAGCAGGTCAGAGGCGATTGGGCTCAGGAAGGGAGCGGGAGACTCAATTGGGGCTGTAATTTATTGAGTGAATTTATCTCTCGTGGCAGTTATTTGCCTCTATTCGCTCCTTCGTCAGAAGTGGTCCTTGTAAGGAATAATTGAAGGGAGAAAGAGTGAGAACCGAAGAGAGAGATGAGTAAGAATGCAATGCGAGATGGTTAAGGAGTGCCGGAAGCCGGAAGTAGACGATGTATAACAGAAGTATTTCATTAAAAGGTAAAACTAAGAAAACGTGTGCAATCATAGCCAACACTGAAGCCCTCATGCAGGGTCTGTATATTTTCACACTTTTAACTCTACAATTCACACAAGTCGTTAGTAAATAGGGAGCTTTGTTTAATCTATAGGCGTCTCCCCTCCCTCGATTCCTTATAAAGTGCCTAGAAGATCGGTCTCTTTTATCAAGCCCCCTTTTGCTTCGAAAACAGGGGCTCCTTGAAGGCCCATGAGGTCGGCCTAACAAGAATACAGTGAATTCCTCTTTTTGTTGGTCTCAATTACTGCAAGGGTCGTTCATCTCGCTCGTTGAAACACATCCACTACTTATGTTCTCCTCTCATCGCATATAACTTTCCCATAACATTCACCCCTTTAATCGAAACGTTGCCGTGCATTCATTATCTGAATTAGCTCGATTTGGTCTGGATCAGAACTCTCTTTCAGCCCATTATTTAATGCATTCGAGCGGCAACAATTCCTATATCTGTGCTGCTTCGAAATGGTTCAAAAGGAATATTAAAACTTTAGTCAATATTAAGAGTTTGTGCAGCATTTTTGTAACGAAATTTAATTTTTCAAATTCAAATCAAAATAATTTTACATTCAGATTTAACCTGGTTATCATCTTAATTGATATTCATCTGTTTTTCTAAAAGAATAAATTTAATAAATTTCCAAATTTTCACTCTCCTGAAGATTGTGGTCTAATATAAGTGCGATTTTTATAAAAACTTTAAACGCGATGATATTTAGACGTCTGATATTAAATACATTTAACTCACACTTTTTAAAGTTAGTTGCGCGCGCATAAATTCTTCTATCTCACTAAACGACCCGAAAGAAAAGAGCATCAAGAGAGAATCGAGTTTGGGCCTTCAGTAAACTGGCAGTGTTGACAAGGCGGTAAAGAGGTTCTGGAAGCGAGAATTCCGCAATACCTCCTCTGCCATCGAACTGAGACTGATAGCAGGAAATAGCAAAAGTGACATTGGCGACGCTTTACTGTTGATGGCGAATATGATAAATAAAATAACGTGGAAGGAAGGTTTATGCACCAAAAAGGACAAGTGATCATTGAAACCAAACAAATTTACATCACGATACAGTCTGCGCCTCTCAGCCTTAGATAAGGCATGCAAAATCCGCCTTTATCAAACACTCAAGTCAAAAGATAAAAAAGTAAATATATGACCAATTCCTTTTAGTCATATATCATCCATGGTTATAAATACAATGCACAAATAATATAGGTAACGTGCATACGCACTAGAACCATAGAAACCGGCTTTGGATCAAATCAAAGTCTATCGTAGGTAAAGATTACCCAGGTCGACATCAATGATGAATTTTACTTTTTTTAAACGTATTTCTGAGGAAAATTTCGAAATTGCGCTCCATTTTAGTGTATTTCGTATCATCTGTTCATAAAATCACGCTATTTCTATCCAATGATGTGGTTAGTTACATATATGCATAAGCAAACGTAAAATGTTAAGGCTTGTAGACCTTTCAAGGCAGGACATACATTGCCTTAAATAGTGGAAGGGAGGATTAGACTATCCACCTATGATCCCTAATTAGGGGATACAAAATCCAGAAACAACTTTATTTTAGATTTTAAGTGTATGTAGTGATAATGGGGTCTACCATGAACAAACCAGGGCTAAGGTTGAAATTTGGGAACGCGTTAATGGAGATACATTCTAAGAGATTTCTCGAAATATAATTACTGTAGCAAATATACAATAGGAAAAAAGTTATACATTATCATTTTTTGATGCGCCATATGAATGTTACACATGTCATATAAAGATTAACCTTGGTACATCAGAAAACATTCAAATAAAATACATTCGAGGGGCGGTCAATAAGTTTTGCGAATCGGTAGAGCAAAACAGAGGAAGGGGGGGTGGCTGTTTGTGGGGGTGTTAGGACAAGTTATGACAAGTCACGACCTGCAGCCGCACGCTCCTGCCTCGTCTATTTAAGAAGCAGTAGCTGATCGCAGATCGTCAGTCACAAATTTTTCAACAATGGAGAAGGTCGAGCACCGCGCAGTGATCAAATTTTTGACCAAGGAAGGCAACAATGCAAAAGAGATCCATGAACGCATGGTTGCAGTGTACACCGACACGGCCCCTTCCTATGGAACAATTGCTCGCTGGAATATGGAGTTCCGCCATGGTCGGAGTTCGTTGGAGATGACCCCCGTCAGACGTGACCAACGAGGACAATGTGGCCCGTTTGGGAGAGGATGATCCTCGAAAATCGACGGGTGAGGGTCGAAGAAATCGAGCGAGAACTTGTAATACCACATGGAAGTGTTATCAGCATCATCCACGACAATTTGGCCATGACCAAGGTTTCTTCCCGTTGGTTCCCTAGAAACCTCACGAAACCTCACGCCCCATGATCGACTTCAACTTCGTCAAAGTTCGGAGAAGCTGCTGCTCCTGTACACCCAAGACCCGGCAGGATGCGAGTCACGCATAGTGACAGGTGATGAAACGTAGGTCCATCAATGGGATCACGAAACCAAGCTCAAAAGCATGGCCTGGAAGCACAGGCACTCTCCGACCCCCATCAACCCTCAGCCGGGAAGATCATGGCCACCATCTTCTGGGATTCTGAGGAAGTGTTGAAGGTGGACTATGCGCCTCGTGGAAGGACCATCACAGGCCGAAATTACGCCGAGTAACTGGCTGGGTTGAAGAAGTACATCCGTCAGAAGCGGTGCAGCAAGTTGACACGCGGTGTCCTGCTCTTCCACGACAATGCCCCTGTCCACAAAGCCAGAGTTGCACAAGCTGCCCTGCACGAGTGCGGATTCGAGGAGCTCAACCATCCCCCCTACAGTCCAGATGTGGCCCCTAGCGACTACTTTTTATTCCACCAGCTCAAGGCTGCACTGCGTGGACACCGGTTTGGGGACGATGAAGATGTCCAGCTCGCCGTCCAGGAGTGGATTGAACAGCAGTCGGGAGATTTCTGGTGGTCGGGAATTCGAAGCCGCAGGGACAAGTGGCGCAAGTGCATTAAAGTCGAGGGTAGTTATATTGAAAGATAATAAAACACTTTTCCTCATATCTCGTTTCCTTATATCCGAATGGCAAAACTTATTAACCGTCCCTCGTAGCTACCTTAAAACTGTTCAGCTTTTTTGGACTTCCTTTGGTGTTCCATTTCAGTTCCGTTTGTTTACTACTTCTATTAATAATCTGCAAGCATTCCTTCGTTGAAGAAACTCTAGTATTGATGCTCCACAACGCTGATATCTAGATGGAAGCGTTCTCGTGGTTCATCAGACACTGAACCCAAGTCCTCATTTAAAACGGCCACATGTTGATGAAGGAAATATAATTTGAGAGAAATCCCACATCTAATATATGTAAGCATAAAATGTCAGAACTATTTTAATGTCATTTTTAATATCCAAGGACCTTTTGTTTACCAGGAAATGCTCAAAAGCTATCCAAATGAATAGTTCCAGGCCTCCAGATCTTGATCACCGAGATATGGGATAAGGTTTGATCCTTTCGGAATTCAGTAATCTGTTGATCGATGGAGAACCTTCCTTCAACTTCGCCTCAGTGATCTTCGCACTTGTGACTTACTCAAATGCTTCGAGTTTCTCTTCCCTGGTGTTTTCACGAATTTCTTGACTAAAACAGAGGAAAAAGAACATTTTGTGAAGCGTCCTTAGATTTATTTTTGATGGAGTGAATTGTAAGGTAATGTAATAAAATGAAATGGAAGGTTGGAGGTGAGAGAGAGAGAGAGTCAAATATTTGCCAAGCCTCCGTCCCCTAACTTTCTCCTCGCTCCCACTAGAGCCTTAAACTGGCCGTGGAAGGAGTGGCGAGGAGGCCAGGGGACAGGCAGGGAAAGAAGGAGTAAAGAATAGAAATAGCAAAGCTGGAAATAAAGTATCAGACTTGATAGTTGCCCTAGTTTGTGGGTGGACCTACAGCTTTACGTGGGTTCCAAAATCCGCTGTGTATTATATCCTCTACCTAGTCATCTTTCTATTGTGTCCTTGTGCCACGTATAAAGTCTTCAGACCGTAAGGATAGAAGGAAAAGTGTCGGAAGAAGGGGGAAAAAAGTAGTAGGTTTGCAAATGAATCTAGGTTTCATGGAGGTCATGCTAATAATTCCTTTCCTGAGTCTCAGCTTATCCTTCTTCGTTGTTTTATGTTTGTGTTATATTCCTTCTCTTTAGGTCTTCAACCATTGTTGTTATTCTTTCTTCTGCTGGTAAATTTTTCTCATAAATCTAATTCCCCTCGTTTATTTGGGTATATATTTAACATAACTGTTATAAAATAAAAAAGTTTAACTTACTTCTTTCTTAGTATTCTAAGATTTCATGGAAAAATTTCTTCCTTTTCATGGCTGATTTTTGCTTTATAGGTGGGAAAGAGGCGGTATGATCTCCCCTTTTCTATCTAGGCTATCAATGCCATGATCTCCTCTCCTATTTCCACTTGTATATTTTCTATTACTTTCTTAGCTCTTTCCTCTATTATTTTGCCAATGGTTTTATCTCAGCTTCTCTGTGAATGTCGCGTTGTCTTTTCATTTCTCTTCTTTCAGGGTTTGTGATTATTAAGACTGCCTCGTTTTAAACTTTTTTCAGTTTAATAATGTTTGATTTTGAAATGGTATTCATAGGTATAACTGGATATAGCACTGCTGACCGGATAACGGCTTAATATATCTTCTATTTGTTTTTCCACTTGAGTGATCTGAACCTTTAAAGTAGTCTCACTCCTCCGTCCCTTTATTGACTCGTTCAATTACAAGTTTGCTCTCTGCTGATTTGTTATCGTTAACTCTACCAGTTTGGTTTCATTAGTATATCTATATTTTTCTTCTTCGACATGTGCATATATCTCTAAGTTTTTCCCTAGCATCAGGATGATTTTAAAAATTATTCCTGTTTGTATTTATTTACGATTTTCTTTCGTATTTGTTGATCTTTCTTAATTCTCCTGTTGTAATTCTTGCTTGCATATCGCCTTTCTTGTATGGACATACGACAACTTCCGAGAAATCATCGGCGACTCGATGTTGATTCGCCCTTGACGAAGGATAGTGGGATGTCTGAGGTGCACATTGAGAATAAGGATAGACTTAGACATTCTTCCTACGGAAAGCCATCCTCAAGTTTGAAAACTTCTCCTTGATGATTCTATATCTCGATGTATGCGTGTCTTTCCATTACATAGTCACAGAGTAGTCTTCTTATTTATTGTTTATTCGTAATTGTAGGATTTTGTATTGCAATGTCTTTATCCAAACCTTGCTAAATGCCTTAGATACTTCCCTGTAGATGATATCAACACTAACCTTTTCCTTTTTTGCTCCAGCAATTTTCTCAGAGATGACTGAGGAACATCTTTGTGCTTCATTTTTCCTTAATCGAAACTGAGAGTTGTTCAGGAGTTTATTTGCCTTCAGGTGCTCACTTGGGCTTTAATTGATTATTTTTACGAATATCTTTCCGAAGAAGTCAAGTTGAGAGTTAGATTTGTAGTTCTACCCTTGAGTTGGTGGTTTCCCGGTTTGGGAAAAAATATCATCTTTGCAACCTTTAGTTCCTTTGGTAAGTAGCTTGTTTTAAGATAAGCATTTAGCACCATGGTTATTCTCTATAGCAGTGGTTCCCAATCATTTTAAGTTCATGGCATCCCTTGGGATCTTCAATAATTCTGGGGTCTCCTCAGCATTATTAGCAAAAAAATAGTACTTTAATATTATAATACCTTCCATAAAAATATCAGTGTCCATTAATTGTACATATATTTTCATTTATTCTATTTTACTAACAGAAAAATATTTTGTGGGTTCAATAAAAGAACCATTTAAGACCATCCATTATTTCTCTGATAGAGAAGCAAAACGAAAAACTTCCATGAACACCGAGAAAATAAGTAACCTAAAAAACGATTAACTTTTGTCTTAAAAAAATAGAATCCTTTAGCAAAATAAAAACAAATATTTTATATTAGCTTTCTTTGTGTACTCCTTTCATTGAGATCCTTGTGGCTGATCTAGCTGCACAAGTTTTACAATGTAAGGGTCCATGGTTGGTAGAGACAGACGAAGATCACCTCTAGTTACAATTTCTAAGCGATTGCGACCTTTAGATAATAGGTGAGAAACTCGGCTAAAACCTGACTCAACTAGGTAAGACGTTGGAAAGGCAATGAAATATAATTTTAATTCCTGCCAAACCAATAGGTATTTGATGGCAATTTCATTACTTGTCTATAAGCTATTGAGGCCATGTTTGATTACACTGCAACTCAATGAGGCATTCTTGCAACATGATGTCAACATCAGTGGTATTTGTCTTAAATGGGTCTACCACCCAACTTGCAATGTTCATTTCCAAGAGATCTTTGAACCGAATTTCGAAATCATTGTGCAATTTTTTTAAGTGATCAATGTACACTAAAATATCATCTTCGTGCAGCTCCTCTTCAATGGTGGCAAGGGTTGGCAAATGTTGAATTTCTTACGCCCAAAATTAATCTTAAACAGATTAAGTTTTCCAAGGAATGAACTGATTGCCTCTTTGGAAGTTAAAAGATTTGTATTTTTACCTTGTAGCTGTTTGTTCAGCATATTTAGCTTGTTAAATACGAGGGGCGGTCAATAAGTTTTGCAATTTGGATATAAGAAAATGAGATATGAGGAAAAGTGTTTTATTATTTTTCAATATAACTACCCTCGACTTTAATGCACTTGCGCCACTTGTCCCTGAGGCTTCGAATTCCCGACAACCAGAAATCTCCCGACTGCTGTTCAATCCACTCCTGGACGGCGAGCAGGACATCTTCATCGTTCCCAAGCCGGCGTCCACGCAGTGCAACCTTGAGCTGGCGGAATAAAAAGTAGTCGCTAGGGGCCAGATCTGGACTGTAAGGGGGGTGGTTGAGCTCCTCGAATCCGCACTAGCGCAGGGCAGCTTGTGCAACTCTGGCCTTGTGGACTTTGACGACATTTAAGTCGATCATGGGGCGTGAGGTTTCTAGGGAACCAACGGGCAGAGACCTTGGTCATGGTCAAATTGTCGTGGATGATGTTGATAACACTTCCATGTGATATTCCAAGTTCTCGCTTGATTTCTTTGACCTTCACCCGTCGATTTTTGAGGATCATCCTCTCCACACGGGCCACATTATCCTCGTTGGTCACGTCTGACGGCCGTCCTGGACGGAGGTCAACTTCAAGGGACTCACGACCATGGAGAAACTCCCTATTCCAGCGAGCAATGGTTCCATAGGAAGAGGCGGTGTCGGTGTTGACTGCAACCATGCGTTCATGGATCTTTTTTGCATTCTTGCCTTCCTTGGTAAAAAATTTGATCACTGTAGGGTGCTCAACCTTCTCCATTGTTGAAAAAATTGTGACTGACGATCCGCGATCAGCTACTGCTTCTTAAATAGACGAGGCAGGAGGGTGTGGCTGCAGGTCCTGACTTGTCATAACTTGTCCTAGCACCTCCACAAACAGCCATCCCCCTTCCTCCGTTTTGCCCTACCGATTCGCATAACTTATTGACCGCGCCTCGTATATCTGAAAAGTAGAATATGTCGCACTTGGCAGCTATGATTTCTTTTCCAAGCGCCTTACCGTTCAAAAATGGAACAACACTTTATAGAGTCAAACGAAGCAACGCAGGCAGTTACCCTTAGAAAGCCATCTCACCTCTCTATGCACAGAGTTGTCGGAAAAGACGGTCTTGAAGTGGATTTGACTTGATAAGGTTGGTAGCCTTGATTACACTATCAAGAGCATCTTTCAGATGTCCTCCCGAATGTTTTGCAACCAAATGTTGACGATGAACCACGCAGTTTATGCAAAACCATTAGGCACAGTTTTTTTAAAATATGAAATGAAGCCCCTGTATCTGCCTACCATAGCAGCGGCACCATTAGTTGCGCAAGCCATAATGTTACCCATTAGAATTTTTTTCTTTGAAATAGGCCAATACTTCTTGGAAAATTGTTTCCTTTTTTGTATCTGTCACACAACTGCGAGCAGGTAAGTGTATTTAATAAATAATATATTAATATTAAATTATATTTAGGTTCCTTTTTAGAAAATACCTTTATAATTTTGGAAGTTATATAATTTGATGAGAAAATAAGGTTATTATTTTCCTTAGCACAATCACTTTTTTTACATTTATTACTTCTTCTTGTAGCATTTTTGGTGTTTTATTCAAATCTGTTCTTCTTTTCTGGGGATGGGGGAAGGGGTCGGAAGGAAAAATGCGGCAAATCAGAATTTGATTCCGATCCGGTCAAAATCTGACTAAACCTTGATTTTGCCGAATTTCGTCTTGCGACCCCCTAAAATGGAGGACAGATTTTGGATAAATAACCTAAAAGTCACTTCGTTCCGTTTACAATTGAAGCAATAGAGTTAAAAGGATCAGTCGTTCAGTTGGCACCCTTCAAACCGAACAAGAACCCCTGAACAGGCCCCTGGTGATCGGGTATCACTCGATAGATAGATAGAAGAAATAGGTGTGATTGAGTAAAAAGCTAGTAAGTACAAAGCCCCCTCGACCCTCCCTCCCTTCTCTGGCTCCGTTTTGGAGCCAGAGAAGAGGAAGAGGGGAGAGAGAGAGAGCCCGGATTCCCTCTGTTCCCCAGTTACTCTCATCCCTGTGCCCTAAAGCATCGGGGTGAAGATTTAAGGAGATAAGAGGAGGACAGTGAGAGGAAGAGGAGAGGGAGCGATAGTACAGCGAGAAACTAGTTGAAGATTAGACAGGCTAGCTAGGTGGTCATGGCCCCACATCTAAACGTGGTGTCTATCCCTCCCCCCCTCGTTGTATGTAGAACTCGTTTGTAAAGACAGTGTCAAAGTGTTAGTGAGGAATGGAAAGAGTTGGAGAGAGTTGCTGAGAGTTGCAAGTTTGCTTAGGGGTCAAGCTAAGCTCTGGTCGTTGTTAAGTAGTTATAAGTTTGAATTATAGTCAAAGAGTAAGAACCTGAGTTCCAGTGGTTGTCTTCTTATGTATGTGTTCAAACCGTTGTTAGTTTGTAAGTCTGTTTCTGGTAAGTATTTGCTAGTTTTCTTACATGTTTTCGTTGTTATCTAGCTATGTTCTTTATAGTGTGCATGTTCTAGATTCTTAAGCACTACGCGTTCCTTTTGAATTTCTTTGATCGGTATTTTTCTAAGTTATTATTTACCTTTATTCTCCGTGTCTTAGTTCGGTTCTCTTTATCTGTTGACATATTCTGGGTTTAGTCATTGTTGTATTCGGTTCGTTTTCGAATTGTTAAGCTTCCCTTCTATGTGTATATGTCTTCCACCTCTTCTTCGTCTCTTATCCTCATGCTGCTCGGGAACAGTAGGTGAAGTATCCATCCTGCTCTTAATACTATTCGATTGGCAAGTTCTTCTTCAATCTCTTCTCGTGTCTTATCAATGACCGCTAGCGCCCATTTCATAATAACCTTGTTAAGGGGTTCGATATTGGCTTCTCTATGTAGTTCTTTTATTCTTCTTCTCTCTATCCTTCTCGTATTCGTTATAAAGTACATTGCCTTGTTTTGAATCCTCTGTAATTTGAGATCATTTATCGACAATATACACATCGCAATTGCCGGATAGATTACACGGGGGAACACCCTGTATTTGGTGAATTGACAAAAGTACATTTTCCTACCCAATTCGAGCATACTGAATTTAAATCTGAAATCAGATTCTCTCTAAATGCTACAGATTCTTCGTAATATCAATAACTAATATTATACAATAATTTTCATTTTATCACGCCTATCATCGATCCCTGAAGTAATTTTGAATCATCCTTTTGCGTTATTTATAGTAAAGCAGGTTTTTTTGCACAAACATTTTATTGCATATGAGAAGAAACTTGAATTAGGATTACAAATACTGTAATCAAATAGACGCTAATTTATTAATGATCCTACATCAGGCTGGAGGACCTCTTCTTGATTTGAATCGGGCAAACATTTGCGTTTGTAACTCTTTCTCTTATAAGTCTTTTCTGGCTGATCTCTTCTAATCGCCCAGCAGTAGTCCGCCATCACGTGTCTATCTCACTGACCTTGGTAGCCCTCTTCCATCGTCATCAAATCCTGATGGAAGCGTTCCCCTTGTTCGTCGCTCACGGCTCCCAGATTCTCTGGGAATCGGTCGAGGTGACTATTTAGGAAATGCAGCTTAAACTCATGTTGCATATCAGATCACGATATGCTAAAAGCATATAAGTAACCAGGTCCTCGTAGTTCTGCGCTTTTTTGTTCTCCAAGAAGTTACGAACAACAGCAGAAAATGAGAGCCAGGCTGCCTTCTCTTTTTCATTCATGGTGTTCACGAATCTAGAATCACTCAGAAGTCTTCGGATTTGGGGACCATCAAATACTCCTGCTTTTATCTTTTCGTATGACGAAGCAGCAAACGCCGATACTATGTACTGAAAACAATCATTGTCAGTGCTCAACGCCTTGACATACTGCTTCATCAACTTCAGTTTAAGATGAAGTGTAGGGAAAACGATCTTCTCTCGACTTACGATTGGCTCATTAACAATGTTGGGCATTCCTGCTTCCAAAGTTTCCCGAACTTTCCAATCTTTTTAGGACCAGTGTTTGTCACGGGTTCGACTGTCCCACACACATATATATATATATATATATATATATATATATATATATATATATATATATATATATATATATATATATATATATATATATATATATATAGCATGAAAACTTTGTATATGCCTTCTGCTGGCCAAGGAGGAAGTTAACCATCTTAAGGTCTACACATATGATCCAATTGTGTTCATGGTACTTAAGTAAATCAATGACTATTTTTATGTAATCGTGAGTTTCTCGCAGATAGACAGAGGGACCGAGAGGAACTGCATCAAAGTCATTGCCATTATGCAAAAGGACACACTTGAGGCTACATTTGGAGCTATTCAAAAACAGTCTCCATTGAGCAGGGCTATAAGTGCCAAGTCCCAACTCGGTAAACAGACCAGGAACATCGTGGCAGTATACAAATTGTTTATCCTCAGAGAAATACTTAACAAATGTACTCTCCCTTGTTCGGTAATATGATATCCGTACCGAACTGTCAACCATATGTCTTTCACTCAACCTGGATGCTAAAAGTTCTACAGCTTTCTTGGAGAGCGCCAAATCACGTATCGAGTCATTCAAAACCTCTTGATCGAAACATTGAGGAGCTAATGACTGTTCAGCATCTGATGATGAATCTGCAGACTCTGAATCCATTCCATGGACGTCCATATCAGCTACATCATTTTCATCATCGGAGGAAGAATATCCACTGAAAGTCAGAACTGGTAAAGACTCAGAATGAGGTACTGGCCGAATCGCCAAGGGAATATTGGGGTAGTCGATCTTCTGCCGATTTTTCTTGTCAATCACTTTAGTATTCACCAGACAAAAATAACAGTCCAATACGTGATCCTTTGGCTCTCGCCATACCATGGGGGATTCCAAAATGAATCCCCATCTTCGTACACTCACGAATATGTTCCACATAACTATGGCAAACAGCATGCGGGGCCCACTTCTTATCTTGATCGCCAAGAGGAAGATCAACATATGCCTTATAAGTGCAGATCACAAAGTTTGATATATTGCGCCTTTGACGAACTAGCATGTAACAGCCACATATGTAGCAGAAGGTGTCTGGATCATTAACGCAATTTCCTCTTGACCAAGCCATCACTCTAACATGAGACCGTCTGGAGGGCAGTTTTCTGGGAAACGAGAGAATAGAAATTACAGAATAACTATAGCATGTAGGTAAAAATGGATTATATATTTGAAATCAGCATGAAAAAAGAAATTAAAATCGGCACATAAATCTAAGTCACCAGGAAATGTCATTAAAATTGTTCCCCTGTGTTATCGTGAGTTGGACTATTGGATTATAAATTTTCTTTTGTTCCGTTGGCTGAGACTTCTTAACTTATACAGAACTTTCAGTCCTATTTTGCTTTTCCATTCTGTCGGTTACGTGTTTCCTGTAACCGGTTTTAGTTATAGTTAGATCCAGTACTATACATTTATTACTGTATATATATATATATATATATATATATATATATATATATATATATATATATATATATATATATATATATATATATATATATATATATATATATATATATATATATATATATATATATATATATATATATATATATATATATATATATATATATATATATATATATATATATATATATATATATATATATATATATATATATATATGGTCTTTCAACAAGGACGCTCGAGCTTTGTCAGACGATATTGGCCATATTGTTAAAGCGAAATCTGGCAGCCTCACCGTGAACTGTTCAGTTTCAGTAGTACATGGCAAGTCACGATGGAAGGTTATAGCAGTGAACAGTGTGTGCAAATAATTAAATGTTATTATCATAATCAGTGCTCCGTTCGACAAACGTTCCGCGCATTACGTGATTTCTATCCTCGCCACAGCGATGAGGCCCATTTTTGGATGAATGAATTTGTGAACAAGCAAAATTGTCGTATTTGGAACGAAAACAATCCGCATGAGATACAACAACACCAATTGCATCCCAACAAAGTCACTGTTTGGTGCGAATTTTCGTCCAACGGAATCATCGGTCCATATTTTTTTGCGAACGAAGATGGGATTGCCATAACCTTCAACGGCGAGACCTTCAGATCAATGATAAGCAACTTATTGTGGCCTCAACTGGATATATGGATACTGATGACATGTGGTTCCAACAGGACGGCACTACGTGCCACACTGCGAACGCCACGATACACACTTTGCACCAGCAATTTCAGGGTAGGGTCATCTCGCGTGGCGGCGACCTGACCTAAATCCAAATTGATCTTTGGTTAGTATATTTTTTGGATTCAACATATTCATATATATATTTAGCCAAAATGCGTTCCATGGTTTTACCACATGTAGAAGTAAGGAAAATAGGTCTGTACATTAAAGGATCATATCTTGAATCCTTCTTGAAGATGGAAATCACCAGGGACCTTCTCCAAATTACAAGGTGGGAACCACACTAAAATGAATGTCTAAAAATAAGTAAAAATGGGTAAGCAATGGTAGAAACACAGGATTTTAGCAAAACAGAATGAATGCCATCTGGTGGTCTCTTTGGAATATGTTGCGTCCAGTTGATTTATAGCAAAAATAATATCATTAAGAGATATCTAATTCAGGAATACGGAGGTCGTGCGTCTAGTAGGTAGAGGGAGAAGTGAGATTTATAGTGGAGTAGACTAAAACAAAGTCTGCTCCCAAAAGCTCTGACATAGCTTCAGGATCATTTATGACCTGACCCGTCAGGGATTTTAGGGAGCCCACGGACGGAGAACCAACTTTTTTCCTGTGAATATAAGCATGGAATACTTTATTGTTGCTAGAAAGAAGGTCAGTAATCGATTTTTTGTGATTAGATTGACTGGTTATACCAAAATTTCGATATTGATAATTTGCATTGAGATAAGAAGTGAGAGCTGTTCCTGCTTTAAGGGAAGTTATGCCAAATATTGCCGTTTGCTATTATAATCCTTCCATAAGTTAGTCTTACGTCGTTATAGTGCCGCTGGCGGTCTGACAGGCTAAGGGTTTTTTTAAGTAGCCGTTGATAGTCGGGTGAACATCTGGTCTGTTTAATGTGTTTAATTCAAATTCCCATTCGACTGAGCTGAAATGGTAATTAATTGCCTTATAAGTTCCATGTCACCACAATTTAATAGCTGGGAATGATCAGTACTATTCCAGAATTGAAACATGTAGTTGGTAATGATTGGACTTTGGTTACAGTTGGGGACAGGGGGCAGGACTTCAGTCTCATCTGTTCTATCGGACTCACAAACAAGAAATAGATCCAGTGTGTTTCCGGAGGAATAAAAGGTTAATTCAAGTACTAACTGGGTGAGACCAAGTAAGGTAAGACAGTTTAGGAATTGGAAATCAGTGAAGGATATGCCTGCATTAGGAGCACTTTGTCGAGGTATGCCTGTGTAGACTAGCTCGGCGTACAGAATCTTACACAAGCACGGGCAGATAGCCGACCAAAGGCCGCTTCAGATATGTTCTGGGACGATTAATAGAGTGCGATTTACGGTTGACCGGGTTTTGTTTAATAGCTTGCCAAGTTGCAGTTCAAAGGATATATAAAGAACAAGACACCAACATATAATTTTAATATATATTATAAATGGGGCAATTTATATATATATTTATATACAAAAGGGGATAATAAATTACTTAATAAAGGTAGATAAATGAATTATGTTGATTTATGATATGAAAGAGGACAAAATTAAGTTAATTCGAACGAGAGGAATTAATTACAATTTAGCGGGAAGTCAAATCGAAAGATGAATGCGGTTGAGGATTAACGAGGTAATCTGCGGATGACAATACAAGATCGCTTTAACTTAAAGCGCGGGTGAATTGGAGGGCAGGAGGGAAGATAACGGTGCAGCTCTTCAGGAAAACACTTCGGGGAGTCCTGACGAAGAGGACTCGAAGATGGGGTTTGATTACTTCGCGATTAAGAACGTGATTTTCTCTGCTCCAGAGAGACTAAATCTCAACCACACGGGTTACAGGGCTTCACGGGAAACAGACAGGCAGTGTGAACGGAGGGAATGGCGGGCTTTCAATCTACGCGAGAAATAACGAGCTTCGGGTTAAATAGCCGGGTGGTTGGTCCGATAGATAGCCTCAGGACCTGGTCGTCCCTAGAGGATTCTCGGCAACAGTATAAACAAACACACTTTGTGATAACGAGTCGGTCCAGACGGTCAAACTTGCCTCGTGATATGGGGGTAGGGTTAATGTGGCTGCCCTCGCGGGGAAATAGGCAGGCCTGGGAAACCCTGGAAGTCGGTGAAGCGTGGGGTAGAGTTAGGATGGTGGCGTACAGCGTTATCGCATGAAAGGGGTGAGAGAGACCGGTGGCATCGAAAAATAAATACAGCTGCGTCGTGTGATTCGCTGCGGTGCTGATTCCATCTTGATCTTTCCAAACTTCTCACGCTAGGCGCACGGGCTTTAGAAAGAAGTATCTGAAAAGAGGTATTTCCGAGGGAGGCTTCCTTTCGCACTGGTGCTTCGAGGGCATCCCTTCACACGCCTCCCTTTCCGAAGATGACGTTTTCCTGATGCGTAGAGGAGGTAAAAGGGCATCCCTAAACATGGGAGGAGTCATGTATGGGAAAATTTGACCTAAGTATACAGGTGTACAATAAGGGCGGACATTTAAATTTAAGTCGACACAGCGGTCACTAAAGGAATGAATGACTTCCGTTTAATCCAAGGCGCAGGGTATATTTAAAAAGTTATCTTCGCTAACCAGTGCAAAAAAAGAACGCAAAATAAATAAATACAGGAAAATGCGAGTTACCAAAAAAAATCAAAAGGATTCATTCATAAAAGGGGAGTGGAACCATATATAAATAAAAATAAAAAGAATAAAATGCCCCCCCCCCTCAAAAAAAACACACAAAGTACAAACGTACCTGAGAACCAAGGAACATAAACATACACAGTTAAGACCGAGTTCTAGAATTATGAAAAAAAGCGAGTACACAGACTTGATTATGTGCACGGGAGTACAATGCTTAACACAATTTACTACTCAGGGGGAGATCCTCGACCGGATTCCTACTTAGACAGTCTGCAACACAGTTTTCTGTCCCTTTAATGTACATTTTTCGGAACTGGTATTCCATTAGAAGTAAACTCCAACGCATAAGCCTTCCGTTCTGGCTTTTACAATTATTTGAGTAAGCCAATGGGCGATGGTCAGTTTCGATCACGAACTCCTTACCTAACAAATATGTTTGGAATTTCTGTACACTCCACACGATCTCGAGAGCTTCAAGTTCTAGCGTGACGAGAGATTCCGGATAGCGTACGCAATGGGGTAATTATTGCCGTCTTCTTCATACTGGAGCAAGACACAACTGATGCCTTTACTACAAGCATCCGTTCGTATCTCAAAAGTTTGTTCGTATTCTGGAATCTCAGTATGGGAGCTGATGTTAGTTTTTCTTTCAGCTGATGGAAGTGAACGGTCGCTTTAGGGGTCCATGGGAGGGGGGCCGGGGATCGTTTTTTTAGTATGAAGCTAAGGGGGGACGCTAAGGCAGCGTAATTATGGACAAAACGCGGGTAAAAGGACGTCGACCCTAGAAAAGAGCGTAATTGCTTTGTATTACGCGGTGGGGGGGGGGGGGCATTTCGGCGATGGCTTTTACCTTATCTTTCTGAGAGGCCATTTGATTTTCACCAATGTGGAAACTGAGGTACTTAATAGTTTTGTAGGCGAAATGGCACTTACTAAGGCCTATTGTGAGGCCGTGTTCACGAGGCATATTAACGAGTGAGCGTAGGGAGATAAGATGCTGGTCCCATGTGCGGGTGGCCACGTAGGCGTTATCAAAGTACAAGGAAATGTTACTCAGCCCATCCAGTATCCTGCGCACCATTCGATTATAGTTACTACTAAACCAAAAGGTAGGCGCTGGAACTGCATAGGGCCCCTTTCTGTGGGAAATGCGGTGTATTTCCGGATACTATCCTTAAGGGAGATTTGATAGTAGGCCTTACACGAGTCTATCTCTGAAATAAACTTGGCCTTTTCAAATAGATGTAGGCTCTGGTCTATCAAAGGGATAGGCTCATCGTCGAAAGCTGTTACGGCGTTCAGCTTTCTACAGTCTACACACCTGCGCAAAGACTGATCCGGATTTCTGACCATAACAATGGGAGAGCAATAATTCGACGTGGAAGGTTCAATTATCCCTAATTTTAGCAAGTTTTCCACTTCGGCGTTAAAAGTAGGGCGCAAGTGATCGGGTACGGGGTAGGGCTTAGGTCTAATAAGCTCCTGGGTGGTTATGTCTATATCATGCTCAAAATACAAAGAGCAACCAGGCTTCTCGAAAATTACATCGAGGAATTCAGTTAAGAAAAGAACCAATTACAATCTTCTGAGGGGGTTCCAACTGGGAGTTTAAATCGAGCTCCGGGGTGGAGTTTACACGGGAACCGAGAAGCGAAGGGAGAGGGTAGTTTTTGTTCGCTTCCACCCATACGGTTTGGAATAAATTATGAGGTTCATATGGATTAGAGGCTTCCATTACTACCTATTCGTCAAGGGCAATTATATTATTAACGCAGGCGCGGCGGTGATAGCGCTTAAGCATATTTACATGAAGCAATTTGATCCATGACGGGGTCTGTATTACGTAATCTACGAGACCGTGGGCTTCTAGGATTGGGAAAGAGCCTTCCTTTGGGACAAGAGCTTGCTTGTCTCTGTGAGTAGGAGGAGGTCCAAGGCTTGAATCGTCTTGGACCTAACGTCAAAATAGGTCCTATGTTTTTTCTAAATTTAGGTCCAAATTTTTGCATGCTATATCGGCGCATTCTTCCAAGCGCTTCCTAAGGTCTAGCACGTAAGAATACGAGGACTTGATATCCTCATCCAGGCGGGAATTGTAAAAAAGTTCATTCAATATCCTCATTGGTCACATACATTTCGGCCATACAAGAGCTCGAAGGGGCAAAACCCAAAGTTCTGTTGGGCCTTTCTTTGCAGGCAAACAGGGCAACCGGCAAGTATCGATGTCATTCTCGGAGCTGAGCGCGGCATAACTTTTTCCGAATGGTCTTCAGAGTGCCATTCAACTTGTCACAGACGCCATTAGCGGCGGAGTGAAAAGGGGAGGTGAACAAGGGCTTGATCCTAAGGAGCTTGCCAACGTGTTCCATTATCTAAGAGGTGAACTGTCTACCTCTGTCGGACAAAATCTCCTTTGGGATGCCGACGCAGGAGAAGATAGAAATCAGGGCCTCCGCACAAGTCACGCTATCTATCTTTTTAAGGGGTACTGCGTCGGAGAATCTCGTTGCAAATTTAAGAAAAGTGAGGACGTACGAGTGTCGTTCGATGGACAGAGGCCGAATTGAGCCAATTAGATCTATGGCCACTCTGAAAAAGGCTCCGAGACAATTGGGTTCTTCTGGAGGGAGGCAAGTGGTATTCGTCCTTTTGCTGCAGTCTTCTGACAAATGTCACACGACCTGCAAAACTCAGCAATTTCTTTGGCAGCACCGGGCCAGAAGAAATAACGAAAGATTCTCTGAGCTGTATTATTATTACTAAAATGGACAGTAATTAATCCATTGTGGGCGAGTCGGAGGACTTGGGGAAGATGAGGAAGCGATACACAACGAGCTAGTGGGGGTTTTATTATTAGTCGAACTGGAGCGATAAAGAAGTCCGGCGTTAATGAGGTAGGCGAATTCTTTTTGACCATGAGCAGATCCACGTTCGTCACTCCTCGCTTTTTCCCACAAAGTCTGGAGAGTGGAGCATTCCTTTTTGGCAATTGCAAAAGTCCCGTTTTGAAGGGCTGCAATTCCTGGGGGTTAGGGGAGAGCTGCGGGCTCTTACCGATCAACACGGGGCAGAACTTAATTAGGGTTGCTATCACTTCGGCCCAACCAGTAAAGTATTTTTATTCGAGATAACAGCGGACCACGGGAAACCAATTGTCACGTCCCAAGTAGTCATGGGCTACTGCGAATTTATCGTGTTCGGGGCACACTCGAAGGAGTAACTTTTCAGAGACGACACAGCAAGTACATCTGGTGTCTCTTATGAGGGTTGACACTCTGCAACCATTAGCGCTTCTATTTTCAAACTCAAGCCCACGGGGGAAGCTTTTGTTGAACAGTAAATTAACTTGCTGTCCCGAGCGACTGCTTGTTGGGGAAGTTACTGGCATTTCTGGGCTAGCGGGCGAATGAGAGAGAAAGAGAGAGAGAAACACTTATTTGATGGATTTGTTGACTAGGAGCAGAACGAAATTGTGAGTTTTGGGGACAGTGGGTTCTCACATGACCGGGAACACCGCAGGAAAAACAAATTATGGGCCATCGAGGGTAATCCGACGCTGGGAAATTATTTATGAGGGTCTTAATATTCCTCGATTGTGGCGGGGGATGGTACTTGGGTTTAAAAAGACCAGATACCTTCACAAACTTTGGCGAATATTTCGGGAAAAGTTGGAGAGGTTACTTTTAGTTTGGGGGCATAGGGGATGAGACTTCTTGGGGTCTTTCGGGGAGAGATGGTGGTTTGATGCGTGCACATACGCTTCTTGTATACATTCTTTGAAAGAAGGCACGCGTCTGTCCTTCACGAATGCGCGGATTTCAGAGGGTAGTGCAACCATCAACTGATCCTGTAAAACGAAATCAATTAAGGACTTGTAGTAGCGGTTGAATTGGGCTGAGTCCAAACAGAACTGGAAAGTCTTCTGGAGAGTGAATCTAAATTGGCAGTTTGGTGGAGCGAATGTGAGTGTGTGTGTGTGTGTGTGAAGGGCCATTCTTCCACCCCTTTTCCAATACCCTCTCCCTCACTCTGTAAGAATATCTATGTGAATGCAGAGATATTATATATATATATATATATATATATATATATATATATATATATATATATATATATATATATATATATATATATATATATATATATATATATATATATATATATATATATATTATATATATATATATATATATATATATATATATATATATGTGGATTTCATCTAGTGTCGAAAAAAAATTTCTTCCTCAGGTAATTATTTGTTTACTTTGCGCCGCCACTCTATTAAATTTCAATAGATAATTAGTACTGCCTTTTGTAAAGAGTGGCTGGGATTGAAGGTTTGCAGTAACTTAATCAAATCTATTGTAAGTCCCGTTGGAATGGAAAGGGCTTTCTTTTTATAGCATCGAAAGTGCGACCGGATTGTATTATTGTTACCGAGCTCGGAGACGCCAGTATTTTTTTGATAAGACCTAGGCAACAATTGTTATCACACAAGTGGCTGCCGGCAGAACTATCCACCGGGGGTAAAACGTGAAGCCTTTTCTTTTTCTGTTTGTGGATTTGTATGTTTGTTAGGCCTCTATTGTAAGGATTGTATTTTTTTTTGTTTTTGTTTCAATTATCTCTTGTTCGTTTGGTGATATGATTGTTTTTTTCTATATATACATATATATAAACCACGAGATCTCAGATATATTTACCCCCATATTTTTTTGTAGATAAAGGACTGTATATACAATCCGTTTCATTTCTCCCTCGATTTCCCACGTCCGAATTAGTGTAGGAAGCGGGTTGAATTGACTAGGGCTAGATGATAGATTTTCGGCCCGCTACATTTGGCGCCCGAATAGGGACGTGAGATCTCGAAACCGGGAGCGTGACAGGATTGGATTGAAGTCCGTTATCGGATTGGACGTAGTGATTGTTTTTTCCCTTCTTCTGGCCTTTCTTACTAACCTAGGAGGATGGCTTCTGTGAAGCAAGGTCTCCATGATGAGGGTGTGTGACAGAGGCTTGAATTGAGAAAAAAGAGGAAGAATTTACAATGCACAAGGAGCGTGATTGAGTGATTGAAGAGTGATATGATGAGTATGGATGAGCAGACGGAGAGGATGAAGAAAGAAATGGACGAAGGACAAAGGCAGGTCGACCAAAGGATGCAGGACTTCTATTACATGATGAAGGGGTCAGGAGCAGCCCCAGGAACTTCGACCATGACCCCTGCTCCGACCGAAGGTGATAAGACTAATGGAAGTGTGTGCGAGTCTAGAGAGGAAAGGATGATTGTGACTGATAGGAAGGACGGAGAATGGAAGAGAGTGGAACGCAAGAGAGGAAGGAATACTGGGTCAAAGGGCAAAAATCGGAAGGTGAGAGGGAAGAGTGTGGACTCGTTGTACTCGGATGAAGGAGAGAGTGATGGTATGATTGGCATGAGTGAGAGTGAGAGCAGCTCAAGTGAGAGTGAAGTGAATGTCGAGAAAGTAATTTTAATTAGGGAAGGCCCGAAATTCGAGAAGTTTAAACTGCATGGTAGTGTAAGAGTGTGGGAGAGCTCTTCGGGGAGTTCGAACGCTATTGCAAGCAAAAATACCCGAAGAATAAGGGATACTGGCCGAATGTATTAGGATAGTGCTTGGAAGGGAATGTGCTAGAGTTTTTCCGCGTGATTACGAGTATAAGTAAGCCAAGGTATGAAGTGGTGAAGAAGGGATTGATTGGGCAAGTGAAACGAACGAAAGAGAGTGTGAAGTATAAAAGGGTGAATGAATTTGAGAAGGCTCGCATGGGGAAGAGAGAAGTGTGAATATGTATGCGCATAGGATTGAGACTATGGCGAGGTAAAGGTATGGTGGTGATGGTGTGAATGAATGTAAGAAATTAATCAGAAAGTTCCTTGATAAGGTCCAGCGAAAGATAAGTTAATGGCTGAATGGGAAGAGAAAGGAGAGGATGAGACTGACAGGTGAACGAGTGGTGTGGGAGGATGTGTTGGAGCTGTTGGAAAATGGCAGATTTGATAAGGAGAGAAATTTGGATGAGGATGGATGGTATAGGGTTATTTTTGTGGGTAAGAAGCCTAGGAGCTTTCCTCCACCCCAGCAGTTTGTTAGCGATCGGGATGCCCTGAGGGCTGCGCCAGCTGGGGTGATATCGAGCTTCCTGGGCCGGCAGGTTGGATGGGCGAATGGAGGATGGACAAATGGAAGGGGACAGATGACAGGTAAGCGCGTGAATGGGTATATGAGGGAGCATCCGTGGTATGCCCCAGCAAATGAGAGACCGAATAGTGTGAAAATATTATGGAATGTCGTAGGTGTTGAAGGAAGAGGCATATGTTAGCGGAATCTAGGTGGACGTCTGGTGCGTATTTTTGGTGCCGGGAAAGTGTGAAAAAGTGTTTCGAAGGTAAAGAAAGAGGCCATTTGAAGAGAGACTGTCCGAAGTTGAATGGTGGAGCGACTGCTGGGGGAAGTATGAAGTATGATTGTAGTAAGTGTGGAAAGGCTAGTCATTATGTGAGGATGTGTCGTGACCAGAGGAATGTATGTAGCTATTGTGCGATGGAAGGACATTCGAGTGAAAAGTGTTGGATTAGACTGAGAGTACAAGGTGAGAATGGAAAGTCTGAAGCGGGAACTGAATTATAAGAAGGTACCTGGTAAAGTATCCTCTGGGTGCATGAGTGCGACTAATGTGTTGGTAAGTCTGTCTTGTGTGAAAGTGCTGTCTGGGAGGAAGTATGAGTGTCTGAGTGTGAAGATGGAATTGAACAGAGTTTAGTGTTTGGCTTTGATAGATTCTAGATGCTAGACGAGCTTGGTATATAAGGACGTGTTGACAAGCTGAGTGATAAAGCCCTGCTGTCTGAGTGTATAAATAGTTTTGTAAGGATTGGTGGTATGAGAGTACCTGTGATTGGAATGATAAGGTCAGCTGTTTGAATGAGTGGTATGTTGATGAATGAATGTGAATTCTCTGTGATTGATAAGGTGAGTAGTGAGTATGGTGTGATTTGGGGGTATGATTTTATGAAAGTGAACCGTATGGTTGTGCATTCTGCGAGTGATCAGATTATGAGAAAAATTGGTAAAAATGGGGTGTATAAGTTGTAGGTAGGGAAAAATGGTAGTGTTTTGAGTAGTGTGTTTACCGGTATCAAGGTGACTGTTATGGAGTATGTAATGCTTGTGAAGGGTGAAAGGGTGTCTGCTAGAGTGAGTAGGAGTAAGGATGTGAGTTTGAATGTGGGTGAGAAGACTGTGATATTGTTTGGAAAAGATGCGTGTTTTAAGGTAAGGCGTGTTGCTTGTGTGTTTGATGGCTTGATGAGTATGAATGATCCTTTTGTATGTATGCAGGCAGACCCCAGAGTGAAAGGGCTGGTGAGAGGGATCCAAGTTGGCGATATACTGGGTCACCTCTCCACTGTCAGTGAGGCAGGTATGGAAGATAACACGATGTCAAGGTAAATGTTGCGAATGAAAACACGTGTTAATGGACGTATAATGAAGTAGAAAGGATGGTGGAATTGGATGAATGTTTGACTAAGTATAAAAGGGAGGATGTGTATCGAATGCTGTTTGAACGAAAGGGGGTCTTCAGTAAGAGCGATATGTATTTCGGGTTGCGAAGCTTTTAGATTTCAAGATTATCCTGAAAGAGGACACCCCAATCTATCAGCGGCCGAGACATTTCACGCGTCCGGTTGCTGATGAGATTGAGGAGCAGTGTGTGTAGTTATAACGATTGGGAGTGATTGAAGAAAGTGAGAGTGCATGGAATAGTCCGATTGTGCCTCTACATAAGCCGGATGGAAGATTGCGTCTGTGTGTGGATTATAGAAAGGTGAACGAAAGGACTGTGAAAGATAGGTTTCCCATGTGTCTGGTATCAGAGTGTGTGTATAGTATGCGTGGGATGAAGTGGTTTACAAAGCTGGATCTGGTACTGGGGTATTACCAGATACACATTGTTGAGGAGAGCTGGCCAGTAATTGCCTTTTCCTCTACAAAAAGGCATTATCAGTTCCGGAACCTCATCTTTAGGTTGGCTAATGCGCCCGGTGCCTTCCAGCGGGCAATGAATATTGTGGTGAGTATGTTTGCGAGTAAGAATTTGATTGTGTTTATATATGAGAAAGTAGCGAAGTGTGAATGGTTTGTGAAAGAAGTGGAGTTACTTGAGCATATGGTGAGTGAGAATGGGTTGCGAAAGTCTCCGAAGTATGTTGAGAAGGTGCAATTTTTTTCCGAAACCGGTGACTATGAAGCAGCTGAAGTCGTTTCTGGGTTTGATTGAGTTTTAACAAAAGTTTATACGTGATTTTTCGGGTGAGAATAAGCCTCTGACTGAGTGGATGGGCAAGAAAGGTAGTACGATTGTAAGATAGAATGATAAGATGAATGAAGCATATGAGAGACTGAAAGAGGCAGCGGCTTAAGATGTTGAATTGGCATAGCCAGACTGTGAATGCTAAGATGCTTGAATTGTATACGGATGTAAGTGGGTACTGTATGGGAGGTTTTCTGATGCAAGAGCAGCATTTGAATGGAGATAATGTCAGGCGAATAATTAGGTATGTATCGAAGGTTATGAATCCGGCATAGCGTAAGTATTCGACTGTGGAGCGTTTGTTGGCTGCAATAAGTATTGTTTGAAAGAGTTGCGTCCGTATTTGTATGGTGTGAGGTTTGTGATCAAAACAGATCACCAATCTCTTGTATATTTACAACGTATGAAATGAGCTGATAGTAGACTTGCGAGGACTTTGGAAAATTTTAGTGATTTTGACTATGTGATTGAGTACGTGTCTAGTGACCGGAATGGAGTGGCTGATTTGATGTCAAGGTATCCTGGTAAGAATGATGAAAATGTGTGTGGAGTGAGTGATCCTGAGTATTTGCCGAAATGGATTATGAATGGAAGGGACAGTAAGGGTGATGGTGATTCCTTGTTTGAGAGCGTATGGAATGTTTTGCCAGATTTTAAGAGTGATGGAGTAGATGTGAGAGTGCACGAAAGTGTGGATGACTTAAGGAAGGAGGTAATGAGTAAAGAATGTAGGAAACTTGAGAGTATTGGTAGGGCGAAAGTGCGGAACTTTATGAAAGAATTAAGAGCAATGTGCATGCCAGGGGTCCCGCCGTTTCAGGAAGTGTTGATTGTAGTGAGTGGTTTGTATGTAGTGATTGTTTATGTGCACTTTGGTGGTGAGAGGCCAATTGTGTACAAATATGAGAAAGTGAAAGGTTTGAATGCTAATGTGGTGCATCTGCAGTATTTGAGCTGTGTGCATTACAATTATGAGATTGAAAAGTGTTCGTATATAAGGGAGAAGAATGATTGTCTGGATGAAGATGAGTATGTGGTAAGTGATGATCTCGGAGTTGATGACGGTGTGGATATCAGTGCTGAGGTTGGTGTGGTTGTTCCTTCTGTGTACTGCGAACATTGAGGACCTGATATGATGGAAGCGAGAGTTAAAGTTGGTGAAAGGATCTTCTGTAGTTTGATCGATAGAGATGTTCAAGTGTCGTTAGTGAACGAGAGGATTCTGTGTAAGTACGATGAGTTTAGATGTTATGAACGTAAGCCTGTGAAATTACGGATAGGTGGATTGGGGAATGGAATGATAGTGGCATGGGAACAGGTTAGTCTGAAAGTGAGTTTGGGCAGTGGTGTGAATGTGAAGAATGACTTTGTGATTCTGAAAGATGAGCAAATGCCATGTTGTTTCTTGCTTGGTGTGGACTTTATGAGATTGAATGATTTGTCTTTGGATGCTGATAAGGATTGTCTTATGAAAGGCGAATGTAAGGGTGACGAGGTTGAATGAGTATGCGAAGAAAGTTGTCAAGTTTTGCAGTATGATCGAATTGGTCATAGATGATGAGAATGAGATTTTAAGTGATGATGATATTCTAGAGATGCAAGAGATGTGTCCTTTTGTCAATGAGTTGAAGAGGTGTATGATGATGCGTGTTGATTTGAATGAATAGCCTAATTGTTTTAGTGATTTTAAAAGGTATGCTAAGGATTTTGTAGTTTGTATGGATGTTATATATTTTGTGAGGCATATGAAGGATGGGGATGATATGTTTGTACTTGTGATGTCTTTGGTTGGTATGATTAGTCTGGTGAAGGTTGTGCATGATAATTATGGGCATATGGGTAAGTTTAAGTTGTGGGATTGTATGAAGGAGCGTGTGTTCCACCCGTTTTGAGGACTGTTTTGAATGATGTTGTGACTACGTGTGAAAGGTGTCAGAAGCGAAAGGTGCAAGGTGTGCAAGTGAAGCCACCGATGTTGAAAGTTGATGCGAAAGAACCGTTTGAATTGGTAGTAATTAATTATGTGTCTTTACCGCGTACAAGTTCTGGGAATGTTGGTATGCTTGTTATGGTTGATCATTAAAGCAAGTTTGTGTATGCGGCGCCTGTGAGAGATAAAAGGAGTGTAACTGTTGCGCGTGTGGTTGAGCAGATGGTTTTTCCTCTGTGAGTATGGAAGCCTAGGAGATGTCTCAGTGATAATAGGCCTGAGTTTGCGAGTGAAGTGTTTGAGTAAATGTTGAGAGAGAATGGGGTGGAGCATGTGAGGACGACTCCGTATGTACCGTTTTCGAATGGGTTGGCTGAACGTACAATTAGGACCTTGTGTGAGATGCTGAGAATAATGAGTATGACTTTGAATGACTGGGATGAATGGTTGAGGAGAGTGTTATGAGCGTATAATTCGACGGTGCATAGTGCAACTGGGGTGTCCCCGTGTCAGTTTGTTATGAATTTTGAAAGGTGGGTGAAAGATAAGTTTTGTTTGAGTGAAAGTGAGCAGAGCGTATGGCGTGAGGCACATGAAAGGTTTCGTTTGTTTGAAATAGGTGCAAAAGTATTGAAGGTAAAAGAAGTAAAAGGTAGGTTGAATGTGTCTAAGATGAGTGAAAAGTTTGAAGGACCGTATAGAGTTGTGAAAGTCTGGCAGAATGGTGTGACGTATGTTTTGGAGAGTTTGAATGAAGGTGTGACTAAGAGAGTGCGGGCTCATCAGAGTCAGTTGAGGAGGTGGAGAGAACCTCCTGATTACCTGGTGAGCCATCCGGTGTATGAACTGTACAGAAAGAGAGATAGAGAGAGAGAGAGAGAGAGAGAGAGAGAGAGAGAGAGAGAGAGAGAGAGAGAGAAAGAGAGATTTAAGGTGCATGATGATAAGATGGTGTGCGATAGTATGGATCTGTCTGGAAAAGAGCTTGTATTGGACTCGAGGAGTAGAAAGCGTGCAAAGAAGAGTGAAAGGAAGAATGCAAGTACGAATGAAAGTAAGTCTGAGCAGAGTCTTTCTGGTATGGGGGAGCTTGAGAGAGAGAGTTTGAGTGTTTGCATAAGCAGGTGGGTGATTTGTCTGGTGTAAGTAGACGAGAGAGTGAGCTTATTGTGGCTGATTTTTCTGGTTTTTGGAACAGTATGAATGATAGTGTGTTTGGTCAGAATGAACCTAGTGTGGTTAATTTTTATGGTTTTGCGAATGGTAAGGGTAGAGGTGAGTTTAATGTGGAAAATTAGAAGGCAACTGACTTTTCTGGCTTCTGGTGTGTAGAGGGATCCTCTAGAATAATATTATTTCCCCACCTCCT
This sequence comes from Ceratothoa steindachneri, assembly GCA_963969495.1. Taxonomy (NCBI): domain Eukaryota; kingdom Metazoa; phylum Arthropoda; class Malacostraca; order Isopoda; family Cymothoidae; genus Ceratothoa; species Ceratothoa steindachneri. The sequence goes on from OZ018334.1 coordinate 14,605,769, forward strand.
AAGATATTACTTCGGGGGAGTAAGCGAGCCGTTACTCCCCTCCCCCCTCCGACTTCACCCTTTTTGGACGTGCCGCCTCGTCACAGCAAAAACCTATTTAGTAGGTACGCCGAGAACAGCTTTTATGGCTCCAGCCACTGGTCGTACGTCTAGCCCGCTGATCCCTGCCTCTAACACTTTCCTGTAAGGAGACGCTCGGTTCTCACGGTCGATAACGAGGGTTCGAGAAGGCTTCAATCTCTCTCCCTGTTTTAGAGAACTCCAGGTATATATGCACCCTCCCAAGGATTACAGATAGATTTGATTAGACGACACTTCTCCGAAAAGAATTTGATTCAACGACGCTCTCCCCCGAGAAGTGTTAGTGACAGGCGCAAGCCACAGAAGAGCTGGACATCATACCCGTATCTGCGGGTCGGGAAGAAGAGCCTCGTGAGGCAACGTCAGCCTTTCTCAACCGCCTTCGGATCAAGGATTGGCGAAGCCGTTCTCCGAAGTTCTTCTGGTGACCTCGCGAGGGCAAGAAGACCGATAGCTCACTTAATCCGAGTGTGGAGAAGTCATCTCCTTCCTTTTCGAAGTTCGACCGGTGACCTCCTGAGGACAAGAGGCCCGATAGATCGCTCAATCTGAGTGTGGAGAAGTCATCCCCCACTCCCTTTCGAACTTCGACCGGTGACCTCTTGAGGATAAGAGGCCCGATAGCCCGCTCGATCCGAGTTTTGGAGAAGTCCCCCCCCCCCCCCGCCTTCCCCTCCGAAGTTAGTCCGGTGATCTCTTGAGGACAAGAGGCCCACATCTCCCTAAACACAAGTTTCGAGAAAGTAGCCCCACCAGCTGCTGGTTTTCGGCTACCCCCGTGAGTAATCAAGGTCATCAAGACCTCCCCCCCCCAAGTTTGCCCCGCTTTACTCTCGAGGTTCAGAGGAACTAAATCCCTCATATTACCCTAAATCTCCCATTATAACCATTCAATATCCCTGGTTATCTAATTAGTATTCGGAACCTAATTCTGTCTTATTCATGTACTTGTATATCCATATTTATTGTTATGCCTTTTATTTAGTGTATATTAAAATCTATTTTTGTCGTTGTGTTTGGAATATTCCTTGTTCGCGCAGCTGCCGCTATCTATTCAAATCTCACTCTTAAAACAATAACAGTTGTTGCCTTGTTTAACCTACCTTAGAGCCGTGTGCGCATATTCCCGTACACTTAGCCATATTTCGACATAAAGATATATATATATATATATATATATATATATATATATATATATATATATATATATATATATATATATAATTTGGCGTCAGGCTTTGGGTCTTCCCCACCTGATTTTGAAGCAGTAAGTTCAATTAATAGCAGCTGCATTACCAAGAATATCTGAACACCAATATATTAGGACAATTTTCTTTTTGATTAACGGGTAACAACCAATTTTTAAGCCCATTCTTGTGTGGTGTGTCCACAGTTTGTCTAGTTCCTTAAGAGAGGATACTAGCTAAGCTAACAGTCTTTTTTTGTGTCGTGAGTCAGATTTCCCGTTGGTATTTTTTGTGAGTTTGCGTGATTTTTACTAAGAATTTTAATATTTTTTGTCGTTAGTATAATTTATATTTGTTTTGGGGTAAAGCTTCAATAGCTCTGGTAGCTCTTTCGTGTGCAAAGGCCGGAAGTAGCATATCCGGGATGTCTTCATTCGATCGCTTTCATAAGCAAGGGCAGATCCTAAGCTTATCTGGGAAAGATTTAATGGTTTACGTCCAGGAAGAGGGACGTAAAGAACGTGCTGAAAGAAAAGCACAGAGAGAAGCAGAAAACGAAGAAAGAAACTCACAGAGAGAAGCAGAATTCGAAGAAAGAAAAGCACAGAGAGAAGAAGAAGAAACAAAATCACAGAGAGAAGAGAAAGAAAGAAAAGCAGAAGAGAATGAAAAAATTAGGCCGCATGAGAGAGAGATAAGCCGTGACCAAGTCAAGATAAACTCCGTAAGATCTCGAAATGAACAGGCTCAAGTTCCCTCACTAAAACTCCCCGCATATAAATATGGACAAGATTTTTGCTCTTATTTAACACACTTCGAGAAGATCTTCGTTGTCAACAATTGGGACTTAGAATCAGATGGTGTGGCCTGGTTACTTCCACTCTTGAATCCTCTTCTTCGCTACATATTGATTTTGCTTCCTTCAGAGGCCCCCTTGATTATTCAACCCTAAAGGCAGAACTTCTTTCTGCTATTAATGTTCCTAATTATGATTTTTTGGGGGGTCCACTAAATTGTTTAGTCTTTAGTCCCATATTTATGCCTCCATTTAATTGGGGGTTTTTTTTGGTTCCACTGAAATGTCGCCAATGTTCTCCTGTGATTTTTTTTGCTTAAAATTGTACTAGTTAAATTCTTTAGAATTGACCTGTTTAAGGCTTATGTCCGTAAATTCCACGCTTAGCTCAGATTCACGTTTATTTGTGTGTGTGTACACCTGTCGTAGCAGGTCAGAATTTTCCTAGACCCTTGATAATTCTTGTTTTGCCGGGAGGGATGATCCTTTCCTACGCAACTGCTCTGTAAAGCATTATCTTTCGGTTGGAAGATGTGTGGGGGAAATTCGACGTGGAATTTCTTTTCCAGCACGGGAGTTCCATGTGCTGGAGATGATTCTGTTAGGCTTAAATTGGTAAGCCTAACTCCCCCTTCCACAAGCGATAGCCTCGAACCGCGTCCACCACGATTCACCTTTACACGGGCTAGAATATCCTCGGCAAGAGGATTCAAGGCCATTCGATAGTATAGCTGTTTCCCACTAACCCCCCACCCCCGCGGGAAGAGCCTCAAACATATATATTGCTCTTTTCCCATGAAATTGACACAGAGTTGAGAAGTCTCGGCCGGACCACAAGAAAATTCCCCTAGTTCCAAGTCAGGTGCTAACAACAAAATAAAGTGACAGCTGAACTATTTTGGTGTATCGGAATTAGCCCCATCCAGTGAGGTAATTCCTTTTAACGATCGCTACCGAGTGATTTTTCCGACTTCTCTCGTCAATTCCTGTCGAAGCCCTCCTCGTTCGCCCCTCGATTTCGGGTGGCCGAAATACTCCCCCCTGGAACGGACGTTACCCCCCCCACACACACACAAACTTTTTTGGGAGAACCGTCATCACTTCAAGTTCCCGCTCCGAAATTTTGAGCGCTCTCGCCTCACGTGCAGAAGACATCCTGAAGCTTTACCCCGTCGTTTCACCCGGAATCTTCCGTAAGCCTACCTCTCTCCCCCTTAGTAACCCATTTGCGTTAATTCCCCCCATTTGAATAATCTCCTTCCGTAACACATTAATTTTAACTTCATAGTCTGATTCATAACCACCCCTCCCCCCCTACCCTCGTTCATCTGATGTAATTTTGCCCGTCAATTCTCGCATTATTTTTATGTAAATAAAATTATATTTTTGTTCATGCCTCTTTAAATAACCTTGAGCTTTGCCATTGCCCATAATTTACCTGGCCTCGTTGCACTATTTCTCGCTACTCAGCCCGTCTAAACTAGTGGTGTTCCGTCCCTTTTCGGTTCGCCTTCAAGTTATTGGTCCCTCCTCCATAGATATAATATGGTATTGATGTAACATAATGTCATACCACGACACCATCTAAGTAATTAAATAAAGGTAAGAAAAATAATATTTGTAAAAAATATTTATCTATTAATTTATATATATTATTTTGACGACAAATTCATACTTTTATTGAGTTTCACCCTCGATTTTTCTCCAAAGTCAAAAAGTGGCCCTCTAGTTTTTTGGGTTTGCCCAACCCCGTCCTAAAAGGATGGAGAGCCCATTGACTCCTCTTTGTAACTTTCTTTTAATGGAAGGAGAAATATACATGTACATGTAAAATTCCGCAACAAATTAGCTGACTAAAAGTGGAAGATAATAAACGAAGGACTAAAAACAGGTAGAGAATCGATAACCCACCAAGGTCGGATCTAGGCACAAACAACCGCTTGGGGCTCCACATTTCTAGGGGCGCTTCCCGCAAACGGATAAATTATAGCTCCTAGTAGAGATGCGTACGACCTTACATCGAGTACCTACGTACTTTATAAATAATAATTAGGTCATCTCTGGATCAAAGGAATATAGATCACATTTCTCAATCTTTGCAGTTTCAAAAATTCATTTTGTAATCAACTGGAATTTTTTACAAGTCATAGTTAAGTTGTAATATATAATAAAGTGCGATTATCTATTTAGAAGTTTTTAAACAAATCATAGACAATTAAAAAACGTATAGGCTATACCGTATAAAAACATAATAATAAACATCAATGATTTTTGTCAATGTTGGCCTATTTTAAATTTTGAAATACCTGCTGAATTTTGTGCCCCAAAGGGGGTAATACAAATAATAATAATATATTTATTTCCATATAAATATCAACACAAAAAGTCGATAAGATATATTCTAGCAATTCTAGAGCTGTCTCAAAAGAGATGTTATCTGTCTAGTGCTGAAAAACGAAAGTAAAAGAGGCATGAAAAAGCACATTGCAAAACGGAAAAGGTATTTACCAATTATTTGTATGGCTTGTCTATATAATTTCCCTGTTGCTAGCTTTAGTCATTTATTAAGCTTTAACTAATTTTTAAATTCAATTAATTAATTTTAATGCTTTAATAACGTGCAATAAAAATAGGGCCTACAGTATTTGTAGAAAAACAGTACTCAAAATGTGTTTATCTACATTGAATGACAAGAATTTTATATTGCCTTTTCGAAATTCTACATCATACGAGTATACAGTTTTTAAATGTATATCCTGAATCAAATGAGAATTATAAATTTAATTATATATAGAATTTTAGGTAAAAGTGTTATACAACATGCGCACGTAGTATGCATACTTGCATAAATGTGTGTATACATATAGTATATTTGTGTATTGTATAAACTTAAATCTTAAAGTTTTTGATCTTATGAAAATATTAGAATAATTATGATTAATTAATAATTAGTAGTATAGCATTCTTTTGAAATTTAGAATCATTTTATTTCTGTATTTTCTTTCCAGGAGCAATAATGAAGTATTGTGAAATCTGTTCCATAGCTAAGGATGAGGCCACTTTAAAATCCTTAGATACATCATCCAAGTCGACAAGCCAAGTTGTCTCCACTGAAGAAATTGGTGGTGAGTGACGAATCAGTAATGTTATTATGCTAGAAAGTGTAGAACTACAACATATATCGTAGTTACAACATACTAGTTGGCCATTTTTTTAGAACAATTGGCTCATTGTATGCAACTCAATAAATAAAAGGAAAATAATAAGGTACTCCCAAAGTTCTCCCAATAATAAGGTACTAATTAATGCATATTTACTTTAATTAAAAGGAAGGATATGAATATTACTTGGAGAATAAACATAGGAATTATATATATATATATATATATATATATATATATAACTTAAATCACTTAACTGAGCCACCATCCTCAGTCGATGAGCATCGTGGTCACAATAGGACAGAGGTTGGAATCCTACTCCTCTATTTATTTTCATAAAACGGTTGAAATTAGTTTTCACTATTTTTCTCCGTCTCTCTATCTCACATTTTCTTTCTTAAGCTTACATTGGTCATCTTCCTTAGTGTCGTGATGCCAATTTTCATTTTTGGGAGCCTTTAAATGCACCCATTATATCACGTGTCATGTGATTTAAGATATATATATATATATATATATAATATATATATATATATATATATATATATATATATATATATATATATATATATATATATATAATTTAAAGGATGAACGAAAGGACGCATAAAGGGAAATTCATTTCATTTTCTTATTACAACGTTTCGGGTGAACTTTTCACCCATTTTCGGGACCTGGAAATACAATTTATGGAAAATAATTTAAGTTAAGAACCAAACAGATAATCAAAATGACGAATTTATGGAACGTATTTAATGTTAATTAAGGAGGGGGATAGCGATAAATTTACAGGCAATTGATAATTTCTGGATTATTATGTTAAGAGTTAAAAATTAACGATTGGGAAAACACAGAAAACACATCCGGACAAACCAACCTTAAACAATCAGCCGTTAGAGGATAACTGGGGAGAAAGGGAGAGGAGCGCAAGAAGAAAGAGAAGGTTAGGAGGTTGGTAGTAATATTTTGGTTTAGAGTAGAAGTAGTGGGTGAGAAGAGGAATATATTACCAACCTCCTCACCTTCTCTTTCTTCTTACGCTCCTCGCCCTTTCCAATTTAAGCCTAACAGAATCTTCTCCAGCACATGGAAGTTCCGGGCTGGACAAGAGATTCCACGTGGAATTCCCTTACAATATATATATATATATATATATATATATATATATATATATATAATATTATTATTATATATATTAATGTATTTGTTCTCTGTGCCAGGTTTGACTACATCCAATTGCTTAAATGTGAATGAGAGTACATCATCGCAAGTACCTGGAACTTCTGCAGCATCTGATGGTCAAGGGAAAGAAACAATGCAATGTATGCTGTTTTACAATTCCAACTTATAATTGGCCATCTCAGCATCAATATGCACCACCACTTGATCCAGTTGACTGGTCATTTCCCATGAAAGATTCAGATAGGACTAATTTGGTAAGTATAAGACCACTGCAATGCTCTCCATTTTACAATTTCCCTAAAAATGAAAGTGGTAGAAGTTTCCACCATCATTATTTTCATAGGACTCTTATTAATGGAGGAAATGAAGCGAAGTTGGCTCGTATATTCAGTGAGAAGCAATGCAATCTACTGCTTCGCTTGTAAATTATTTTCGAAGAAGTCATTTATGCTAATTAAAGATGGATACACTGACTGGGTCAATGTAGGCACCTCACTGAAAGAAAGCTCATGAAAACACTCCAGTTCATAACAAAACCATAATAATGTGGAAGGAACTTGCAAACGTTGGAAGAAAGGGGAAGTAATCGATCAGAAGGAAATGTCTCTTCTGGATGCAATGAAAAATCGCTGGCGAAATACACTAAACCCTCGTTATAACGAACTATATGGGGTGAAGGGGCGTTAGTTAAAGCCGAAAGTTCGTTAAACCCGATGGGCGTTAAAAGCAATTGAAATAACGAACCAAGTTCGTTATGGATATGTAATACGTATGTAATTACTAATATAGTTAAGTGGACTACACAACATAGTATTGATATGAACCTTGCACTGTAGGAGACATGTGACACACCAACATTCACTCAGGCTGGTCTTAACGCTTGCCTGTTAAACCCGATAGAGTTCGGCTAGGAAATTTGGTTCGTTATATCCGAAATTTGTTATATTGAGGTTCGTTATATCAAGGGTTTACTGTATATTGATTCGCTTAGTTTGCCTTATTCATTCCTTAGCAGAAAGAAATCTTGCTCTCAGAGGGACTACTGAAATTTTGCATTATTCCAACAGTGGAATTGCTTGCAAAATTCGACCCAGTACTGAAAAATCATATCAGCAGAATTGCCAGTGGGGAGAGCACTAAAACATATTTTGGCAAAGGAATTTAAAATTAACTTATTTCCTGTATTAGCAATAAAATTATTGATGTAATAGTAGCAGAAATCAAACAATCCAAGTACTACGCTATCATTCTGAATGGCACTCCAGACCTTAGCCACAAAGAACAAATGTCAGTAATCACCCGAACTTTGTAACTCTAGAAAATGCCTGCGATCAAAGAACGCTTGATGGGATTTCTTACAGCATCCGAATCAACAGGTTTGGATTTGTCCTCTCTGATTCTGAACAGGTTGGAGGAACTAAGACACAGCGCATGATGGATTCACAAGAATTGAGGCCAAATCTCTAGCAGAAGAAATTGGTTCATTCAGGTTTCAAAGTTGTACTGCAGTTTAGTATGAAATTCTTAGTAAAATATATATAATTAACAAGCTCATGCAGTCAGAACAATGCAGCTGGATGTAGCATTAAACCTCTTAAAGAAAATTAAAAACTCATTGACCGCCTATATAAATGATGGGTTTGCAGCTGCACAGATTACTGCAAAAGAAGTGCGAGAAGAAATGGATACAGATGCAGTTTTAAATGAAAAGAGACTGAGAAATATGAAAAGACAGTTTGCCTTTGAATCTGCAGACGAGAAATTCGAAAATGAATTAAAAGGGTTAGAGATTTCATTCTTTAATAAAGGGGTTGATGGGGCACATATCTTTGGATGAAAGATTTACGACTCTGGAGGTAGTAGAAAATAAATTTGGAGTACTTACTAATTATCACGACATGGATAAAGAAACACTAAAACAGCAATGCGAGTACATCGGAAAAACTCTTATCTGCGGAGAGGATGCTGATATTGACTGGAATGAATTGGTTATAGAGTATAGCAATGCCCTCTGGGCATTCCTATAATAAAATCCCCCCCTGGGAAACTTAAAATATATATATCATCATTTATTATGTATAAAATTTAATTCTTTTGTCATTTAAATAATTCATGCAAATTTATGTACAACTTAATAATTAGTTAATTCATTCATTTATTTTACTTAACTTGTCAATTCAATCATTCAATTAATTTATCCATAACTTTTTGCAATCACCACTTGCTACAGTTGAGTTGATTTGTAGTTAATATTTCGAAAAATGTAACGCTTAAGAACAAATTTAATCATTCCTATTTTGCCTACCTCATTTTTGCGAATCTATCAATATAGAATTTATTGAACGGTGGGTATTATTATTATTATAATAACACTTCAAATTTCAATATTTTTCCCTTTTTCAATTATGATGACGTCACATTGAAGAGGTATTTTTGCAAATAAATAGTACAGTGACGTCATATTGTCTACATATTTAGACCGAGCTTACTTCGTCACCCTTTTTTGCCCTTTGTTTGGGATTGCCTTGTGATGGATGTCAAATATATTTCGACGACCTTCTATAAGAGATTCATGGCGACCCTAATCGTCCTTGGAATCTTAGATGGGGTCACAGAGTAATTGGCAATTCGCTCACCTGCCGTGAGTGTGGGGCGCAGTGCAGGGCATTTCCGCTGTGGCTCAACTCGTCTTTCCACCTGCTTCTTAAGATATAGTTTCACTCTTAAAATACCTTTTTTCATTATTTTCACTCATCGATAAAGTCAGGTTATTTTTACTTGCACTATTTTAGGTTATTTATCCAAAATCTGTTCTTCCTTTTGGGGGTCGCAAGACGAAATTCGGCAAAATCGAGGTTTAGGCGATTTTGACCGAATCCGAATCAAATTCTTCTTTGCCGCATTTCACCTTCCAACCACCCGAAAAAGAAGAACAGATTTGGACAAAATTCAAAAGAATAAATGTAAAAAAGTGATTACGTTAAGGAAAATAATAACCTTATTTGTCTCCCCAAGCTAAGTAACTTCCAAAATTCTAAAGGTATTTTCGGAAAAAGCAGCCGAAATATAATTTAATATTAGCAATTTTTGTATTAAATACACTTACCTAACCGATCTCAAATATATTTTCTTTTAAATTAAACAAGTTAGAGTAATTTAAAATGGATTTGTATAATGCTTTTGTCTTAATTTTGTGTCGTAAGCTGCATCTCATGTTTAGCCCAATTTCCCCAAAAAAACATTAATTTGTGGAAACATAATTACTAAGGGGCCTCACATTTAAATTTGGCTCGCTTGATTTAAGAACCTTCAACGTCAACATAATTATTGTCGTTTACTTTTTAAAAAATAAAAGAGTCAAGTTTGGAAAGCTGTGCAAGTCGGGTGAGTTGTTCTTTTTTTCCTTCTTTTAAAAAGTACTTTCGTACTGGAAAAAATACCATGTTTTTAAGGTAGCTTCTAATGTTTCTTTACTTTTGATTATTAAAAAATACTTTTTAATAAACATTATTATCTGATCAGAATTTAGAATAATTATAAAGCACATATGGTAAAACTGGGTCTTTTCTGTTTGGCGGCAGGCGGATCTCTTGTACCAAATTTTCACCAATGATGCAGTCTTGAGTGCTGAATACGAATATAACATTTATTTTTTGGAGAAATGAAAGAAAGTATCTAAAAAAAAGAAATTTTAAACTGTAAATTTTGGTTTTCCGATACATTTGGAAAAAAACGAAATAGAAATGAAACGCACTTAAACTGCCATATGATTTCCCAATATTATTGTTCACTCCCTTTATTATTTCTTCAAACATTCATTTGTATTTCAGATATAAGTATCCCATAATATTTTTTTAAACAAATTTTCATTTCTATTCCGTTTTCGCCACATAAAAACCACATATGTAGGAATCGAGCATCTCACGGTGGGTTAGGTTCGGTTAAGCCTATCTTATGCATTTCTTACCTCTCTTAAGTAATGGTTGAAATCACCTGCTGTACACTGCTAGTGCAACTTTACCCGTCCTCCGCCTCTACTACCTGCAGGCAGTGCGCTCCCTGGTGGACTACAGTGTACCGATCCCTGTAGCGCTGCCCCGGCAGCAGCAGCTGGAGGTCGTGCAGAACAGCAGAACACCGCCATGAAGACCATGTTATAGAGGCACCGAGGCGGTGCAGTGCCTCTGTCATGCAGAGCGAGACCCGCCTGGTGCCCCTCACCACCAGGGTGGACTGCATTGTAAGCGCGACGTGGAGGGTGTGGCGCAGGGCATCGAGTGCCTGTGTAACAACAGGTGGCTCATCAAGGTCACCTTAGCAGCCTCTACACTCAACCAGGCAGGGAACTGGTTGTAACGCGACCCCGCCTACACTCCACCACCACCATGGCAGCCCCTCGCCGCCGACATCACAGCAACACAGCTGCCCGCCAGCAAAGCTCACTGCCTCACCAAGGAGCTGCGCCAGCACGCCATTAGAGCCATGTCTGAGGTCACGGAACCGGGCAGCGCAGTCAGCTTCACTGGCGGATCCGTCGACCCCGACAGCGGGAGGTACGGCACCGCCTTCGTCACAAGCGGGCGTGGAAGACGTCAGACCACTTCTCCACTCTCCAGACAGAGCTGGTAGCAATCCTGCACGCCCTCCAGCACGCTCTGCTCCGCCGGGAGCCCACTGTAGTGATACACACGGACTCCCGGTCGGGGCTGCAGGCGCTGCAGCACACCCACATCAGGGATAACATTCGCCTCACCACCACCATCCTAGGCACCCTGCAGGACCTGACAGCGCAAGGCAGGCGGGTCCGGCTGCACTGGATTCTAAGCCACGTGGGTGTCGGCGGCAACGAGGCTGCCAAGCGAGCCGCCCACGGCCCCACCATCACCTGGACAGTGCGCCCCAGCCTGCAGCAGCTCAAGGCGCAGGTCAAACGCAGGGCCTCCCGCAACGCTTACCAGCAGCACCAAGAATGGGAGGCAACCAAGAGGAAAGCGGCGTGGTATGTTGCAGCCACAGCCTATCGTACACTGAACGCAGCCTACCAGAAGCCCAGAGCAAAAGGCGTGCTGCTGCAGCGTGTCAGGACAAACACCGACTTTGTGGCAGGGAGGTGCAAACACTGCGGTGGCCGCTCCCGGCGCCCACTGGTGCACTACCTCCTCTCCTGCCCAGCCACCGCCTGCCTCAGGCCAGAGCCAGCACCAGCCCTTCACCCTGTAAGAGGCGCCCTACTGGGGGCGCGAGAGGCAAGAGCCACCCAGTTGGTCCGTCACATACCGACAATCGAGCTGCTGGAGGTGCTAAGAACAGCACCCCCGCCACGTTAATCGCCGCCCACGCCCAGCCGGGCGACGGGTGGTGAGGACTGCCGCCACCCACTAGCAGCAGACAAGCTACGCGTGGGACACTCCGCCGCGTCTTGCTGCACGCCAACACTGGCGGGTTTCCCGCTTTGTGCATTGTATTTAGGCGTATTTGTATATTATTTTATATATTATATTATATTTACGTTCTATGTATAAATGTATTGCACAATAAACCTATACAAACAAACTGCTGTACACCATTCCTCACTAACTCTTGGTTAATGTCTTTCTTAACGGGCTCTACAAATATACGTGGTGGGTGATACACATCGTGGTATTAGCACCACGTATTAGATGCAAGGTCAAGACCACCTAGGTCAGCTGTTTGATCTTCTACTGGTTTCTTGCTATACTATCGCTCCCTTTCCTCTTCCTCTCTCTGTCCTCTTCCTTTTTCCCGTTATCCTCTCACCGGTGCCGCAAGGCGCAGGGAGTGGGGAAAGGGAGAATAGGAGGAGTCCGGGCGCTCTCGCCCCTTATCCTCACTTCTGGTCCTGACAGTGGGCCAGAAGAGAGGAGATGGGGTGGGATAACTCTGGATGCACTAGCCTTTTACACTCTCTCACACCTTTTATTCTGTTTCTGTTTCTGCTGTTCAGTGCCCGGTAAACATTACGATCGGCGGCGCGAACGATGGGACGCAAACTATTTCGTCCGTGTTCCAATATGTTTCACCTTTTGGGAGTAAATTCAAGGGGACTGCTCGTGGGGGGTTTAGCACTGCGAGGGGACCTCCCTACGATGATCCTGAGTTTCAATCATTTAGGGGGATCTAGGGGCACAGCTCAGCCCAGTATATAATCATAATTGTTTATAGAATAATGTTTTAAACTAGTGAGCATTAAGTTTGTTTTTTTAATACCTCTTTTCATTTCTCCAAAAAATAAATGTTATATTCGTATTCAGCACTCAAAACTGCATCATTGGTGAAAATTTGGTACAAAAGATCCGCTTGCCGCCAAACAGAAAAGATCCCTAAAACTTAACCTACTATCACTGCATTAGACTATATTACTTTTACAAACTCATGTTGTCCTGTATTTATCAAACTACGGGTGCAAGGGTTTTAGGCTACTAAATCCATGATTACATCTTCATATGGTTGTGATGTATCCTAGGAATAATATTTCAATGACGGAGAGACTCTACGTCCTTTTTAAAGTCACAAAATGAGAGAATTTTGACCCGATTTTGCAACGCAAGAAATCTTCCCCGACACTACCTTGCTATAAGTCGGACTAAGTTAAATTCCTTTGCGCATTTCACCACGATTCTTTGCTCCCCCACCCCATCCCCCAATACCATGTAATTTTCACTATGGAAAGCATGTGTCAGGTTGTTGTTGTTGTTGTTGTTTCAACATTCGTAATCTAACAACGAGTTTGTTGAATCTCGATGTAATAAAAATTGCCCAAATCGAGGAGCAATTTTAAAAACTTTACTTTTTAGTCGCGTGCGAGTCTAATCACGAGTGACTCTACATCTCACTATGTCGGTCCGTCGGTCCCCGTTGTGCTCATATTTGTTTTTTGTAATAACATTGTAACTGTACGGCCGATTCTAACGAACTTTGAAATACCTAAGTTGATTTGCATTCTGTTTCGAATGGTATAATTGCTAAGTCTTGCCAATGTTACGTAAGGGAATTATTATACCCCACGAGCTTCCACGCTCGCGTTCCGATAATGTTTCGTCCATTTTCCAATATGTTTCACCTAATTCTTTCATTAAGTGTAGTTTGACTACTTCAGTTTTACCTAATGTTTTATTGTGTTTGGTTACGGGAAGCCGATTTCGAGCCATACTATGGGTTGCTATATGGGGGCTAAGCCCCTCAGGAATAGTATTAAAACGACAGTTAATAAGAGAATTAGGCGAAACATATTGGGAAATGGGCGAAATATTATGGGAACGCAAGCGGGAAAGCTCGTGGTTCATGGATCTTCAGTTTTACCGATATTTTTAGCCTATCTACCGAATTCTGCAAAAAACGTTTTTCCTTTAGCCTATTTATATAGTAATTGCTGAAGGTGCACATGATTAAACCTATTTTATTTGTTCTTTCGATGCGAGCTTCGATATTTGTAGCTAGTTTAGGTTTAGTTATGGTACTTTTCTCCATTTGCGGTCAATTCCTCTCATGTTTCAACTCTATTGGCCCATTTTAGCCTATTTCTATATGAATTGCTCTAATTTCACACAACTAAAGGCATTTGAATTGAGTTTTCGATGCGGGATTCAATATTTCCTTTTAAGATCGTTGATATTTGTTTGTTTTGCCAATTAAAGTCTCATGTTTCAATGCGACCATTAATGACACTTTGGCCATAAACACTACAACCTTTCTTTGTTGTTTCTGATGCGTTTTCGTTACTCTTAAACTTTCACAACATTCCATGTCGAAAATGCACTTTCATACCCACTGTTTCCTCTGTTTCGCAGTCCTGACGATGGGGGTACCAGTGCCCCCCCCCGCCTCCGCTTCATGAGTGTAAATACCCTTGACGTGGAACCACGAAGGGTTTATGGAATCGAAACACAATACGACCCAAAACCTTCCCAACCAACGAGGACCATCTCCTGGTAACCTACGGATTGCCAGCGAGTATCATTCTGATCTTTATACTAATTTCATCATCTGATCGGAGGATTTCGCCGACAATGCGAAGGAAGATGGTTATCTTGATATTTATGGAGTGACTTACATGGAGGGATCTTGTACGCCCCATTGGCAGAGTCCCCTTTCATAGTGAGGGCACAGGCACGGGCACGCGAAGAGAGAACTAGCCAAGGGGGATAGAGGGAAAGCGCCCTTCACCGGGTCAAAGCAACTTGAATAGAACCTCTCCATAAGTAGGACTAGCCCCCCCCCCTCTTCAAACCGTGGGTCCAGGACAAACGAAATCTCGCTCCAAAGTTTCTCCCCCTGAATCTTCGAAAGCCCAATACTCAGGAGCGTTGATGGAGGGGCGGGGGTCAATAGCATCGAACCTCACTCACCAATCATTTATAAGATGAGGGAGGGGAGGGGGGGGGGGCTTTCAGGCCCAATTTTATTACGTAGAAAAGACACTGGCCTTGTCAGGCCACAGCCCCACCAATATGAGGTTGCCGACTGGCCGGTCGAAACCTAGAAACCCGAAGGCAATCACAATCCGGTCTCTGAACCGGCCACGTCGCGTTATCTCCCGTACCGAGCGATGTATTACCACCAGCTCGGCCGTGAAGACAGACGCAGCGCCTGGCAGAGCCCCGCTGACTTCAAACAAAGGGGGATACGGCGTGGAAACCGACCCTCATTTGGGACTTGGAGCGATCCGTATACACTGGCAGGGTTCCAGTGTGACACGGAGTGTGCTCCAAAAAGGTCAAACGAAATACTCCCGGTGATGTTGAAGAGTTAAGAGCAGAGGCATGGCACCCTGGAGAGAACCAGAGGCACCACTAAACCGAGAGCTACACCGAATTCTCGAAGGAGTTTTCTGGCCCTAAACTAGAAGGGCTTAGGTATGAGTGCGACGCGTGTTGTTAGCGACTGTGGGTGACGCCGAGACCGCGCTTGCAAGAGCATAGCGCACTGTGCATGGCGCAGAGCATGTAGGATCTCCCTAAAATTGACACGATGCTCTTAATAGAGGAGGTGCGGAAGGTACCGGTTGTTATGCTGGGGCCAGTGTGTCCACCTTCGCCCACGAATGCGTAAAGCTGGCATCTGAACTTGAACTTTAAGTGAACAAAGAGACGATAAGAGACAAAGTTATCCCTATCAATGCTCCCTTAGCTGAACGAAGAATATCTATGGCACGAGTACTAGAGAACCTAAGGCTGCGAATATGCGCCTCAAGGGTGAGGCGTCGGTCGAAAATAAAACCAAGGATAAGGTGCGAGGCACCCCATTTAGGCCAACCCGGTTGGTTTAGCAAATCTAGATCGTGTTAAGCAGTGGATGGTGACAAAAGTGCACCTTCTTACTCTCGGCCAAAGAAATCCGAAACCTGTGCATTAGGAATAACAGCTGCGGTTTAATATATTTTTGAGTCAACGTTCTAGAGTTACCATAGGTGGGCGCGATAACGAAAAAAATGTATCACGATAACCGATAAATCGATAACGATAACCTTATCGGCGATAATCGATAACTGGAGATAAATTTATCGCCCGATAAAGTGATCACCGATTTATCCATAAATCCAAAATTATAATACAATATTGATTATTGACTATATATAGCTTTATTTTATAATACAATAATACCAGACGCCCTCTTCCTGCCATATTAGGCAGTAAGGTAACGAAATTTGAAATTTTATGTTGTTTTACATTCTCTTTCAAATGATATCATTGCCAAGGTCCCCCCAAGGTAAGCTCGGGAATGATTTTGTTTTGGCTATAACTTTATAACTATGAGGCCTATTCTAACGAAATTTGAAATACCCATGTTGTTTTACATTCTCTTTCGAAAGATATAATTGTCAATCAAGGTCCTCCCAGGGTTAGTTTTGGAATTATTAAAAGTTTTAAAGGTCGTAAGGTCATAAATCAGACAAGTGAGAGCACGCGACCTTTTAGTCAGCAGACCTTGTTTTCGAACGCTCACCTCTCTCCCAAGAGAATACCATGGATTTTATATTTGTTTGCTTGCAACAAACTGACCTATACCGATATCTGGAACATGTAGGAAGAAGTCTCTGCCAGAACTTTGGTTGACTTGTTTAGTATTTCTCGGAAGGTGATACGATAATTCATTATTTCTAATAACGCTCCGAGAAATTCGGCGGTCCAGGAAAAACGGTGGAAATAGAAGAGGCTAAATTCTGGAGGCGAAGGTTCTGAACATCGATGTACAAGGTTAGATGTAGCAGGTTATCTAAACATGTTTAACTTTGGTAATTCTATTGATTATCTAAAGAAATTGGCATCAGATCATGTTACTAAACATGCTTAAATATAATAATACACCTAACCTTCTAAATTGTCGTTCGGAAAATATAAATCAACTAATATTAACATTATAAACAAACACTCGAACGTAACTTGAGACGTTGCAAGGCATTTCAAGATGTGCCATTGCAGAGTTCTTGCGTTGCAAAATCGGGTTGAAATAATGACTTTTCGTGACTTTATAAGGTGTGATAGGCTCTATCCGCCATCAAAGGACAATATTACAACGAAACGAAGAAGTAATAATGGATTTAAACCCCTAATAGCGTGTACCTGTATTATTAAAAGATAACATATTTTGAAAAGTTTAAGTAATTAAAATCAAACTTAGGTTTGTTTAATAAATATTAGGGAGCAATTTACTCCGTAGTGCCTCCTTAGAGACTCTGCTGCGTCCTTCTTCTTCACCATTGATGGAGATATTTCAAGAAATTCGATTGTCTCAACGAATGAAACATTTTATTTGTTCACTATAATATTATATTACTATAATTTAGTTAGCCTTTTAAACTTGAAATAATTATTTAAATTTGTATAAAATATATTTGTCGAAATATTTAGGGAATAATAGGTATTCTAATATATATTTAAAAGATTTAAGCACTTTAAAAAACATAATTTTAATTAATAGTAATAAACTGCAAATTGAAAAATTACCTATTATTATCATACTGATATTGTGTCGGATGTTTATACCATCCTTATACTATGTTAAATTAATTAGGCCCTAACTAAGTTAGCTTGTATTATCCATTTACATATTTGTTAAGGACTTCGTGTTGCCACCTTCCTTGCTAATTCGCCAGAGTCTAAGGAAAATTATCATAGAAAAGCCTCAAATTCATACCAGCAAACATTTTTTTTCCATACATGTAAGAGCACCCATGTGTGCCATTTTATTTTATGTAAGAAAAAAACAAACAAACTCATATATGTTTATTACGAGACTTTGAGCCTACAATTTTCGGGTTCAGTTTCTACTCCAGCATAAGGGCGGCTAAGCGGTCTGAGGAACTCCAAGTGGCGAGACTCTGTAAAGAGAATCCCAAGGAGTTTTTTGGATATGTGAACAGCCGTAAACCAATCCGTCGAACGATTGGCCCTTTGAGGAATGAGGAGGGGACATTAAAGCATTCAGATGCAGAAAATGCTAACCTCCTCAACGACTACTTCTCTTCAGTGTTTACTGAAGAGTGTGGTCCCATTCCCCGCCTGACGGATTCCTACTCGGGGGAAAAGCTGGAGGCAATGGACTTCACCGAAGGAGAAATAAAGAAAAAGATCGCTGACCTGAAGACGAATAAGTCCCCTGGACCGGACGGGTTTCTACCTAAAGTGTTGAAGGAAGTGTGCGATGAAGTATCACGACATCTGTGCGCTATCTTTAACATGTCAATCCGGACCGGATGCGTTCCTAGAGACTGGCGTGAGGCGGAGGTGACTCCTATCTTCAAGAAAGGAGACCGTAACCAACCGTCGAACTACCGACCTATCAGTCTGACTTCGATAGTCGGTAAACTCATGGAAAGCATGATGATGGACAAAGTGACGTCGTATTTAGAGTCAAACCTGCTACTGAGGAGTTCCCAGCACGGCTTCCGAAGGCAACGGTCATGCCTGACGAACCTTGTAAAATTCTTCAACTTCGTTTTCAGTGAGCGCGATCGGGACAAGGCGCTGGATGTGGTCTACCTAGACTTTCAGAAAGCCTTTGATAAGGTACCACACCGCCGCCTTCTCCGGAAAGTGCGAGCGCTTGGCATAGACGGAAAGGTAGCCGGCTGGATCGAGAACTGGCTAAGTGGCAGACGGCAACGGGTGGTGGTAAATGGACAGTCTTCTGAGTGGGTGCCCGTTACTAGCGGGGTGCCTCAAGGTTCTGTCCTGGGACCACTACTATTCATCATCTACGTCAACGACATGGACGGTGACATGGTTGCCAAGATTTCCAAATTTGCCGATGATACCAAGCTTGGTATGAACGTTGCAAAAGATGGAAATACTGCCCGCCTGCAGGAAGATCTTGGGAAGATTGGGGAGTGGTCGGACACGTGGCAAATGCCTTTTAACGTGGGCAAATGCAAAGTGATGCATATCGGCCACAGAAACCCCCAATCTCAGTATATCCTTAAGGGCACTGCTATGGAATCCACCGACACTGAGAAGGACTTGGGTGTAACAATCACTAGTGACCTCAAGTTCTCGAAACAGTGCATTGAGGCGGAGAAAAAGGCCCAAAGGATGCTAGGCTATATTAAGCGCCAGTTTGGTTATCGGAACCAGGAGATTGTACTGTGCCTGTACAACTCACTTGTCCGACCGCACCAAGAGTATGCCGTACAATTTTGGAGTCCTTCATTGCGAAAGGACATCGCGAGATTGGAACGCGTACAAGCCAGGGTAACCAAGCTGATTCCCTCTATCCGACATAAAAGTTATGAGGATAGACTAAGGAAATTAGATCTGTTCTCGCTGGAAACCCGTAGACTGCGTGGTCAGCTCATCGAAGTCTTCAAAATACTTCGAGGGTTCGACAATGTTGACTACCGGGATATTTTCACACTGAGTGAGAACAGAACGCGCAATCACGGCTTCAAACTTGAACTGAAGCGTTACAACCGCAATCTGTGTGGAAATTTTTTCACCTACAGTATCTGCCGTAAGTGGAACGCACTTCCAGTGGAAGTTGTCAACAGTGAATCTGTTGACCAGTTCAAGTCAAGACTAGACAAGGTCTTGAAAAGTAGCCGTTTAGGGACGCAAAACAATTGAGCAGCCTTGTGCCCGCTCTATTGTAAGTCCAATGGTACCCTCTTTGAATGGACCGTAAGGTCTCCTAGGGTACCTTCTTTCCTTGTTGTTACTCCTTGTTGTTACTCTCACACAACTATCTGGCTGTGTTTCGCGTTAGGTTTTTTAAAAAAAATTTATCTCATTTGTCGACTGCCTTCTAGGGCATAAGTCGCCGTACTCAAGCTAGCCTAAATCTATGCTATATTAAAAGCCAAATAAAAAAGAAAAAAAAAACAATATAAACCGAGCTCCGTCGACGGAGGAAGGCCAGCCCTCCCCCGGCGAAGAAGAACGCGATCCATAGTCAAATATTAAATCTCGGGGAGAAGGCTGGCCTCGCCACAAAAGTCTAAAAGTCGGTACAAGGGACAGGGGGTAGCGACCCCGCCCATCCCGGTACCGGGACAGACAACGTGCGCAAAGATCACCCAGACTTGGACATTCGATAAGAATTTTTTTTTAAAGCTCATCTGGCGACTGATTACTTGGGCATTAGTCGCCGTATTAAAAACTGTATAATACTAGGCTACTTTAAAATAAGATTACCCCGCCCGCCTCCTCCCCCCCCAAAACACTAAAAATTTAAAAAATAGAGGAAAAGGCAACGAGCAGGAAGCAAGCTACTGCGTTCGGGGGAAGGTCCCCCCAGTGCAGGAACGTGCGACCTATAAAGGGAAAAAACAAAACTAGTTGAATAAAAGGGAGAAGGCCGGCCTTTCCCCAAAAGTCTTTCAGTCCACCAGTCAATGTGCACGAACTCATCCCGAGTACAAGGAACAGGCGGTAGCGAGCCCACCCATCACGGTACCGGGACAGGTAACGTGCGTGAAGATCGCCCAGACTGGGACATTTAACAAGAATGTGCCGAACAGTTAGGGGAAGCCATGTCGCGGTACCGGGACAGGCAACGTACTCGAAGATCACTCAGACTAGGACTTTGACAAGAATGAGCCAAACAGTCTGGGGGACGACGCAGTCGTCACAATGGGGCGCAAGCGAGTGCTCCATCAAATAGCGATGCGTCCCACCAGGGTGCCCAATTCGGAGACGCCAGAAAGCGACCTGAAGCCGTCGTGGCATTGGGGGATAGGCCCATGAGAACAAACGAGGCGCAATGGCACGTAATTTAAGTTCCCGTGGACCGTCTCTCATCATCTTTGCCATGTAGTCGGTGTGAGGAAGAGCGAAACGCTGGTCCGGTCGCAGAGTCATCGCGGACTCTTTTGTGCGCTCATTCCCCGCAATTCCTACATGTTTAGGAACCCAGCAGAAGATAATCTCGACATCCACCCGGCTCGCCAAGACCGTGGCGTCACAGATATCGCGAACCAGGAGATGCGGAGATTACAATGCCGCGATAGCAATCAGGGTGCTTTGCGAGGGGACGCCTCCCAATGTTTATATCTGAATTTTTGCGAGATCGTCGATTCCGCGTGCTGGTGAGGGGACCCCTCTCTGGCCCAAAGGAGCAGGAAGTTGTCCCGCAGGAAAGTGTCCTCAGTGTCACACTCTTTGCGCTGAGCATCAAGGGCATCACCTCAGTGCTGCCGGTAGATGTTCTCGCTACGCTCTACGTGGACGACCTTTCGCTCTTTTGACGCCGCCCAGATGCCAACTCTGGAGCGTAGACTCCAACAGGCATTGACCCGCGTCTCTCGCTATGCCGAAGCGCACAGGTTTCGGTTTTCTTTGGCTAAGACTAAGGTGTTGCATTTCTGCCGCCATCCACGGCTCCACGCCGACCCAGACTTGTTTATTAATGGGGTACGCCTGGAAGTGGTTGAATCGCTCCGTTTCCTTGGTCTTGTATTTGACCAACGCCTAACCTGGGAGGCTCATATTCGCAGCCTTAGGGTCTCTTGTACACGCGCCATGGATATTCTCCGTTCCGTGACGTTCAGCGCTTGGGGTGCTGATAGGGCTACTGCCTTACTTTTTTATCGATCCTTTGTTCGTTCGAAGCTCGACTAGAAAATGCGAGTTTTATGCATCCGCCGCCGAGCGTTTATTGCGGAAGGTAGACTGGATCCACCACACCGGCCTTCGCCTTGCGACCGGTGCCTTCCGCACTTCTCCCATTAAGAGCCTGTTGGTTGATGCTGGGGAAATGCCACTCGCTCTACGTCGCGTAGAGTGCATCACTCGCCTGTACGCGTGAGCCCGGCGCCTCCCACAGTCGGCAACAGCTCTCACTGCATCCGCAGCTGATCTCGATGGTGCCTATGCCGCCGAGAGACGCCAGTCATACCCTAAGCCCTTTTGGTTTAGGGCCAGGAAACTCCTTCGACAGCTAGATATAGCTGTCGGGCCGTTGGCGCCCCTGGTTCTGCCCAGGACGCCACCCTGGTGGCTACCACATTTGGCTATTTGTCGCTACGCCTGTTCTCCCAAATCGTGTACAGTGCCAGGAGTATTGCGTTCGACCTTTTTTGAGCACACCTCGTGTCACGCTGGAACCGTGCCAGTGTATACGGATGGTTCTATGTCCGAAGAGGGGGCTGATTACACGTCGTAACCCCTCTGTTTGAAGTCAGTGGGGCTCTGCCAGGCGCTGCGTCTGTCTTTACCGCCGAGCTGGTGGCAATACACCCTCGGTACGGGAGATTGCGCGACGTGCTCGGTTCGGAGACCGGATTGTGATCTATAACGACTCACAAAGCGCCCTGAGTGCTCTCGGGGCATTGGAATCTCCGCATCCCCTGGTTCGGGATATCCGTGACGCCACGGATGTCGAGATTATCTTCTGCTGGGCTCCTGGACATTTAGGAATTGCAGGGAATGAGCGCGCCAATGAGGGTGCCAAAGAGTCCGCGAGGACTCTGCGACCGGACCAGCGTTTCGTTCTTCCCCACAACGACTACATGGCCGGATTACGGGCAGCTCTTCAGGCTGCTTGGCAAAGAAGATGGGAGACGGTTAAGTGGAACATAACGTAGCGTGCCATTGCGCCGCGACCGTTCCCTGGACCTATCCCCCAATGCTGCGACGCCTTCAGGTCGCTTTCCGTCATCTTCGAATCGGACATACACGTGTGACGTATTGCTATTTGATGGAGCACTCGCTTGCGCCCTATTGTGACGGCTGCGTCACCCTCAGACTGTTCAGCACATTCTTGTCGAATGTCCCAGTCTGGGTGATCTTCGCGTACGTTACCTGTCCCGGTACTGGGATGGACGGGGTCGCTACTGCCTGTCCCTTGTACTCAGGACGAGTGCGTGCACCTTGACGGGTAGACTGATAGACTTTTTGGCGGAGGCCGGCCTTCTCCCTTTTATTTAACTAGGTTTTGTTGTTGTTGTTTTCTTTCTAGGTCACACGCTCATCGCCGGAGCTTGCTTCCTATTCGTCATCTTCTTATCGTTTTTTTTTCTTTTCAAATTTTTATTTTAAAGTAGCCTAAAACTAGGCTGTTTGTTTGCAGCGACTTATGCCCAAGTGGGCAGTCGCCAGATAGCTTCTTAAAAAAAATATATATATTTTAGGAGGGGCCTCGAGTTGGCCATCCTCTCCCACAATAGTTCGCACGTCCCGTTGGAGCGTCACTTGTCACGTCTGGGGAGACACAGGCCTTGACCCCGGCAAGGTTCCCTTTTTTCCCAGCAGGTCTTTTGAAGGAAGCGACCCCAAGGGACCTGGCTTCCCTCTTTCCCCTAAGGGGGTTTTCACTACCAAGCCGTTTTTAATGGGGAACGGTTGGCTATGGGGTGCCTGCTGGCTTTCTTGGCAGTCTCCTTGGAAAGAAAAGGGGGAACTGCGGCTGCTAAGAGCCAGGTACCCGAAAGCACCTCTAGAGAAGGGAGTGAGGGGGAGTCCCCTACACTCGTAGGCGAAGGAGAGGAGTAAGCCTCCTCCCCGGTTAAAGAAATTCGGAGGGCTCCCTGCGCATGCATAGGTGGGGAAAGCTCTTTTTTGTGGAGCTGCCCGAGGGCGCCTCCGACGATGGAACTGGGAAAATCGATGAGATTTTTTAATTCAACATTATTGGGCATGGTGACCCTCTTTTTATTACGGGAAGCAATAGCTCATCACCCCTCATAGTAGCCAGCCCTGCAAGGGGTGCGTACAGGCTTGGCAGAGCCAGGTGCCGCCATTCAAGACCACCGCTCTCGCCTGGTGACCTGGCAGTCCCTCAGCATGGCGGCTCCACCTTGGACATGGCGTAAAATTGATAGTGTGTGAGGAGAAAAGTAAAAGGGATGTGAAGAAGGTATGGGTGGGTATGAAGCAGGTTGTTATTAAACCACCATCCCAAACCAGAGCTCAGGGGTTAGAGAATATTGTCCCCTCCCTCCTCAGCCCCAATCCGGGCTAGTTAACTGTGAAGAAGGTCAGCATCTACCCTGTGAAATTAGAGGCTGGCCAGAGAAAGTTGTGGGAGAGGTTGTAGTGGAAGCGACGAAGTAGGCAAGAAATACAGGCTGTCTGAAAGGAGAAGAGGCTGCCTGGGGTCGGACGGGGTGATGAGTCCCGTCAGCACGGTGGCCAGGATCACAAATCGCTGCGCCCCTGTCGGGGGAGATATTTTAAGATATTCTCATCTCAATGAAAGAAGCGATACTTTGTTTGTATAGGTTATTGTGCAATAGCGATATATGATATAATAATAGAGAAATACATATAAATACATAATATAAGCATTACAAAAACCGGGGAGCCCGCCGGTGTCAGCGCGCAGCGAGCCGTGGCGGAGTGTCCCGCGCGTGGCTTGGCTGCTGCTAGTGGGTGGCGGCGGTCCTCACTACCCGTCGCCCGGCTGGGCGCGGGCGGCGATCAGCGCGGACGGAGTGCTGTTCTCAGCACCTCTAGCAGCTTGTGTGTCGGTGTGAGGCGGACCATCTAGGCGGCTCTTGCCTCTCGCGTACTCAGTTGGGCACCTTTTGCAAGGTGAAGGGTTGGCGCTGGCTCTGGCCTGAGGCGGGCGGTGTCTGGGCAGGAGAGGAGGTAGTGCACCAGTGGGCGCCGAGAGCGGCCGCCACAGTGTTCGCATCTCCCTGCCACAAAGTCGGCGTGCAGCTCTTTCCGCGTGGAGTAGCCCAGCCTCACACGCTGCAGCAGCACGCCGTTCGCTCTGGGCTGCTGGAAGGATGGGTTCAGTGGGCGATAGGCTGTGGATGAAGCATACTACGCTGCTTGCCTATTGATTTCTTCCCATTCTTGGTGCTGCTGGTGGGCGTTGTGGGCGGCCCTGCGTTTAACCTGCACCTTGAGCTGCTGCAGGCTGGGGCGCACGGTCCAGGTGATGGTGGGGCCGTGGGCGGCTTGCTTGGCAGCCTCGTCGGCAGCATCGTTGCCGCGCACGCCAACGTGGCTGGGAATCCAGTGGAGCCGGACATGCCTGCCCTGAGCTGCCAAGTCCTGCAGGGTGCACAGGATGGTGGTGGTGAGGTGGATGTTGTCCCGGGTGTGGTTGTGGGCGTGGGCGTGCTGCAGCGCCTGCAGTCTCGACCGAGAGTCCGTGTGTATCACCACAGGGGCCTCCCGGCGGAGCAGAGCGTGCTGGATGGCGTGCAGGATTGCTACCAGCTCCGTCTGGAGGGTGGAGCAGTGTTCTGATGTCCTCTACGCCTGCGTCAATCCGCTCGTGACGAAGGCGGCACCGGACCTCCCGCTGTCGGGGTCGACGGAGCCGTCAGTGAAGTACACTGCGCTGCCTGGCTCCGTGACCTCAGACATGGCCATGAGGGAGTGCTGACGCAGCTCCTCGGTGAGGCAGTTCGCTTTGCTGTCGGGCAGCTGTGTGGCAGTGAAGTGGGCGGCGGGGGGGGTCCCATGGTGGTGGTGGAAAGTAGGCGGGGTTAGGGGTGTCGGGGTCGCGCCACAGACACTTCCCTGCCCGGTTGAGGGAGTTGGTTGCTAGGCTGACGTTTATGAGCCACCTGTTGTTACGCAGGCACTCGATGCCCTGCGCCACGGCCATTCAGAGTCTCCTCTGCGCAACACCCCCACGTCGCGCTGGAGCACTCTGGCTACCCGACAGGCCACAATGTAATCCACCCTGGCAGTGAGGGGCACTAGGTTGGCCTCACTCTGCATGACACAGGCAGTGCACCACCTGGGTGCCCCTAACATGGTCCTCATGGCGGTGTTTTGTATTACCTCCAGGCGCTGTTGCTGCTGCCGGGGCAACGCTACAAGGACCGGTGCACAGTAGTCCACTAGGGAGCGCACTGCCTGGAGGAGGTAGGGGCGGAGGACTGGGAAGGTTGCACAAGCGCTCGGCCGCGTCATGGCCCTCATCACATTCAGCCGAGCCTGTGTCCGCTCCCTCAGGTGTTTGACATGCTGCGTAAAGGACAGCCGCCTGTCCACTCACACTCCGAGGTACTGGTAGGAGTCGGTCCAGGCCAGGCCGACTCCTTGGACGCGAAGCTGCTGGCCAGCAGGTGTGAAAGTCTTGATGGCCATGGCCCGGGACTTCCCTGCCGAGATCTTGAGCCCCAGCTCTTCGCACTTGGCAGTGATGAGGTGCAGCGCTTCTTGGGCCGGCGCGAGCTTGTCTCCGCGCCCGGTGACCACGAGCGCCAGGTCATCGGCGTAGCGAGGAGGATGGTTCCTTCCCGAAAGGGGAGGGCGGCCAGCTCTTACATCAGCACGTTGAAAAGGAACGGGCTGAGGATGCCGCCCTGGGGTGTCCCGTTCTCGAAGGTAAGGTAGGAAGACTTGTGACCCTGCAACTTCACGCGGGCTCGGCGCTGGTGAAGGTAGTCCTGGAGCCAGCCTAGCAGTCTCCCTCGGATGCCCTTCCTTACAAGGGCGGCTAGTATAGCGCGGGGGCTAGCCAGCTCGAAAGCCTTCTCGAGGTCAATGAAGACTACGATGGTGGGCTAATTGTTGGTGTGAGCCAGGAGGGTGATGAGGCAGTCCGCCGTGCTCACCCCCCTGGTGTAGCCGAACACGTGGTGGTGAAGGCTTCCCACGCTTCGCTGTAAGCGAGTCAGCACCATCTTCTCTGCTGTTTTTCCGGTGCAGCTCCGGAGGGAGATTGGGCCTGAAGGTGGTGTGATCCTTCGGCTTGGGGATGAGCTGGATGTCGGCGTCCTTCCAGGAGGGCGGCAGACGGCCCGCCAACCACGACGCGTTCAGAAGGGATAGCAGCGCGGCATCCCCTGGCCAGCTCCTTGAGCGTGAAAGACTGGTCCGTTGCGTGCGGCTGGTCCCGCGCCTCCCTGACCTCTTCGTCGCGCTGTGGGCGTAGCTGCTGCTGGAGGTAGCGGGTGTGGGGGAGGAGCTGCTCGGTAGAACCCCTCGCTGTAAAGCCGTTCGCCAGCCGATCTGCCTCTTGCTGTGGGCATGGATGGGCAGCTGTTTTTTTTTTTAAGAGCTCATCTGGCGACTGCCTACTTGGGCATTAGTCGCCGTATTAAAACTGGCCTAGTTCTAGGCTACTTTAAAATAAATTAAAGAGAAAAAAAAAAACAACACCCCAAAAGGGGGAAAGGAAGCAAGCTGGTGCGTCGGGGAGAGGTTCCCCCGGCGCAGGAGCGTGCAACTAAAGGAAAAAAAAAGAACAAATGCAACCCCCTCCCCCAAAAATCTTGCTTAAATAATAGGGAGAAGGCCGGCCTCTCCCAAGAAGTCAACAAATCCACAAGTCAATGTGCACAAATCTGTCCCGAGCACAAGGGACAGGCGGTAGCGACCCCGCCCATCCCGGTACTGGGACAGGTATCGTGCGCGAAGATCACCCAGACTGGGACATTCGACAAGAATGTGCCGAACAGTCTGGGGGACGACGCAGTCGTTGCAAATGGGCGCAGGCGAGAGCTCCATCAAATAGTGATGTGTCACACGAGTGTGTCCGATTCGGAGACGACAGAAAGCAACCTGAAGCCGCCGCGGCATTGGGGGATAGGTCCATGGGAACAGTCGCGGCGCAATGGCACGCAACTTTAAGTTCCCTTCGACCGTCTCCCATCTTCTTAGCCAAGAAGCCCGAAGAGCTGCCCGTATTCCTGCCATGTAGTCGGTGTGAGGAAGAGCGAAACGCTGGTCTGGTTGCAGAGTCCTCGCGGACTCTTTGGCGCCCTCATCGGCGCGCTCATTCCCCGCAATTCCGAACATGTCCAGGAGCCCAGCAGAAGATAATCTCGACATCCGCCTGGCTCGCCAAAACCGTGGCGTCACGGATATCGCGAACCAGGGGATGCGGAGATTTCAATGCCCCAAGAGCACTCAGGGCGCTTTGTGAGTCGCTATAGATCACAATCCGGTCTCCGAACCGGGCACGTCGCGTAATCTCATGTATCGAGTGGTGTATTGCTACCAGCTCGGCCGTGAAGACAGACGCAGCGCCTGGTAGAGCCCTGCTGACTTCAAACAGAGGGAATACGGCGTGGAAGCCGACCCCCTCTTGGGACTTGGAGCCATCCGTATACACTGGCACGGTTCCAGCGTGACACGATGTGTGCTCCAAAAAGGTCGAACGCAATACTCCCGGCGCAGTAAAAGCTTTGGGAGCAGAGGCGTGGCGACAAATAGCCAAATGTGGTACCTTCCAGGATGGCGTCCTGGGCAGAACCAGGGGCGCCAACGGCCCGACAGCTATATCTTCCTCTCGAAGGAGTTTCCTGGCCCTAAACCCAAAGGGCCTAGGGTATGACTGGCGTCTCTCGGCGGCATAGGCACCATCGAGATCAGCTGCGGATGCAGTGAGAGCTGTTGGCGACTGAGGGAGGCGCCGGGCTCGCGCGTACAGGTGAGTGATGCACTGCACGCGGCACAGAGCGAGTGGCATCTTCCCAGCATCGACAAACAGGCTCTCAATGGGGGAAGTGCAGAAGGCACCGGTCGCAAGGCGAAGGCCGGTGTGGTGGATCGAATCCACCTTCCGCAATAAACGCTCGGCTGCGGATGCATAAAACTCGCATCTGTAGTCGAGCTTCGAGCGAACAAAGGATCGATAAAAAAGTAAGGCAGTAGCCCTATCAGTTCCCCAAGCGCTGAACGTCACGGAACGGAGAATATCCATGGCGCGGGTACAAGAGACTCTAAGGCTGCAAATATGAGCATCCCAGGTGAAGCGTCGGTCGATTACAAGACCAAGGAAACGTTGCGATTCAGCCACTTCCAGGCGTACCCCATAAACAAACAAGTCTGGGTCGGCGTGTAGCCGTGGTTGCGGCCGAAGTGCAACACCTTAGTCTTGGCCAGAGTTGGCATCTGGGCGGCGTCAAAAGAGCGAAAGGTCGTCCACGTAGAGCGTAGCGAGAACATCTACCGGCAGCACTAAGGTGATGCCGTTAATGCTCAGGGCAAAGAGTGTGACACTGAGGACACTTTCCTGCGGGACACCTTCTTCCTGCTCCTTTGGGCCAGAGAGGGGTCCCCTCACCAGCACGCGGAATCGACGATCTCGCAAAAATTCAGATATAAACATTGGGAGGCGTCCCCTCACCCCATCGTGTGGAGAGTCTCCATGATACCGTATCGCCATGCGGTATCATAGGCCTTCTCCAGATCGAAAAAGACCGTGGCGTAGTGCTGTCTACGAAGGAAAGCCTCGCAGACGGAATTTCCCAGTTGGAGCAGAGCATCCGACGTGGAGTGGAACTTGCGGAAGCCGCACTGTGCGGAAGACAGATGGCCTCCGCTGTCCAGGAAAAAGGCTAATCTAACATTTACCAATTTCTCCATCAACTTGCCCACGCAAGAGGTTAGAGAGATTGGGCGGAAACCAGTCGGAGTAGAGTGATCTATTCCCGGTTTGCGAAAGGCGAGCACAGTAGCGATTTGCCAGGAGTCTGAGAGAAGACCTTCCACCCAGATCCTGTTGAACAAATCTAACAG